>CALSBZ010046829.1:13943-37415 GCA_943591055.1 Gobionotothen gibberifrons | reverse complement strand
CAACCATGACAACAGCAAGAACACCTTCCTGCGCTTCTACCCCCCAATATCCATAAACGAGGCAGAGCCAGGTACCAGAATGGCCTAGGGTTAAAATAAATACCTGTTTGTTCCATTCCACTATGTATTTAAAACATATTTAAAAACACCTCAAAAGTCTTCCTAAATCTTAACTTAACTATCACAAATTTGGTGATTTAAGAAGTCTTAGAGAAAGTCAAGCAATTATTTTGCAGTCAAATAGTGCTCTGTATAATTAGTCTTTTTTTTACAGAGTTTTTCATCCTGTAAACATTTTTTAAAAACCACACTGCAGACAGTATTATCTTTTGTAAAAATACCAGAGGCGTTTTATTTCAAAAGTTAATCTTTGTCTATTGTTAGTTTAGTCATGTAGTGCAAGTTGAATGGCTGTAGATTCACATAACTGTAAACATCTTAGTGTTATTCTAAATGTATTTATTAATAGTATTTTTAACCAGCAGGTACATGTTAAATCCAACTTTGGATGTATAAATATTGAAAAAGTTTGAACTGTGTTTGTGTCCTCTAAAGATCCAGAGGTTCCAGCTAAGAGGCGTAAAGAGGAGGAGAGTAAAGATGATATCCTGGAGATGATGGAGAACACAGAGAACCCTCTCCGCTGTCCAGTCAGACTTTACGAGTTTTACCTCTCCAAGTGGTGGGTATATTCCGTTACCAAACTACTTAAAGCAGCCTGTTTCAATTATAAAATGGGCACCTGCCTATTGTTTGTATAGGAACTTGAAAAAAGTGAAAAAATGCTGATCACCATGTTGACATTTTACAATTGTCTTCCATCCAGCTCGGAGTCGGTCAAACAGCGCACCAACCTGTTCTTCCTTCAGCCTGAGCGCTGCTGCGTCCCCAACAGCCCCCTGTGGTTCTCCTCCAGCCCTCTGGACGACAGCACAAAGGAAAACATGCTCATTCGCATCCTCACTGTCAGAGAGCTGCATGTCAGGAGGAAGAAAGATGGAGGGATAAAGCAGAAGAAATCCGATGATCTACCATTCATACCTGGCGAGGAAGAAGAGGGAGATTCAGAGTGAAAGTGATGCGGGAAGATACCTTTTTATTGGTGTATCAACTTGTCGTGTAAATATTATAAATAAAGACATTAGATCATTTGAATATGACCTAATAAACAGAAACGGACAGAATAATCCCTATGGAGCATAAGTACCATTTTCAGAACTGCAATTAAAGTGATATTCCTTGTTTTGGAACTGAGATGGAAGACTCGACTAAGAATTCGGACCATCAACTACTTGCTCAATTGGACACCAACCTATACTGTATTTTATCTGCTAGATGGTAGCTTCCCAATTTTGGTTTAGGTTATCAGTGAGTTAATGTCCAGAAGACAAACAGCTAACTCTGATGTAGATGTAAATTGGCAACATTTACATTTACATACTTGAGTTTTAACAATGCATCGATACTATGATTTGGTGTCAGTCAAAGAGCGGCGCAATTGTTAAACCCTAAGGGTTGTTCGAATGTCATTTTTGAAAATGTCGGAAGCACATTTCATAACAAAATAATTCATAGGAATTCATAATGTAAATACTACCAAAATGTGCCCTGATTGTGCATCCTTCCATGATATCTGCTGGTTTAAATGATTCAACAGGCTTCTCCTATTTGCCCTTGGTAAAATGTTAGAAACTGAACTTCAACAAAAGAAAATAAGTTTCAATGAAAGATTCAAATAGTTACATAACCTTGACTCCCTGGCGCTATAAAAAAAATACTGTTCTGTCATGTGTATCTTGGTTATATTAACCCCCATTCCAGTATGGCTGCCAATGTTCTTGACATTTTCTATTCAATGTTGTTTTTGAATAAAATCCTTTCAAATGTAGTTGTTTTATGTGAAAACAGTTACCGGGGTGGAAGTTGTTGAATTGTTGTATGCGTTTCCTAATGTTTGTTTTCTTCAATGTAGGAACAGTACATGCTACAACATGTTTTGTTTCCTTGGGTCCTCATAAACCACACACGCCAGTAATATATTGTGTTTGTATGTCCCATGGTATGTCCTCACGGTAGTGGATACATCTATGGATACATCCACGTCCGCTCATTGGCTGCTTTTAGAGTCATCCTGTGACGTTACAGTCAGTGATTGGTCGCAGTTGCTGCTGCTCGCCGTATATGTCGTCGCTTCATCGTCACGTGGTCTCGTGAAAAAGACGACAGAGGAAAGATGGCTGCCACTGTGTTAGATACACCTTTACCCCTTCTTGCTTTTACTGTGGGATATTGAAAGAAAGGTAAACGTGTTTAAAAATATATTTACTGAAACTACTATCTATTGGGGTCAAAATCAGTGGGCAATGTGTTGGAAAACCAATACTGGCCTACTCTCCACTTGCTAGTTAGCATGCTAGCAAGACATGTGCAAGGTAGAAAACAAACCACAGTCAGATCCAACTTTATACATTTAAACAAAACTGGTTTAATAAATTGCAATTATACAGAAATTAACACAACACTTTGCCAGGTAGCCAGTATATTTTCTTTGGTCATGGTTGAATAATATGTTTCTAGCTTTTTATGTACACATGCAAGTACTTTACAGACTGCCTTATGTTTTTTTATTTATTTGATTCACAGGAAATGGTAATATTTCACTCCTCTAAACTGACAATAGAATGGTTACTGTCATGTTCAAGTTTCCAAAATCACCATTTATCTCTACCTATATGTACACATACAAGGAATTTGACTCCTTATGAATTGCTCTTAATGTACACACACAGAAATAGACTCATATCTTAACAATGTGAAACAATGCTTAACAAGATTAACATAAAGAGTTACAGTGTTGTATGTGTACAACAGTAAGTGGTTTAAGTAATAATTTGCTAAAACCAATTTTTTTCCCTGCTATATATTTATGGATAACAGTATGCTCAGATCTCATATAATCCCTAACCTAATATATTTATATTGGGACATTTTCCTAGCTGTCATGGAGAAGCAAAGATGCCAACTGACTCCAGAGCAAGATGCCCTGGAGTACGTAGTTGCCTGTAGAGACAAACCCTTCCTGGAGGAAAAGTTTATCAACTCCTTTAAAGGTAAGAGGTACAATTCTGATAGCAGTCACTCCATTTTTGACGTACCCAAAGCCTCCTTAACTGGTGTGTTAGAAGGAGTTTAAATGACATAAGTCCTTTGAGGAAAGATGTGTAAAATCTAAACATTGGTGCATTATAATTGAGGTTTTTATAAATTCACTAGCAGTGAAACACCACAGGTCATCACAGACTATTTTTGAATTAAATATGTCCACACTTGTAATTGTTAGTATGGTACATTTGTTCTTTAGGATTTAAAGTAATACGTCCTGGGTACATTTACGATAACCCAGTTTAGAGTTATACATGGCAGACAAAGTGAAAAATTCCACAAGATTTACATAAAAGGCATTCATTCCTTTTTCCAAATGTAATTTGGGTGTCAGGAGAAGTTTTGTCTCATTGTGAAAATATATTTGATAAAATAAAACAATGATTGTGGTCATCCAAATTCATCGTTACCAGACTAATGCTTTCATGTTAATCTATGCTTCATAGGGAAAGGAGTGTTTACCAGCAGAGCCATTGAACCATCCGCGTTTGTGGTTGAATATCGGGGGAATATCTTCTCTCCAAAATACACAACGCGTAAGAAGAAATGTGGCGATAATCTGAACAAATATTTCTTTGAGTTTTCATGGAAAGGAGCACAGTGGTGGTAAGTTACGTCAGAAAGAGACATGGTTAACTTATCTAAAGTGTCTTTTTAAGAAAACCACATGGTTAAGCGCAGTCATTTCAAATGTTCTTGTTTCATTAGAACTTTTTTTTTTTTTTTGCAGCGTTGATGCCTCAAAGGATGACGGGACCCTTGGACGGCTTGTGAATGACGATCACATAAGTCCCAACTGTGAAATGAAGAACATTTTCTCTGAGGGAAAACCACACTTGTGCCTGTTTGCTGTAACAGAAATATCTCCAGGTGAGGAGATAACTTACGACTATGGGGACTCGTCTTACCCATGGCGATCAATGGTAAGTTTGTATTACAGAACAAGCATGACTTTTTTTATTTTTTTATAATATCTTTATTACATTTTTCAAATGCAACACATAACAAAACAGCTCAGACATGACATGACAAGTAAGGTACGTAGATAAGAATACGAAAATAAATAAAAACACTGCACAGTGTAGGGATCCCCAACCTCTACCATTCTCAATAACTAAATTAAGTTAGATAGTAGTAATTATCAAAAATAAATAGACAGATGACAGGGATAACAAGGTTACAGGAAAGCATATAAACAGTCAAATCCAAAGTACATAGGAGCGCTAGGCTGAAGGAGGAAACCCTCGTAATATGGAAGATGACAATGTTGGTCCAATATAGTCCAAATAAGGGAGCCAAACCTTCTGGAAAGCATCCACCTAAGAGTGAAGCATACAAGAGATGTATTCGTTAGGAATGCACTCCATTACAAGGTTATGCCACGACTTCTTCGTTGGAGCAACATCCTTGATCCAGAACATCAAAACATTTTTTCTAGCTGCAAAAGTCAGTAAATTAAATAACCTCTTGTGTTTGGTATTTGTAATATGACCATCTGGAAGACCAAGTAGAAGGCACATGGGGTTTAACTCTATTGGAACACCAAAAATAACACACAGTTCTTTCACAATACCAGACCAGTAGCGTTGTAGCTTCACACATGACCAGAAACAGTGAATAAGGTTCCCAGTTTCAGAGTTACATTTACTGCAGAGTGGAGAAGCATTAGTATCCATTTTGTTTTTGAGAGCAGGTATTATATGTGTGCGATGTAGGATTTTAAACTGAATAGATTTGGTTAGATTACAAATAGATATTTTCCTGGCATAGACCCAAATATCCTGCCAGTCTAGGTCGTCAATCCTTTTTCAAATATGACAATACTGCCATCCTCTTGGCAGGCTTCTGGAGACCACGGACATTCCAAGAACAGAGCTTTATGGTATTAGACATAGTCATGATACATTTGTATTGGTCCTGTTAATGAAATAATAACCAGCCCAATCCCAGGGCACAGCCCCCACCTCCTCTAATAGCAGCATCAAGTGACTAATACAGTCGTAATTATACGCAACTCAAACCTGAGACATGCATGTCCTGAGCAAGACAACAACATTGAACAAAACAAGCATAACAACTGTAAACAACACAAATACAAGTTGAGGGCATTTCCCCAAAATAACAGGGACTGTTCACCAAACCAGTAACTCTCAATCGCACCACAAAGAGCGAAATGGCAGTGGATAAGAGTAAACATTTGTAAGAAAAAAAAGCACCCCGTACGAGAGTAATCCCTATACAATATAAAAGTAACACTCACATGTGGGCAACCGCGCCACTCGGACTATGTGAAAAAGAGTGTAAAGTTTTAAGTCTATGCCGTGTTATAAAAACAGGACCAGTCTGTATGAAAAGGAGAATAGCATGGGCTATAATCAAAACAATAAAGGTGAGACAACCTGGTGATCCGTGCTGTAGGAGATTATTATCCAGACAGGGAGTCCAGGAAATCACATACTAGCTCCGGGGAAGAAAACCTCTTCTTGGAGCCTCCGTGGGACACCTGTAGAGTAGCCGGGAAGAGCATAGCATACGGTATTCCTCTCTCCCGCAGCCGCTGTTTCGCCGCATCATACGCCTTGCGTTTCCTCATCACCACCGGAGAGAAGTCACTGTAGAAAGAGAGCCTGGATCCATTGTGTGTAAGGGTGCTGTCTTGACTGGCTCGTCGTGCCGCTTCCATCACTTTCTGCTTGTCTCTGAATGTATGAAGTCGCAGCAACACCGACCTGGGGTACTTGTTCGGGTCCGGTCTGGAGCTCTGGTGGCACGGAGCTCCAGCCAAAACGTGTGTTCACCTCGCCGCCATCACGTGTCCCCCACAAGCATGACTTTTGATCTTTGTATAAGAATTACAGACATATTCAAACTAGTTCAGTCTAACAGTCTTGCAATCAATCCTCCTTTCTTTAAGGTTGTATAACGTCAAGATTTTGTTGAAAATGTTTATGAGAAGAGTCTACTCTGATTGACATAAATGGGATAGACAAATATTAAACACAAGTGAAAGTATAATTTCCCAAAAATCGAACTTACGGCAACTCACTGCGGGAATGCAATTACAGTCATACAAATCACTACCAGTGATTTTGGTTTCAAACTGCTTTAAAACAAGTACAACATAGTTTAAAGGTTGTCTATGATCTAATACCAGCAACTGGTTGCAATGCTAACTTTTCATTCTGCAGTGGAACTATCATCATTTAACAATGTATTTTATACACACTACAGCTCTTCTTAAATTGGGACATCTGCTCATACAGACAATCTCATACATTATCTGTTCAGTTTGTCTTGATTAACAAAAAGGTATGCCTTTAATTCTTTTAGACCAATATGAAAATAAAATGGTCGATGTGACAAATAGTACGCATTTGAAGATAAGAATTACTATAATGACCAAAAACATATAAATAATGCAACAATGCATAAAATAATTTATCAAATATTTAAAAGCTTTATTTTCTGATAATTCAATTTATTTATGTGCTCAGTTGCAACTACGGTCATTATTTGGCTTAAAGGCTACACTGATATTATTAGTATTACACTCTTTGAAGATATTGATTCCAGTTGTGACTATGTAGGATTGTCGAAATCTTGTGTGATCCAAACATTTCCAGTAACTCCAGTGTTGTAAAGTCCCAAAGTAAAAGTTTATTAAACGTGTCATATCATGCAAAATGCACTTTTTGATGATTTGTATACACAAATATGTGTCCCCGGTAAACCCGCAAGAGAAAAAGCATTTGAGCTATGGCTGCACGATATATCGTTTAAAATTTTTAAAAAAGGACGTGCAATATGAAGTAGTCAAATGAACTCAATCACGTCGTGTTACAATTATTTTGCTGCTTGCTACAAAAGGAAAACGTGCGCGGCTCTCATGTCAGGGGCAGGGCCGTATCTAGGATTTCCTAAATACCGAGGTCCAAACCTTCTAGGAGGGTTCGGTATACACCCCCGAGATTTTTGGGATTTTCATGATCTCGTGAGGTGCTTTTTAAGTCCTGTGGGGGGTCTGAAATTGGATAATATATTGATTTCAAACCAAGTCAGTGGGCTGCAATATAAATTATTTTTGAATGTGTGACGGCCCGTCCACACTACAGCTTCAAAAAAAGCTTCCAACGCGTCTGCCCATTCACTTTGAATGGGGTGACGTCACGTTGCCTCGCTTTTCGCCGAACTGAATTGTGGGTAGCTTGGCTGAACTTCTCCAGCGTCTCCGGCTTCAAAAGTTGAAAATTGTTCAACTTCTGATGCCGGAGAAGCCGGAGAAGCCAGCGCCAGCCAATAAAATCCCGTTTCGGAAAATCTGACAGCTCAAGCCCTAGCCAATCAAACCGCGTCTAAGCTGGGAGAGATATCCCGCCGTTCATTTCTATATTTAAAAAAAAGACGGAGGAGAAACTAATTATCGCCGTAGAAAATCACCCGGTTTTGTATGACCAGTCCCTATTAACTTACCGGGATACAACCGGAGGAACCAGGCATGGAGGGAGGTGACAGAGACAGTGGGTGAAACTGGTAGGTTTTCGCCTGTTTGGGGATTTTATATCCAGTTTACTTCGTTTTAACATTGCTATTGCTTTGTATGTCGGGGGCGGGAGATTCATGTGATAGGTTGTTGGTCGCGGTGCTCGCAAAAAATCCCCAAGCTTCAGACACGCCCAGCTCCAAGCTTTTTTTGAAGCTGTAGTGTGGACGGGCCGTAATGCATAAGAATCAGTTGATTGACAGTTAACAACATCAATAATGGAAAGTAGAGCTTTGCGATTCATTCCAACCTTCTCTGCATATGCATCACTCAGAACATAATTAATGCTTTTCTGTTGCCCTTGGGCTACTGACAGAAAATGTTCAGCCAGCTCCGAGGCATGTAGGTGTGCTGGACTACAACTGTGGTTAGAAATGATGCCCCGATTCTCTCCAATGGCATTTTTCCAGTCTCGAAATCCATCATTTATGAAGATTGTGTTTTTTTGTTTTTTATTAAATGACATACAAATGGAACAATAGGTGGAATCTTCTGAAACAGAATATCTTAGCCAAGGATATTTCTCCTCCCACTTCATGTTATAGCGTAATTGCTTTTCACCAAACTTTGTTTTGGGGTAATTATGTTCATGTTTGAACCACTTATTTTTGAGAAGGCAGTACTTTTCTTCATCAGTTAGTGCTTTATTTTTATACTTGGCTGGATCAAATTCATGTAGAATTGTCTCTCTTTGACCGTTATCAGCTCTCTCACCCCTCATCTCTCTCTCATCTATTCCTGCCACCTCTCTTCCGGCCTGGTCTACTCTAGTATTGGTATTTGGTCTCTCTTGTCCCCTTGTGTCTCCTGTGCTATTTCCCTCAGTCTCCATTTCCATGTCTCTCTCCTTTCCATAACCTGCACCCTCTCTTCCATCTCTTCCATTACTCTCTCTGTCCTCTACTCTTTCTCTTTGTTCAATCTCTTTGTTCAATCTTTGTTCAATCTCTCCCTCGTTGTTAAATGTTTGTTAAATTCACGCTACTACATCAACACCAAGGAATGAAAGGGTATATAAAAGACTATCTACAAATAATACTGTACCACTTTATTAGCAACATGTACAGTATGCTGCTTTCACACACATCTGAAACTTACTGTCAGAAATAAACTTTGGGCTGTTTGTTTTCCAGTGGCAAAGCAGTAGATTACATATTTGTCCATGTGTTTTTTTGTATATGAGTGTGTGCTTATGCAAGTTATCTACTGTTTTATATAAAATGCCTTGCTTGTACTCTATTTTCAGAATGAAGAATCGTCAGCTTCAAGCTCGGACAATTCCAGCTCTGATGATGATGACTTTGAACTTCCTGACAGTCGAACAAGTCCTGGCAGTGACAGTTTTACCAATATGAACCACCAGGTGGATTTCATGGACAATTCAGCTTTTGCAGATCTAGACTCTTCTCAGGAGATGATGGGGACCTCTATGCTGCAACCAGATAATGCTTCTTGCAGCCAGCAGGAATACGACTCTGCTTTCAACCCAGAGGAACTCGACAGGAATGGAGACTCAAAATCCAGGAAGGCTAGACCAAAACCCAAAAGATGTTCTAGTCCCAATAAAAACTATTGTTATGTCTGCGGTAAAGGTCATACTAAAATTTCTCGCCATCTCTTAAAGCATGCTAAGGAAGTTCCTGAAATCGCTGAAGCTAAGTCATTACCGAAGACTTCCAAGAAACGAAA
The DNA here is from genome assembly GCA_943591055.1 of Gobionotothen gibberifrons. NCBI lineage: Eukaryota > Metazoa > Chordata > Actinopteri > Perciformes > Nototheniidae > Gobionotothen > Gobionotothen gibberifrons. The sequence goes on along the minus strand of CALSBZ010046829.1, from coordinate 28,024 downwards.
AGAGTTATTTAGTGAATTTCGTAACAGGGGAAATTACCACCATAACCAAGGGGTGTTAAAGGACAACAGTGGAGAGTTAAAACTGAAAAGACGACCTACCACCAGTGCGATCACTTCTAAAACCCATGTGCACTGTATTCATTGTAAATGCATGTATTTACGTAATGCTTTGTGGAGGCACGTATCCAGATGTCCTTCTAGGACAACGCCATTCTCTACAAAGGACGGCAGGGCAAAAGTCTTAATTGAAACTGCTCTTTCAGAGTCACCATTCTCCAAAGAAATTACACCTGATGTGTGGAAGTTGCTCTCAACTATGAAACTTGATGAGATCTCATCTGCAGTTGTAAATGATTTTCTTCTTATACAGCTGGCACAGAATCTGATCAAGAAGTATGGAAATAACCAGAAGAAATATGAAAAGATAAGAAGCAGTCTGCGAGAAATGGGAAGACTTTTGTTGGCACTGTTCGAAATGTCGATATTAAGCTTTGAGGATGCTATCAAACCAAAACATTTTTACAAAGTTGTAGAGGCTGTCAAAGACCTCGCTGGTTTTGATAAAAAGATGCAGAGCTATAACATACAAAGTCTTCCTTTGAAAATTGGACAGTCGCTGAAAAAAATCTGCACCATTGTCCTCACTGGAAGTAATAGTAATGAGCAGATGTTGAAGGACGCAAAAGCATTCTTGAAACTGTTTGAAAATGAATGGTGTGAACTTGTGGCCCAAACAGCCCGACCTTCGTTGGGTGGACGAAAAGGAAACAATCCATATACCATACCCTTCACACAAGATGTGCAGATGTTCTACATGAACCTAGAAACAACATCAGCTTCTGCCAGTGAAAGCATAGAAAAGTATGAAAGCCCACAGGTGTACAATGCACTTTGCAGAGTAACCCTCGCACAAGCATCAGTCTTAAGCAAATGTGCACCCGAGGTTTCAAAAATGACACTGGAGACATTCCAGGAAAGAGACGACTCTACCCAAGGGTTGTCCAAACACTTCATCAGGATAAATGTTCGGAGCAGGAGAGGCCAAAACATTGCTGCCTTGTTGACCTCTGAAATGGTCAGTGCAATAAATCTGCTTGTGAGCAAGAGAAAAGCATGTGGCGTACACAAAGACAATCCTTTCGTGTTTGCAAAGCCTGATTCTTCTCCCACAAGCACCCACTCTGGAAAGAGCTGCATGAATTTCTTTTCAGGTCTGTGTGGTGCAAAGTACCCATTACATCTCACGTCGTTACATCTTCAAATGCACCTTGCAAGAATCTTCCAGATTCTCAACCTGGAGAGCGACGAGCTCAATGACCTCTCTAAACTGTTGAGTCAGGACATCCGGGCCGACAGGGACTATTATCGTTCGTCAGAGGCAGCCTTGGAACTTGCAAAAATAGCAAAACTTCTTCTGGCAATGGAAAAGGGTACTCTTGAAAGATTCAAAGGAACATCTCTGGACGAAATTGAGATTGGAGGTAGGCATCCAGTGTTATGCTGTTTGTTTCTGCCAGTGGCTGAGAAAATTCTTTTAAAACTACAAATAACCATATAACTAATTATATCTTGCCTTTTATTCAAGATGAATTGGAGTCAGATACGGAGCAGGACAACTCTGAAAGTGATGATGGTGTTGAGTACTTTAAAGAATCAGATGTTTTCCTTCAGTGGAAGGGTATGTTGTCAAATGTTTCTGTTTTATTCATACTTTCATCTCCCAAATAACACAGAAATTGATAAAACGCATAACGTTTCTAGATGCTGCGGAACAACAAGGCCCGACACCTGAGCAAGACGCCCTTGAGCACATAAAGACATGCGGAGACAAACCCTTCCTGGAGGAACGGCTTATTGACCCCATTAAAGGTTTGTTTTGTTTATTCCTTTTTAGCTAACGGGGAGTCCTAAGGAAAGATCGGCGCACTATAGGATGAGCTCTGCACAATAACTCTTACTGAATTTGTTGGTCAATAATTGGATGTAACATGGAATTTCCTTTTATTGTTGCTTTTATAGGGAGGGGTGTGTTTACAAATGAATCCATTGAACCATCCACCTTTGTTGTTGAGTATCGTGGGAACATCTCCCGTCGCAAAGAAACCAGGAAAAAAAAGTGTGGTGACACTTTGAAAAACTATTCATTTGACTTCTCATGGATCGGAAGAGACTGGCGGTGAGTTTACTTATCTTTCAGATTTCTCCGTTAAGGAGGGGACTCGTAAAAAAAAATCTATATTTTGGCTTTTGATCAGAAACTATTGATGTTATCAAATCAAGTTAAACATTGATTTATCAACGTGTATGTGTGTAGTACATTTACACAATATATTTCAACATCAGGCTACCATGTCAGTGTACATTTGAAAAAGTTAGATAAAGTTAAATTGCTTAATTCACCTGCAAAACTGAGTTGTTGGAGTGCATCAGGTGTAAGTTGCTAATAATGAAATCATAAAGTATCTAACAATCTGTCACAAATCGAGCCCAGTCAATGTTGTACAAAATATATTTTGTCCGTGGTTTTAGTATCATTAAGAATATTTTTCTTTCTAGCATTACAGCTTTGAATGAAGATGGGACCCTCGGGAGACTCGTGAATGACGATCATATAAGTCCAAACTGTGAAATGAAGAAAATTGTCTATGAGGGAAAACCACACCTGTGCCTGTTCACAGTGACAGCAATATCTCCAGGCGAGGAGATAACTTACAATTATGGAGACTCCTCTTATCCGTGGCGCCCAAGGGTAGGTTTATAATCTTTGTTTGTGCCTCAACAGTGGTGACAGCCTAGGAAGGCCATATGTCTTTAAGTTATCCATATATTGTTTATCCGTCCCATTCTCTTGAACACTTTATCTCAGGAGCACCTGGAGGGATATTATACACATTTTGCATGGACTGAAAGATTAATTGATTACAATTCCGTGGTCTAAGGTTATTGTGACCTCACAAAACATGTTCTAGAACAGTGGTTCTCAACTGGTGGGTCGCAGATGTGTGAGAAAAAAAAAAATTTGAATTCTTTTTTTTGGAAAAAAGTCTAACTTTTATTTTGAAGGCCCGATTTTCTAACGCTGTGCATGAATTACGCGTTGGACTGTAAGTACCGGAGAGACCATAAACGCTTTTGAAAACTTCTGTCACGTAGTGATCATCTTCTAAATAAAACATATTGTTTTTTCGATATTGTATGCTGAAAAGCGTATATATTACAGCACGATTTTTTGTTGAATAGATTTGAGTGGTTATGGAAATGTCAGGTCGCGATTTATTGACAAAGGAAAAAGTGGGTCCCGAGGCCTGACCAGTTGAGAACCACTGTTCTAGAAGACTATAACTCAAAAAAAAAATGCTAATCATGACAATTTCACCAATTTTTACAGGAATGCAGTGAGCAGAATACACCACAAACGGATCTAAATGCTGAAGAATCTTCATCTGAGGATGAAAGCGTAAGTGTTTGATGTATTATCCTTATAAGACACGTGGTAAATGTGGCCGGCCGGCAGTACAAAGAAAACACAAAGCATCGCAATGCTGATTTGGACGTACATTTTCATGGCACAAGTCAAAGCTTTCACACCATGGCAGGATGGTGTATATCCAGAGGCTTCTTCAAATAATCTGCAGTTGAGTTTGTTGCTGCTATTGTCTGAGTAAGACCACAAAAAACAACACAGAGAAAACAACTGCTACTGGTACTAATGTTAAATTGATGCATCCCTAGTGCTTTGTGTTTTCTTCTGCAATTTTCTGATGCCATGGGAGATTGTTGGCCGTGATGACAATATTAAAGTGGTTGTAGTAGTAAGTAAGACTCTAATATAATCAAAGTGCAATACTGCTTAATCGGGTGTATTTCATCAGTCTATGCTTGAGGTGGTGATATGAATGAGTGCTCTAGTGCTGAACTATAACTCCAAACCTATGCTGTTTTTTCTGCAGCTGGACTCCTGTTAAACCATTTTTATCAAGCATAAATCTGTCTTAGAATGACCTAACTAGAAAGCAGCACAAGAACATCTTAGATTGCTCCAGTTTATTTCAAAGAGAAAAAGGAAAACAAAACAAGCTTAACAATGTTAAAAGTAGAATATACGAGTCTAAGGCTGTGCTCTTATGGCATAGTGGGGAATTACTAAATGGTTTGTTTTAAATATTTCCAGGCTGAGGAGTCAGCAGGATCCTTCAGTTCTGCAGCATCCTGCTGTGACGAAGAATACGTGCCGTCTTCTGAAAAGCAGAGCTTTGAAGAACACGTTGATGCCCCACACACCAGGCAGCAGGACAACACTGATTCAAGCTCTGATGAAGAGCTCAAAGACCCCTCATTCACCAAAAAAAATTATTGTTACGTTTGCGGGGCAGCTCAAACTAAAATTTCTCGGCACCTTTTTACCCATAGAAATGAAGAGCCTAATATAGCTGCAGTGTTAAAACTACGCAGAAACTCCAAACAACGAAAGGCTCTACTGAATGAGTTACGTGACAGAGGAAATAAAAAACACAATCAAGAGGTTTTGAAGACTCGCTGTGGAGAACTTAAAGTGAGAAGGAGACCAAGCATTCCCACCCCTACTCAAACCTATGCAGCCTGTCTGTACTGTAAGAACATATTTGTTCGTGAGAAACTTAAGCGACATATGCCCAACTGTTCTGCAAAGAAGTCCTCAGATCCTCAGATAGGTAAAAGGACACAGGTTTCAGCTGCTGCGGAGTCAACAGACCCCAAACAAGTCTCATCAGCTGTGAGGAAGTTGTTAAAAACACTGAAGAGGGATGACATTTCATATGAAATCTGGAATAGTCCCTTACTACTGCAGCTGGCACAGGTTATGTACCCCAGGAAGGAAACAACAGCAAAAACATACAGTTGTGTCAAATTGAGGCTGAGGCAAATTGGACGACTCCTGTTAGCATTGAAGAAAAAGTCGATATGTAGCTTGGAAGATGCTACTAAACTGCAAAACTTCAGCAAAGTCGTTGAAGCAGTGAGAGAGCTCAGTGGCTTCAATGAAGAAACCATGTCCTGTGAAAAACCAACTCTCATGAATGATTTAGGAAATTCGCTTAAGAAAATTGCTGACATTAGCTTTGCCACAGCTTGGAAAGAGAATGCTGATACAGAGAAGATCCTTGAAGCACAGAAATTCATACAATTGTGTGCGAAAGAATGGAACGTTGTCCCACTAAGATCAGGTGCAAACAATATACCAACAATACCATTCATACATGATGTGCAGCTTTTCTATCAGTGGATACAGAAGACGGCAGCTTTGGCGGTTCAAAGTCTGACAATGCATGACAGCTCTTCGGTCTACACTGCACTCATGAGGGTGACATCTGCAGAAGTGTCAGTCTTAAACAAAAATATGGCAGTAGTTTCAAAAGCAACGCTCAAGTCATTCCTTGAACGGGACCACACAGAGATTCATAAAGACGATTCTGCTAGCCAGTCAAAGTTTGAAAAAATATTGTCCAACCACACCGTGAAGATAAACGTTAAGACCATTGGTGGCCAAAAAGTTACCGCTACATTGACCCCTAAATTGATCACTGCACTAACCCTGCTTGAGAACAAGAGAGAGGCATGTGGTGTACATACAGAAAATCCCTTCTTATTCTCAAGACCGGATGGCTCACATAAAAGCTTCTTCCAGGGACATCGCCTCGCCACCAGTTTTGCAGCTCGCTGTGGTGCAAAGAACTCGTCAAACCTTCGCTTTGCACTTTTCCATAAACATATTGCCAACGTTTTCCAGATTGTCAGCCTCACGAATGACGAGCTTGGTCAGCTAGCCAAATTGTTGGGCCGCGACATTCAGACTGACAGAGAATACTATCAGACGACAGACGCAGCTGCTGACATTGCAAAAATCTCAGTGCTCCTGTCAGCAGTGGAGGATGGATCTCTTGAAAGATATGAAGGCAAATCACTCGAGGAAATTGACATTCCAGGTATGTGTTCAGCTCATTACTTAAAGAAGCCCTATTTGGCTTTTTCGTGTTTTTTTGTTTCAGTAGACAGAAGCCTTTAACTGATTATTCAATAAAAAAAATATAAATCTTTGGAATAATGTCATGAATTGATAATCCAAATCACCTAGTCCTAGTGGTACCACAATATATATCTTGTTTTCCTTTGCAGATGAATTAGAGCTGGACAACTCCAAGAACATTGATGCTGAGGAGGACAATGAAGAATCAGAAAGTTCTCTTCTGCTGCGAAGTACGTAGTACACACAAACTCTCCTACTAACTCCAATACTCATCTGCAATTCAGAATAGTTTTTCCATGCAGACTGTGGCATTGAAGCTGTTAGAAAGCATCATTACAATAGCATTCACTGGCACAAGATTACCGTCAGAAAACAGCTGCATTTTGAGCAGCGAACTGTTTTAGCTTAATTACCGATTCAGATACTTTTGAATAAGGGTTTTTGATACAGCAATATATTCACTGTGAAAGAGTGGTCTATTAGAAAATCATTTATATTGGAGTTAGGTGACTTTGTCTTGGAAATCTAGACTCTTTTTTATCTTTTAGGGTATTTTCCTTTTTAAATGACAATCATTACAATCATTTGATTTAACCCCTTGAAGCCCAAGCAGTTTGTTTGGTTTAGGGCTGTCAAGTTAACGCGTTATTAACGTGTTATCATGCTTTGACTGAAGATGAAGACAGAGGAGCGGCATTTCGCCGCTCAGGTTGGAACAGTTTTGAAATGTTGTATGTTTTTTTCCCAAAACTTTGTCCATATATATTTTGTACCATATCTAAATTACACATATCTAGTAAAAGAACCGTACATTTTGATATCGTATTTTCAGACTGTATTGGAATGTTCTTCCTCTACCAAAAATGGTCACTACCGAAACATAGTATACACTGTAGTAAAAAAGTATTATATTAACCTGTTAAGATTGTTTTACCTTCCCTTCTCTAAATAGTATTTTAACAAATATTTCTTGAGGGTTTTCACAATTAAATCAATGCAATTAAATTTATACAATTCATAAACATTTCAATGCAATTTTTCTTTGTAAAATGCATAATACTGATCATATTGATTCCAGAGTTGATGATTGTAGAAATTGAACATACATTAAACCAATCAGTATCATATCATTTTATTTGATAAGTCAATATACTAATTTTTTTACAAAACATCCAGTGTTTCGGTAGTGACCACAGTATTTTGTTCTCAAGGTTGTATCATATTCCCTCAACATTATTGCTTAATCTTAACTCATAACATGCCTTATGTTGAAGTGTGAATGTTTGAAGCTACTGACCCAGAATCAGCACTTTAGTAACAGGCTGAAATAGAGGGGGATGAGGCTAGAATGGGTGATCTGTTTGGTATGTTGAGCAAAACACTTCATAGACAGGTTTTTATATATCTGAGACCTATAATATATGCCTAACAATAGTATAATAAGAGACCTTTAAAGTAACACACTGATTTTCAGACTTTAAAAACACATTTATTTCAAAATGGTGGGATTTACCTGCTTACCATTCCATTTTGTCACTACCGAAACGATCATGTCAATTACCGAAACGTAACCATATGTTTCGGTAGTGACTGTTTCGGTAGTGACGATTCCAGCTAAAATTGAGCATAACTAAAGAATGCTAGCAAGTACATGGCTAGCATACACATTTTTGAAGAGGTTTACACACATAAAAACCTAATACTTTGCATAAAACTCAGAAAAAGTTTACTTAATTGAAGATAATATGTGTTCGGTTGTGACAATTCTTAAGGTCACACACCGATTTTCAGATTTTGGAACAGATTTAAATCAAAAGTATGGGATATAGATACTTGCCATTCAGCCATGAGGGACAGGGATACAGTGTCACTGCCTTGTCAAAAGTGCAGGGGTGTGGCTAAAAACCAGGCTCAGCCATTGGACTAAAACCCTTGTGTTTCGGTAGTGTCATGAAAACTGGGGACATGATTTTTTGAGTATAGTTTTTTTTATTAAAAAATTAAACCCATGATAAATATAAATATTCCAACTTCTGTTTGAATGTAATCATAAAGATCTTCTAAATACACCATTCAACAAAATAAAAATAAAATGTTTCAAGTGTTATTTACAGAACATGAAATTTAGATGTCAGGGTTGGGGACAGCTACTTCCCAATAGAAAGTACCCTATAAATGATGTTTTTGTATATATTAAGCTTATCACTATATAATTGAATGCCTAATGTTTAAATATACCATAACATATTCTTAGTAAATATCTATGTCTGAATACTTAATTGTTTTGTTAAATAGTTTTTTTTGTTGTGGGACCGCACTTTGTATCAATTCAGTAGAATGCCCCATATACCATATTGTTCTAATTTCCCACAAATGAAATCGGGGCTCCAGTTCTTATGAATATTAAACCATCCATTTATATCTAGCACATGTTTCGCTGACCTTTTGTCCATGACTTTTGGTTTCAGCCTGTTGCACTGAGGAGCGCAGATATATCATTTTACAGGATATGGAATACTGAATGTGTCATTTGTTTTTGAGATCATGATTTGTTCAAGGACAAAAGGAGGAAAGGAATTAGTAAATAGTGAACAATACAAGTTTTCATAATGTTCTCTCAAATGTATCTCCTCTAGGTCTTCCATTCACAAAAGACTCTTCTGAAACCAAAGCAATTCCTTTCCAGAAGAAACGTGGACGACCCCCGAAAAAGAGGCAGGACAGTGATTCTTCTGAGATGAGCGATGTGGAAAATGTCATCCGAAAATGTCATCCTTCTCTGTGTTCAGAGAACACAGAGAAGGATGACCGGTCACAGAAGATGCCTGAGAGCTCTGCTGTTATCACGCCTGAGAAGATCATGTCTCCTACCAACAAGGATGCTACACACATGTCTTTCAGTGATGGTGATGATGACATGAATGCGGACTTTGACATGGACACAGATGAAGACACTGTCAGAAATGAGGAAAATTATGAAGAACGTGAAACAACGCCTTTGATACCAGATGTGACAGAGCAGGGCAATGACAGCAGTGATAGTCAGAAGAACAATTGTTCACTTAACAATCGCGCAACGGATGCAGAGCTTGAAGAGACAATGGAAGGTGATACAGCAAACAATGTGGATATCAGGAGTTCCCCTGACTTCATAAATGCAGGTAAAATGTAACCAGAGATCTCTTAAGCCAACAAAGTCGTTAAGAAGGATACATCATCTAGGAACCAGTAATGTCCAAACCAAATGTTGTGCCTATCCTTCTAAAATAAATGTCAGACTATTTATTGAATACGTTTTAAACTTGGCCTATTATTTGCAATTAAGTCCAGGGATAAGCAAAGGGAAAATGAATGACCTAAGTGAGTAAGCTTCATCCTCTGGGGACCATGAATGTCTGTAAAGAAGCATGTGGACTGTATAACATTTAAATGATTTTACACCTACTTTGTGTTCTTTTTTTTATAGAAAAGAAGAACAAATTATTAGCTGCAGTCGCTGGAATGAAAGAAGTGAAGATATTAATCTCCAAACTTTACATTGTGAGTATCCACTTTTTTTCGTTTTCATTCTCAAAATCTGGTTTGAAGTATGAATTAAATACATTACTACTATTACTACAACAATACTAATACATTAAATACATTCTTTATATACGCAATGTTGGCAACCACATCACTCTTTTTTTGTAATGGGTGTCTATTGTACACCCATTTCTGGGTGTAGATTGCTAAAACTGTAGCCTATGTAGTAAGAAATTATGAATGACACACATCTCATAAAAACCTTATTTTCTGTTTTAACAAAGTGTTATCATTTGCATAACAAGAGCCACAGTTTCCCCATTTGGCAATATTGTTATTTGTTTGTTTTTTTTGTCCTAGGAAAAGTTTCAGACTTCAGTCCACATTTCCCAATCACCCTCTGATTGTAACTCCGTCAAATCGCCAGTGAAACATCCGTCCATCCATGAGGAAAACAAGCAAACAAACTCTACATCCAAAAACGTCAGAGACAAGCCGAGCTTTGCAAAGGTAAATAAAGTATATAAAGTATAATCATGATTTTAGAAACCAGAGGCAGGAACTCCTTTATGCAATCCTCAGAGCAAAATATATATATATTTTAAAGATTTATCTTATTAATTGTCTTGTTTGTAAGAACAGTAGTGTTCTAAATGTGCAAACATTGGGAACTTTTCTCAATAATATACAGGTTCATTCTAAATAGTATTCTAGATACGTTTCTATGTTGTATAAAGTTAATGCAGTCCTAACTTAAATGCCAGGTATTTTGTTATACTTTTGCTTGATTAGCATGTATGTGTTTAAACCTTGCCCAACAAACTACAGTCAATCAAAGCAGGTACTCTATGTTCACTCACATCTCAGGCGACGCAGATGAACTGCTCCTACTGCAAGAAAAGCATGATGAAGGGCCAAACAGCTTACCAGAAGAAGGGATTCACAGATGTCTTCTGCTCCAAAAACTGCCTTTTTGAAATATTCCCTAACAACAAACCAGACACCAAGTCCTGTCACCACTGCCTCAAGTGAGTCTGTTAAAAAACACGACTTTAAAACAGAAAATAATGTTTTAGTACTCACATTTCTTGTACCTGTTTTCCTCGTTGTGTCAGGGCGATATCAAAGCCTCTGGACCTCATCATGGCTGCAGTGGACACTAAAGGAACTATAAAGGACTTCTGCAGTCCCACCTGCCTCATCTCCTTTAAGTCCAACCCTGTATGCACCCAAACACCACAGCAGCTCTGCAGCATGTGCAACAAATCCTGCACTGTAAGCAAAAAATACATTTTTTTTAATTTGTTTTATTGTAACCATAACATTGACGGCTCTTTATCATTATCCTCCTCAGACCACCTGCAAGTTAACCCTGAATGAAGATGTCCACACGTTCTGCAGCAACTCCTGCCTGGAGGGTTTCCTCGGGGAGATTAAGGCCGTCTGTGAGATCTGCAGCTCCACCTGCCGCAACAGACCTCTGAAGCTGGAGGTGGATAAGGAGACCAAGACCATCTGCAGTGAGAACTGTCTGCGCCAGTTCATAGAGGTGCGAAAGAAAAAGAAAAGAAAAAAATGTTACTTAAATTGATAAAGTTTGGATGTTTGTTAGCAGGGTTTGATGAGGTATTTATCCATATTCCTATATGTAAGGGTAGATGATGTTGGCTGGGCCCCAGTTTGGAGAAAGAGAAAGGAGCTAAGAAATGTACAGCTGTGGATGAGGACAGCAGCAAATGTAGCCCCCTAAAAACATCAATACCAGCACTTAAAACCCACTACTCTTTCAAATATTATTATAAAAAATTATAAAATAAAATGTCCTTAAATGGACCTTAAAGGCACAAAGCAAGACACTGAGATGTTTGATCTCAGACTTTAAATAATTTCTGCCTTTTTTCCCCTTTTATTCTGCAGAAAATCAACTCACCCCACCCATGCATCTTGTGCCACACTCCTCACCCGATGTCCGAAATGCTTGATTACAAAAACAAGGAGAACATGGTGAAGCTCTTCTGCTCCAGCCAATGTGTGGCGTCGTACAAGCTGTGGCCTGGAAATGAGAACAAGCTTCAAGGTACTGGAGAATACATGTTCTATTCATTTTGCACTAGCTAAATGTATTGGTCATGTGTTGGGCTCAGTTAATTTGAACCAGACACTGGCATAGTGTGCCATCCATGTGTTGTTTCTTTAAAAAAAAGTTAAAGAAAAAGTGGAACTAATTCTGAGAAAGATCAGCAACTAGAACCATATGTTCCACAAAAAAAAGCAGTACAACTTTCATTGTAAAGGTTATATCTGCCAAATTATTATTTTGAGCATTGGTATTGGTCCAGAATTTCACAATTGGTGCATCCCCAAATAAAATATGATCCGGGATGTCCAGTTTTACTGACTGAATTCCCCCTCGTGGATTAATAAATGTTGATCTTAATCTTGATAACATTTGAATTAATATATAAACCTTTCATAATGGTTTATAACAGACTAGGATGTAGTTGTGAGCAGATTGATGTGTTTATTAATGTATTGTCAACCACTGTGGCTACTCCAGTGTGCATCCATGAGTAAAAGCTAAAGATAACTTGTGTATTTACAGGGCGTTTTATAATTGTTGTTATGTGTTTCTGATTTCTCGCTTCAGAAAAGAAAAACTGTCGTCAGAGGAAGAAGAAAAGCGACAAGCAGTCAGAACAAATATTAAATACTGTGAGTATATTGCATAAAAGAAATTCATAGTAAATACAAAGTTTGTCTGATTTGAGCCTAGATAAGTAACAGTGCCATAACTGTGTGTTGTCCCACAGGAAGAGGGAAAGATCAGTGAGCCCTCCACTGAAAGCGAAAATGATGCATCTGCAGAGGTCATAGCTACACTCCTCTTTGAATGTTCATCGGTTGCTTGTTGCAACTGTGGAAAGACACTGCAGCGGGGAGAGACGCTTTACAAGCCAAAGAGCTCCAAGGAGAGTTTTTGCTCACCAGAATGCCTCGCCAAAAAGCATCCCCACATGACATTTGTCACCAAAACGTGCTACAACTGCTTCCAGTAAGTCCTGGATATTTCTATATATGCTGTTTCTGCTCTGTACGTGTGCATTTGTATAAAACAGACAAAATGTACTAAATTCAAATGTTCTAACAAAGTTCATCATTTATGATACATTATCTACAGTATAGTATTATTGCATAGTATAGTATACATTATCTATAGAATAGTATTTGGAAAATCTATTTGTTTCTTTCAAGAGAAAACATTTCAAAAAGCATTCCCTTGTTCAAGCTTCTGGGCTGTGAGGTGTGGTTATAAATTGAAGATCTTGAGCTTATGTTTAAAGAGGCCTTGATATGTTTTTGTGTATGTACAGTAAATGGTCTGCAAAGGTTAAATTCCCTGTGTCTCTTCAAAGGGAGTTACTGTCCCACACACTCCCCCCCCCCCCCCCCCCCTGCCTCAAACGCCTGACATCCCTATGTAACACTCTTGCTTCTATTGGCTAGCGCTCCAATACATTGTACGTGATAGGCTAAGGGGCGGGACATCTCTAAGTGTTTGACAAATCACAACAGAGCTGGCCAGCAGAGAAAAATGTAGACCTCTTTGAACATTGAAGCATTTAAACATGTCACAGTAGAAGCATAAAATACAACTATAAACCTGAAAATGAGCATTATATGTCTTCTTAAAACAAACAAACACCTTAAACTCAAGAGACTGAAAATGTATAAATAAAAAAAACAAGGTTTCTGTGTGAAAGCAAAGCACCCAATGCAACACTGACAAATCCCACCCTGATCTCCTCCCCTTCAGGGTGATCCTGCGGCCTCGCAAAATGATTCGTTGTCCAGTGGATGATTCAGGAACTCTGAGGGACTTGTGCAGCGACGCCTGCCTCGCTTCTGTCAACTCCAAGCGGAAGTTGGCGGCCCCCAAACCTCCACCTCTCTCAGAGTGCAAGATGTGCTTCCAAAAAGTCTATGTAAGAAAAAAATATACTTACTCTTTTGTTTGACTTTAAGTTGCATCAATGCCTTTAATATACTACACTGGGGATTGTGCAGTCTTATGTTGCTTATGACATTTTAAGGACAAGATGGCTGTCTTTTTTAAACAAACTTGACTGAAACTGCAGTAAATGGCTCATTTGTTGGGAACTATTTTCACCTTTTGAATAGTTTTCATACTAGTACAACAAGTACTTGCAGCAGTAGAGTAAATGGAATTTACTTTTTGGTTTCCATGATCATAATAAATAAATATGCCAGCAAGTTCAACCGTATGGATAATATAGAAATGACCATCCATGTAAGTAAGCACAGGGCTCCATAAGTTATAATGGATTACTTAATCATGTTTAATATTGGTGAAAGGGATCATTGTGAACATATGTTGATGAAGTTTGTTCAATGGAGAGCTTGGTACACTCTCAGCCATTTGAGCCATGTTGATTTTTTAAATTTTTAAAATACATATTCATGCGAAAATGTCAGAAAGGCATTTTGCGCTCCAAATCTGAGGCCATGGTTCTCAGCAGGAAACCGATGGACTGTC
>CALSBZ010046829.1:0-13543 GCA_943591055.1 Gobionotothen gibberifrons | reverse complement strand
ACCAAGGGGTAGACCTAGGACCAGGTGGAGGGATTATATCTCTTGGCCTGGGAGCGCCTTGGGATCCCCCAGTCAGAGCTGGTTGATGAGGCCAGGGAAAGGAACGTTTGGGGCTCTCTGCTGGAACTGCTACCTCTGCGACCCGACCACGGATAAGCGGGAGAAGATGGATGGATGGATGGATGGATGGATGGATAATATGGAGATTTCAAGAGACTTAAAAATATAACTTGGACTTAAAGAAACTGGGATGAATGTTTTTCACTTCTTTCTGGCATTTATAGCCTGCGTGATAAGGGAAGAATCTGTTGGCTGTGGCTGTTAAGCAGAGGACTAAAACAATTTCATAGGATATTCAGAAAAATATAGTAGTAGCTTTCTATTTTGAATAATCTGAATTTCAAAAATACTATCAATCAACATGCTCTTTTGTCATCCCTAGAGCAAATTCAAGCTGACGGTGGATGGCAAGGTCGTCAGAATTTGCAGCGACGCCTGCCTCATCAACTACCAAAAAGTAAACAACCTGCAACTGTACACCTGTGGTGTCTGCAGCTCCATCAGCACCGACAAACAGTTCCTGCTGAAGGAGAAGGACGGCAGTAAGAGCATCTGCAGTGAGGAATGTCTGGTCGAGTTCAAACAGGTGAGGAATTCAAGTCAAAATCACCATCAATTCATTTGAACAAGACACTGTAAATATTGAGGAACTAGTGTTGGAATATCTACAACTCCCGTTTGTGTACAAACAGCACGAGTCTGTAGGTCAATCATCAAACTTGTTTACTTCATTTAGTTTGAATTATGTTGCATGAATTGGAAAACAATTAATGATTTAATGACTGAATAAATAAATGAATGAATAAATAAATAACCAACCAGATATTTAAAAAATAAGCCAGTGTAAGACAAAAATAAAGTTTTTAATAGTTTAAACAGATTGGTGGTTCATCGAAAGAAATAAAGCTTCACTGAGCTACATTTCATTTCAATTATTATTGAATTAGTTTTATTTGGACTACTATGATAATCTTTTCAAACCTTTTTTTGTTTGTTTTGGTTCTTGTTAGTGGAAGCCCACTTTAATTCACAGGAGTTTGTTTTTTAAACATCAGGTTGGCTTGTGATTAAAAGAAAAAGGCTTATTTAACAGCAAAAGGCAATCCACAGTATTAAAAATATGTTCTGTGTTTTAAAAACAAATACACAGAGCAAATACTGAGAAACTGCATACTTTAAGGAGTAAAGAGGAATTTTTAATATTTTCAAAACATTTTCAGCTTATATAATATAAGGGTTCCCATACAATCCTGCATGTTTGCTCACTTTGTTTCTCTGCTGTTACTCGTTCACATCTTTACAGAAAATTGAAACGCCTGAGCTTTGCCCCATGTGCCGGACGTCCCATCAGTTATCGGACATGGTGGAAAATAAAAACGACGAGGGCTGGTTGGACTTCTTCTGTAGCAACAGATGTATGATGGTACACAGATCTCAGTCTTCAAATGGCTCAGGTACTGCACTCAGTTTATTTTTTGGTTTGACTGTGGCTGTCATGATATTGGACTTTCTCTTCACAATTATCAAGGAAATAATGCTGCCAGTCATATCTTTAGCTTTGTTTATTGTGCATTTTGACTCTTTTCACCAAATTAATAACTATCATAGAACAAATATAAGGAATTTGGCAATGAAAGAAAACTGGAATATTTACACAATATTGTCATATGTTTATTATTAACATTATACCAAGATTGAATTTTTTCCAATATCAAGGTTATCCTCTATCGGTATATTTTAACCCCTGTTTTAGCACTAAATTATAATGTATAGCTTTTTAACTGAATAATTGATGAGCTTTGACAACAGTTCACACATTTAAGACAAGCAACGGGATGCATTTACCAGCCTACTGTTCTAAGAAAATAAAGGGAAACTTTTTCCGATCGCTTTTTGAGTGAAAGCTCATTATTATTAACACTGCTTATCCCATCTAATGTTCTTTCAAGTGAATTCAGAAAGCAATCTCTGTAGACCATCATCTATGACCACTTAAAGGTAGGGTAGGTAAGAATAGAGAAACCAGCTCAAGTGCGCTAGAACCGAAAAAATCTGCCCCTCCCTTCAGACTTCCTTACAGAGCGCCTCCTCCAACACACACGAACGCGCACATGACCAATGAGGGCACGAGATAAGTTTGTGCACAGATGGAAGGCTGACAGGCAGGTAGGCCATCCAATTATTTGACCTGGGCCGGCTCAGATGATTGGTCGTGCTTTTCACAGCACTACGGCTTCCACAGATGACATTTTTTAATGTATTTTTTGTCAAAGCACTTATATAATATATAGATATTCATTGCTATCGGGATGTTAAGAGCATTCCATGGAATATAACAAAAAGTGTATCTGAAGTGAATTACCTACCCCACCTTTAACCCTCTTTTTACATTTCTTTATAGGAAGGAACTGCCCATCTCCAGAAGATTATGACATCAAAGAAGTGAAGCCATCACTTGAAGATAAAGAAATGAAAGAAGTGAAGATTTTGCAAGAAGAGATAGAAATTACAGAAGTGAAGCCATCGCTACAAAATTTGGATTTTGTGAGTATTATGTTTGTAACCCACTTTCTCTGCAGTGGAAGCAGGGTTTGGGATAGTGGCTGAGAACTTCAGGCTTTATTACTTCCCACAAGGAAGCATTTATATAGATATCATGAAGCGTTATAGCCTTCATAATATCTATTGAGTGCAACACATGTTTTTTATTTAAATAAACCCTGTATGCCAGATTTCAAAGGACCAGTGTTTATGGAGATCTATCTATCTATGCAAACACGGTATGGGTTTTGCAATTGGCGGTTCCATGCTGCCAAATCAAACAAACTGTCCCTTTTTAAGATTTTGAAATCGATCTTTGTGAGCTTCAATTGTAATCACCAGAGAGCAGGGTTAGTGATTCTCCCACTATATATTCTTTTTTGCCTAGAGAGACTCCACATTTGTTTGACACTGCATAGACAGCTGCCTACATTTTACAAATATCCCGATACACAAATAATACACATTCTCCCAGCTTGTCTGTTTCACTACAGGCAGAATCCCCTCACTCTACAGTGGGAAACGATATATATATATATATAAAAAATGTTGTCGATGTTGATTTTCTTCCAGAATAAATTCTTCTGTTATTATTGAAAGCCACAGATTCCTGATTCGAGGCAGTTGAATGAATATGATTTCTGTAGTAATGTACTGTATAGCAGTATAGCTTGTTTTGTGCTTGATAAGTAATATCACAGACAGTTGGACTTCAGTATTACGAGTACCACAATTATTTATTTTTGAGTGTATTGCAGTGCAAACAAAAGAAACCCCAACAACAGCAGTTCTCCTCACAGACTGTTGTAAACGTTACAACTAATCCGTCTCTCTCTTCACTCCTCATCAAGATCAAAGAAGAGCCCAATGATGAACAAGAGTACAGCCAGAATCTCCCATCAGCCATTTCCACTGAAGACATCAAGTATGAGCCTAAGGCCGGAGATGATGTTGCTATGGTAGGACACATGAAACGCTTTATATGAGAAGGAAAACTATATCAACAATAGTAATTAGGATAACAGTAAAAACAATATTAGCAGCTTATTGATCACTCTCTTTTTGTTTCTGACAGGAGGACTTGAAGATTGGATCAGTCTTCTCTTTAACAGAAGACTCTTCTACATCTTCAGCGCCTACTCTAGCCCACATGAATCTGCCTGTGTCTTGCTTCAACTGCAAACAGCCCCTGATGGACGGAGAGACGGTTTTCCAGAGGCAAAGCCACGCTGAATTCTTCTGCTCCACTCCCTGCCTTTGGACGTTTTACCAAGTTAAGAAGACCTGCCACTTCTGCCTCCAGTGAGTCCTCTTAACATTCCCCCTGTCCCTCTGACAAGTTGAAAGAAATTGGTTTTAAATATTCTCCAGCTGAACTCATATAAGCTTCAAGATGAGTTTGAACTGATCTCAGCCTTCCTCGTACTCTCAGGGGGATTACACAGCCTCAGGACGTCCTCCAGGCTGAGGTGCATAACGAGGGGACGGTTATGGATTTCTGCAGCAAGACCTGCCTGTCCTCCTTCAACTACAAGAGAGTTGTGTCGACCAAAATGTCCCTCGAGCCGATCCCATCTCAGTCACAATGCAGCGTGTGCACCAGATACTGCATTGTAAGAGAAAAGGGAACATATTAAAAGAATCAATTAGAGTTCATGTTTCTTTAAAATTAAGCAACTTGATGCATTGACTTGAATCTCCAACAAAAACATTTCTTCATTACAAAAGTACGCTTTTCTTATCTCAGAGAATATATATCTGGTACATTTACGACTTAAATCTTGATATTCTGATCTGAATATAACCCTCTTGCCGGGCTTCGTAATTATTAATTAATTATTTGTTTCCGTACAGTGGCTCTCATTCACTGTCCTACAATAATGGGAAAACTACGCCTGCTATAAGAATGATCTAAGCAACTAACTACAAACCGTGTCCTTTTAAACAACTACATGTTTGTGTTATAGGCCACGTTCCGATAATAGAAAACAAATGTTTTTCCAAATAGATTTGACTTATAAACTCTTTATAAATATTGCATGCAAAACTAATATCTTCATCTCACATATAAACATTTTAACTCTCCGTTCTTTGTTTACTAGCTTTATATGAAATGAAGTGAGTTATGTTTGACATTCTGTTGTTTGTCTACGTCCTGCAGAGCAAACACGAGATCATAAAGCAGGACGTCGTCCACAAGATCTGCAGCGAGCCCTGCTTTCTCCGCTTCTGCAACATCAACAAATTGTCAATCTGTGAGAACTGTCACTCCCGCTGCGACAAATCACTCATGCTCAAGACGGAGGGCGGCAGCATCAAACTCTGCAGTGCCGAGTGTCTGACCCAATTCAAACAGGTAACACAATCTAAAAAACATTATTTTAAACTTTTATCCAAGTTTCAGAATTTACTTCAAGGCTCTTAGCTGTATCAAGTTAACTTATTTGTGCATTTTATGGTAATGGTACGGAATTATTTTAGGCTAAGGCAAAAAAACAAATGTGTGTATTCATTGCCATCTAGTGGTGAGGTTGCACATTGCCACCAAAATGCCCCTTTATAGAGCAAGGGTATCATTTGTCCCTTCTGGGCTACTATAGAAGATTGAAGATTCAACTTATTGTCATTACGTAGCACAGGTACTATGTAACGAAACGGTTTCTCTGCATTTGACCCATCCTAGTGTTAGGAGCAGTGGGCTGCCATTATGTACGGCGCCCGGGGAGCAGTGTAGGGAACGGTGCCTTGCTCAGGGACACCTCAGTAACACTTGGTCTTTCCGGGACTTGAACTGGTGACCTTCCAGTTGCCAAGCCAAGTCCCTATGGACTTCGCCACCACCGTGGTTTTTGAAACATGTTTTTTTAAAGTAATGGATTTTTTGTGTGAATGCGACATTTCGGAACTAAAGTGGGAAAAGTACTGCGGTGTGAACGCGGCTATTGCTTCCAATAAATTACTTACTAAATTGTAATGCTCTTAGTTATACTCAGTCAGTGAATTAACTTTATTACCTGTGCTATTTTCTTATTTCTTTGCAGAAAAATAAGACTATGCAGCCGTGTGCCATGTGCCGCACCTCCCATTTAATGTCCGACATGTGTGAAAACCAATTCAGCGAGGACCTGGTGGAGCTCTTCTGTAACTACAGTTGTGTGATGGCAGCCAAGATCCAGGCAGTGAACGCAGCAGGTACTGCACTTAAACTTTGACAACACAGCTGCTCTTTATCTTTGTACTTCTCTTTCTCTACCTGTCTTTTAATTATAGCTCTCAATGAAATGGGTATGTCAATAAAGATAAAATCTAATGCAGTCGATTGGTCTAAATCCTCAAAATGTAAATAGAGAGGATTTAAGTATTTTCAGTCCAAACTAAATCATTTCTGCGAATAAATTGCACATAAATTATTTCTAAGGATTTTGGATGCCGATAATAACAATAACCAACCAATGAAATAATGACTGACGTTTGAGAAAATGTGTTGATCGTGTTAGGCAATCATAACTATCTTCATACTGTCACATTGGAGCTCACAGTCAACCCTTAATGGAACCACGATGCCTAAAAGGTATTTTCTCTTGTCCTCCAAGTCTTGTTTTAAAAGCCATGTATCAAATATATTAACAACACTGTAGGATAAATATATTTGGACTGCAGTCACAAATGATAGAAACCCAGTGCAATGACGCTCAGCAATATACAATAACATGCTTATTTAGTGCCATCTATGGAATATATGACCACGTTTGATCTTTTCTACATAGAATTGCACACTTGGAAGAAATAGTCGGTCTCCAGTGTGTAGAGTTGAGTGAAGGTTTATTACAGTAAAAACAACAATAAATCTATGATTTTGTGAGGGAACAAAACTTTATTTTCTTAATTATTGCAAAAAACGTGTGTAGGTATAAAATGTGCATATTCCATTTTCTTGTCTTGTCCCTGGCGTGTAAACCGATGAAATCTCAGACTTACTGAAGTGTTACTAATACTTGTGATATTAGTTATGTTTCTTTAATTTAGCAATTTTTGTATCATAAACCTTTTCTCCTTCCCAGGTACTCCACGGAATTGTGACCTGTGTGGTAAGAAGACGTTACCAGCCTGCCACCTCGCCATGTCCGATGCCTCCATCAGGAACTTCTGCTCTCTAACCTGTGCCATGACTTATAAGGTAATGCCTACAGCTTTCACTAGCCAGTGTTTTAGAGCCCATACTTTTCTTCCTAAATGACAACTCTGACAAATTAAAAAAGGGAAAGGAATCGATACATCAGCACTTTTGCCAAAAACTGCAGTGTCTGTTGCAGAAAGTTGCACTTTACTTTTAGGAAGACAATGATATAATGAAAGAGGGACTCCTCTGGGCCTCCTTCAGGCAGACTCCCACCAACCCTAAGTATAACATAGTAGTCATTTTTAAGTTTATGGGATATCAAGGTTAAAAGATACAAAAGGAGACTGGGTATTATTCAGGGTGGAGATGGAGCCTTGACTCCTCTTTTTAGCCACACCCACAAGACTACGCAGTGTGAATGAATTAAGAAGATTTAAAATGGAATACCTAATTATGATTGATGATGGATATGACAAAAAGCACTACTGCTTGAATGAAATTGTAATGATATAAAGAGAGCAAGACCAACAATAGTATGCAGTATCTACGTTACGTGAAGGCCGCCATATTCCTCCACAGTGTGTGAAATACCCGTCAATAATCGGGGGGGTCCCCATCTCCCGTGTATTGCGCAACATACCGGTCGAAGATTTCTCAATATCTAGTAGGCCTATACAATACTTCATGGATGCTAGCCAAGACAATCAGTAGTCCATAGCAGCGTTTCTCAACCGGGGCGCCGTCTGGCGTCTTCAGGGGTGCCGTCAAATAATTCTGACGTTCATATGAATGAATGAATACGCGACCGTTAAAGAGCCGTCTGTTTTCGATTCTATGCGAGGAAATGGTTTTGCCAAAATAGAAGATATTTGTGAATAAATGTTTTGAATAATGAATACTGGACATAGTAAGCTTAAAAACATTTTAGTGACCATTGCAAGTGACAAATAAATATTATAATTTGAGACCCCCCTCAAATGTAGCTGTTGAGGCTTTCAGGGGGGCTCAGGTGTTAATCAGGGGGGTCGAGCTCCCCCGGACCCCCCTGTATTTCGCACACTGTTCCTCCAGCATTCTTGGAAAAGAAGGGATGAGTGGAGGGGTATTCTGTTGGCAACCTCACTGCTAGATGTCACTCAATCCTACACATTGGATCTCTAAAACCTCAGTACGTTTCTTTGCCACAGGAGTCCCATAAAGACACGACTCCTGCCCCTACCTCAACAACAGGAGCCGCAGACTCAACCCAAGGCGACTTCCTCAAAGCACCAGAGACACTGCCCTGTGCCCAGTGTCGTCGCAAGATTAAAAGTGCACCCACAGTCATCGAGAAAAAGGTGCGTTTCATTTTCAAAGATGGAATAGGCAGCTCGAACAGAAAGCTAGTTAAACCAGATTAAGAGTCGTGTTGTGTCCATTGATTCACAAAGTTCTGCTTTGACAATGTTGACCTACTGTTCAGAACAGCTTCAATCCTCTAACCGTGATATCTCAGAAACAGTAATGCCGCTTTGATGTTTTTATTTTTTCCTTAAAATACACTGTGTTTCCGCACAGGGACAAATAATTTGTTTGTGTAGCCTGGCGTGCTCTCAAGAGTTTAAGAGCGTCAACAACATCACGGGAAAGTGTGAATATTGTAAGAACGAAAGCATCATCGACGACGTCAAGAAGGTCAACGGCAAAGACTGCTACTTCTGCAGCGATGGTGAGAAGCACGTTCAAATCCTTTTTTTGTTTTGCACTTATCTGATTAAAATCAAGAACAGCAACAGAAATAAATGAAATTCAGGATTCTAAAGCTGTGCATCTCTTCGCCTCCCTTCTCTCCTCCCAGGCTGCAGAGTGTTCTTTGCTCAGGAGCTGGGAAAGAAGTGGGGCAAACACTGTGGCTCGTGTGCGCACTGCTCCTCCATCTCTAAGGCGGTGGTGACGGCAACGTTTGAAGGAACTGACAAAGAGTTCTGCTCTGAGAACTGCAGCTCAGAGTACAATTTGCTCTACTGCCATGTATGTAGAGTTACAAGTTGACTTATTGCACAAATAACCTTTGGAGACACTTTAGTTTGTATATTTGTTATGTTTTTATTTGCTAAGTAATGTCTAGTTCAAATGATATCATGTAAATGATGCTTTAAAATTACAGATAAATTATTTAAAACTATAAGAGAACATATTTGTATGTTCTCTTATAGGAGAACATACAAATATGTTCACACATAATTGCGCACACAGTCACCCAATCATGTTTAACTCACTGAAGTCTTTTTTCTTTTGTTCGTCTTATAATCTTGTAATCAGAATGTATCGAATAGTTAATTGCGGCCGACTTGCATATAAGCAAGCCTAAAAGCTGAAGCTGTTATTTGAAACTAGTGACGAGGTGCTGCGTATTGACTAAACAATAACTGTCTGATTCTCTCAGGTCGCCAAATGTGACACCTGCGGCCGTGACGGTGAACTGAGGCAGAGTCTCCCCCTGCTGGGAGAGATCAAACACTTCTGTGACCTGAGGTGTCTCCTACATTTCTGCAATAAAAAGGTCCAGATGGGCAGCACAGGTACGTATTGGTTTGATCTTTGTTTGTCGTCAGTATAAAATGCTGTAAAATCAATCCCAACAGTCCCTGCAGTCTCTTCGCCTCCTCCATCTTCAGGCACAGTGGAATCCTCCCCCGTCATCGCTAACGTTATGTCGCTCGCTAGTGCTTTGGCTAAGCATCTCCGTGCCTCTAAAAGCTCTGCACAGCAAGGTACACACACACACACACACACACACACACACACACTCACACACACTCTATGATCACATGTATATCATGTGCACAACAACAAAGGCATTCATTGTATATTTCATAAAAAAGACCCTATCATGTAGCTGCATTTACTTGGAGCTCACACACTGACATCTGTAGATTCAGTTTATTTGTAAAAAATTTGAATGTATGGATTAGATAAAAAAAATGATGGTTAGGGTCATGACATCATAAAATATGACAACAGACATTCAAAAATAAACTTTGAATGTAGAAAGAAAAGACGACGTGGTACAGCCTTTGTTGTGATAAACGCTACAAATACTTTCTTCAGTTGCTGTGAACATCTTTGTTTTTCTGACTAAAGCTGTCTTTTCTCTTCAGTGCCGGTCTCTGACATTCAGACAAAGGTGGTTGGACATGTAAGTTTATTCCAAAAACTCATACCCATATTAGATTAAAAAAGTTTTTCCAAGCACACATCTGAATGAGCTAATATCTAACCTGTTTGATGTTTTGTTGTTGTGTCTGTTCTTCAGGCCAGTGTTCAAACCTCCCCCAAGCAGCTGAAGAATAAGTCCATGCTCTGCACACCGCTGGTCCACAACAAAGGAGTCTCCTGCACCACGCAGACTGTCAACACAGAGACACAGACAGGTAAACATCATTTCAGGATTCCTAAAATGCTAGTCTGATTCTTGTGAATCCATCCTTTGATCCTTACCAAATCAAAGATGTTAGCCAGTTGTATTGAATCAGCGAGTTTGTGACCAACACATATTTTCTTATGGAAAATATACTAGTGCAAAGATGTACTGTACACGTTTACCCTCTATCCTGAAAAAAGAGATGTGATTCTGTTTTTTTCCCCTTTTGTTGTGTGCGAAGACAAGTCTTTCCCCAAAGTCATAGTCCTGCCTGTCCCAGTGCCAGTGTACGTTCCTCTGCCAATGAACATGTACAGCCAGTACACACCGAGGCCGCTGGGCCTGCCCATACCGGTATGTAAAACTCCTGCTAGCCTTGATCACATTTAGACATCAGTGTTTCCCTTCTTCCTTACATGATGCACTGCTAAGCACACACACATTTCATTGTTTCTTTTTCCAAATGAAGATGCCCTTACTTACACTTTTTTTGCAAATATTTGTGTACTTGCTCCACCTCAAACCTATTTGTATTGGTCAGGATAGACACCAACGACATGATACCCTTTACATTTCTTTACAATTTCATTTGGATGAATCATTCTCTGTCATACAGCACCATCAGGTCATATTTGAACACAGCCACAACAAAGAACAGCTGAAGTTAACAGTAGATTGAGATTTCAGTAAAGACATTTAAAAGAGTGTGTGGAAAAGTGTTGAGAATGTCTGTTTTTAAAAGGGTTAACATTTAGTATTTTCAGGCATCTTTCTGACACTTCCATTTAAGACACATCCAGCCTCCCCACTCTATCCCTCCTCCCATTGGTTCCCCTGGTTAGGCAACACAACCTCCAGGTGCTACCTTCAAATGTACCACCCTATCTTTGTCACCTGTCTTTGTCACACTGTCCTGCTGCAGCTGCCTGTGCCCGTGTTTCTACCAAGTCCAACCTGGAAACCCATGAAGGACCTGCAGGAGGGAGAGCTCAGCTTCACGTCTGATCTGAAGAAAGCACAGGATGAGAGGAAGGAGAGAGAAGACACGCTGGTAACAAAGGAGGGACAAAGAGGAGAAAACCGTGCTCCAAAGGGTAAGACATTGGTCCTCCTTTGATCTGATGTAAGGCTCAGCATGTTGCACAAACTCCTTTTGGTTCTCACAGGATACAAACACTCTAGAGATGAATTCTCTTTTTAGATTAACAATTGCAACACAGTTATTGTCAAGACACGGAGCTGTTTATTTATTTCACTCATCTATAACAGCTCTGTGTAAGATGACAGAGGGAGGTTGTTATCCCACAGGAGAAACGGATAAGAGCTTCCACTCGTGTCCACTTGAGTCTGACACTTTTTTTGACTCATTTTTAGAGGAAGTGGAGGCTGTAATTTACATTAGACTCCTCCTACATTTGTCAATCTATTCATGCATCCCTTTGATTTAGTCAAACTGTCTTTCATTCGGTTTTCTCGTCTTTGTTTTTCTTTGTTTTTTCTTTAGCGCTGTTTATGCTTCCTTTCAACTTTCTTCTCTCAGTGAAGATTTACTCTAGGGATGAGTATCGTTAGGATTTGAAGAATACTACTGCTCTTATTGATCATTCTTAGTATAGGTAATCATTTAACGTCTCTGGAAGGAGCTTTAGAAAAACCAAAAACATTCAAACAATCTGGATTCACAATAGTTTATACTTGAATCTAATGATTTATTTTCTATCAATCTATTCCTAGACCACAGCAGTAAGTGTAGCGATGACTTGGACTCAGATCATCAGGCCACTTTTACCAACGAGGAAGACTCCTCCTCTGGCAGCAGCTCTGGATCGCTCAGTCCACCAAACGACAGCGAGAAACCTTCTCCGGTTTTAGAGCTGTGCCAGGCCAATGAGCCCCCCCCCCCTCCTCTGGAGCTGAGAGGGGATTCCCAGAGCTCACTGAGTCCTGCACCAGCCTCTCTGCTATCACAACAGACTGTGGGGACAGTCCACAACAAGGACAAGGTAACAAACCACCTGGGAGTTTAGATGCTCTGGTCTCATCTCTCCGTGGCTTGATCTGGTCTAAATTCTCTTTTAAAGGGTCATAAACCACAACAGCCTTCCAACGTGGCTAAAGCGGAGAGTTCCCAAAGAGAGGAGGTCAGTACGAGGAAGCGCCACAAACTGAACAGTCAACGTGGGATCGACGCCTGGAAGAGATGGATACAGTGGAGGGAATCTCAAACTGACCTGGACCTGGTTTCCTGTATGTCTTTCTGGCTTTCTGGCTTTCTTCCTTTTTTACTTCAACTCGTCAACTTTCTTTACCTAAACTAAAAGTTTAGTTTTTTGAGTTAGAACAAATCTTAATAACTGCCAGATGTCTGCAATTGTTTGTGCAAAGGTATTTGAAACTAAAACTTCTATCATTATTGAGATATTATTATTATATTTTTATAAAATGTATATTTTTTTGGCACGCATGGTAGTATTCCAGCTTAAGCCCAAACAATCTAGATTATAATTCACTTCACTTTTTAATTTAGATAATTCAACAGATGGGTCAGTGGAACCTGAACTCAATAAACAACGTATGAAGTATATGATAACCCAACACAACATTGTTGACACGTCCTCCTGCCTCTTCTCCTGTCAGCCTGTGCCGTGACGTTTAACAAAGATATTCTCCACTGCTCCGCGGCAGAGCTAAGCGACAGCCTGTGTCGTTTCATCACTGAGGTGAAACGTCCTGACGGAGAGCCGTACCCCCCCGACGGCCTCTTCTACCTCTGCCTCAGCATCCAACAGGCAAGATGAGCAACACTACACACATGTTATTATGCACTCTCATAGCTGCTATGTTATATTATTATAGGACATGCCCTCTGTACTGCTGCTTTTTTTTACGTATATAGATATTACACATTTTGTGGTAGAAATGTGAGGTTTCTACCACTTCCTCATACATACTTTATATTGTATTTATTTTCATATGAATTATATGTATGCGTGTGAATCAAATGAATAAATCAACCAGTTATTGATATGAAAAAAGTGTGAAGAATCTACATTACCGTATCTTTTTTTGTTAAATACATTTACGTACATTATGCAGGATAGTCAGTCAAAATAAGACACTACATAATCACCATGTGCCATCATTCATAATGCGTGATAGAAATGTGAAAACATTCCTCATATAAGCTTGTTTCTCCGTTAGTAACTGTTTCATACAGATATAGGGTCATATGTTTGTTGCTTTATTCCATATGACATTTAACGTTTGTGTACATTTAATATATATTGGACATCATGTGGTTATGATGCTAATCCTATTAATAATGGGACCCTTTATAATAGTTTCATCACATTCACTGTGTTGTCGATTGTTATTGAAGGGTCTGATGTAAGTGCCTTCACACCGTTTTGTTTCTTTAT
>CALSBZ010046827.1:408-10502 GCA_943591055.1 Gobionotothen gibberifrons | reverse complement strand
CCGTGTTGTTTCTCCGGTTTAAACCCCTGAGGTACAGAGTGGGCTGTTGTTGTGTTATCTGGCTTATTACCTTGGTTTACTGCTTCTACTTGTTGTACTTTTTAGATCCTTTATATCTTTTTGCAATTTTCATCCAATTTATTCTTATCTACTCAATAATTATTTTCTGCTGCTGCTCAGTTCTCAGGGCCCTGAAGCGGCCCGGGCCAGGAGAAAAAATCACAGAGAAGAAGAAGAGCAATAGAATGAAGAGAAGGGCCTTTAAAATGATTTTGTTTATCATGATTTCCTTAGGCATCAATTTCTTTTTTTGCATGGCTGTAATTCCAATGCAACTTGGCTTGAATCGTGCAGACTTTAGAGATGCTATGACAATAAGTAACTTTTTGGGTTTAATGACCGGGTTTATACAACCTCTCCTCTCCCTCCACAGGGCTGGAAAACTTCTTTGTTGCAGGGGACTCTAATGATCACTTTTAATGTCTACTGTGTAAAAACATGTAAGATCAATATTGTAAACGGAAGTCTCTGTGCACCTTAATTGTTCTTGAGTCTTGTGGTGGCATCTTTTTTTCATTATTGTGAAAATAGTATAGATTACTTATTTAAAAATGTTTTAAATAATGTGTATTTTTCACCTATATTAGGAATGAATGAAAAGTGATTTATAATAAGGTCACCAAAGTCCCAACTATGTGTGAAAGAAACATTATTGTAATCCTAAAAAGAGATAGCCATAAATCAGTTGATTAGAAAGACTTTATATAAATCTTTTTTTAAATGTTTTTTCTTTTATGCAATGAACTTCATGTACACTCCATTTTGACAAGCTTTCTTGTATTCACATGTAGTGGTTGATTATACATATATAATGGTTGTACTGTATAATGGTTTCCAAATAAAATAACTGCCATTACACATTGTTTGTACAACTGATTTCCTGGAAAGTGTGGTGTTTTCTCGATCAAAAGGTTCAAATTGCATGGATGTTTACTTTATACAAGTTTTTAATATTTCCAGTAACATTACCTAAAAGCAATGCACTCTGAGCAGTTCATGCCAAATAAACTATCAATGTTTCGTAAAACACTTATCATTAGTAATGATCGTGATTATTCAAATTATGAATTTAAAAAAGTGATAAAAGAGGGAAAATGTGGGATGTTGGTGATTTAGCGTTCATACGGAATGACTTATGATCCAGGACCACAGCAATAGGCACAGCCACGACTCAAGATCCAGGGCTCGCGATCCAGGACACAGGACCGCAGCAACAGGATCATCCATGACTCCGGATCCCTGCGTATATAGACACCAAAAAGAAAGACATTTGGGGAAGCTGGGTTAATCGGAACATGAGAGTACACAGGTACAGACAGAGAGAAGGAAGAAGTAAGATCCCCCGACAAACTAAGCCTATATCAGCAAAACTAGGGGCTGAATCTAATCAGCCCTAACTATAAGGTTTATCAAAAAGGAAGGTCTTAACCGCACTCTTAAAAACGGATAGGGTGTCTGCCGCCCGAACACAAACTGGAAGCTGATTCCACAAATATGGAGCTTGATAAGAAAAGGCTCTGGCTCCCATCGTACTTTTAGAGACTCTAGGAACAACCAACAACCCTGCGTTCTTGAAACGCAATGCCCTAGTAGGACAGTAGGGTATAATGAGTTATTTAAGGTAAGATGGTGCCTGCCCATTAAGGGCGAGAAGAAGAATTTAAAATTCTATCCTGTGTTCAATAGGGAGCCAGTATAAGGCAGCCAGAACAGGAGTAATGTGGTCCCTTTTCCTAACTCTGGTTAGTACACGAGCTGCAGCATTTTGAATCAGCTGAAGCGACTTAACTGACTTCTTGGTACACCCTGATAATAAAGAGTTACAACAATCCAGCCTAGAAGTTACAAATGCATGGACTAGTTTCTCTGCATCGTTTTGAGGCAAGATATGCCTGATTTTTGCAATGTTACGTAGATGGAAGTAGGCGGTCCTTGAAATTGATTTTATGTGGGCGTTAAAGGATAAATCCTGATCAAATATAACACCAAGATTCCTTACAGTCTCACCAACCCAGTCTCACAAAAAAACGTGTAATAACTACGTTGGTCCACAACGTAGGACGTAGTATTTCTACAAAAACGCCTCTGAAATTGTAAGATCCCTACGTTTTTGTTCACCATTCATTCCAATGGCTGGCGTCTATGTCACGTGATCTTCACATTTCTCCCTGCAGAAAAAAAAAACATGGCCGAACTTCGTTTTATTTTAGGTGTAAAATGCCTATTTTAAGGTTAGTTTGGCCATTAAAATGCGTTTTGATGTCATTTGATGCGAGAAATATGAGTTGTTATTTCAGATTATGTGTGCAGTGGATGTACATGATCTTTAGTTTGCTAGTTATTACGAAGAGTACTTCAGGAAATTGTGTCTATACAACGTTTTCATTGTTACCAAGGTGGTTGCTAGGGACGCTGCTATCGATATTATTTCTGTTATGTTGTGTAACTGTTTAATGGTGTTATCTGTATTGCTACCCCCTTCCCCGTCAACATTAACACATAATTATCCTTGTGTTTATTTATTTGTTTGATTAATAAACACAAGTTGGAGTCCGTCAGGACCGAGGGTCGGAGCAGCTCATTTGCTTTACAGAATATTACACCCGGAAGTAAGTATTCTCTCCGCTTCGCTTGACAAACCCCGTGATAGTCCTCATGCTCTGTGATTGGAGAGTGTGCTCCGAGCGTTACGCCGAGCGTTCATCCCGTCCCCGTCCCCAGAACTACACACGCTGGCTATTGTGTGTTTCGCAACATGTTCTATTCTATGGCACGTCTCTACTGGGAGTTGTAGTTTTAAAAGACGTTTTCGTATTTCCCATAATAAGAAGTTGCCAGTATTAAACTGTGTACATCCCTGGAGGTTTAGGGGATAGGAAACACTCAAATTTAAAACATATAATTAATAAATGAGTGAAAATTGCTTGTGCCCATAATGGGCAGCATTAATTAATATATACCCACATGACAGCTAAGGTCAGAAGAGCTTTATTTAATTTTAACAGCTGGTCTTATGTCTGTGACCCCTCCTGTTGTTCATTGATAAGCCTGAAACATGCACTTGTCAAGGTTCAGAGGCAACTTTTGCAAATATGGCAGTAGCCATCGATCATCTTAAGATAAGATATACTTTATTGATCCCAAGTTGGAAACATTTGCGTTACATCAGCATGTGTAATAGTTATTAATATGCAGTGGTGTTTATTTGTAAATCATTTAGTATAATCACACAAATTCTGTGTTTTATATTTAATAATTCTGTGTTCTTTATTTATTGATTGTTCAATACCTGACAAGGCCGGAGATGAAAAACTTGGATCGCAGGTTCCTCAACAGTGCATTACATCTATCAATATTTGTGTATACCTCCACCATTAAACTGTCATATTCTGCACATTTCTTATACTATCTACATACATCTTATAAGAGTATAATACATATGTATAATATCAGTTAAAATAAGTGCTTCAACATAGTTAACATTGCTGGAGGTATACACAAATGCACTGTTGAGGAACCTGCGACCCAAGTTTTTCATTCATTGCATAACTACACCGTTTGTGTATATGATATGTCAATAAACCTTAGACAATCTTGAAATATTGAAAGGGATGTGCAAAATAGTCATTATATCCAGTCTTTAATTAACTATTAGTAGAGAATAACGAGTAATGAATATACTTTATAGGGATCCTATTAATATCAAATAATGAAATTCAATAACATGCTTTAACCACTAGGTGTCCCTTTATATAATCTGTGCACGTTTATGATGTAAATACAGCCTATCTACCAATTGGATCAAATATAAAAGTCAGCCGAATTAGTATTGATACTGCAAGGAGACGTATTGTGTGAAAAGAAATGTAAGATGTTGTTTAACTGCTGATATATTTATGATCCATGTCACGTTTTCAGTGTTGGCGGCAGTTCCTCATGTTTGTCAAGAAGTCTTCTCATCAGGGCTCTATAAATAGAGAACTACGGCAGATATGTAATATTTAATGCAGCCGAACCGTGTATTACAATGCCGTTATGTGATGAGCTCCAAATAGAAAAGCAAGCACAATCGGAATAATGTATTATTTTTATTTTTAAAAACTGTTTTCGGATTTCACATTAACAGGAGTCCGGTTAACTAAAATGTCCGTGCGGAACAATAGGCTACCCCAACCAATAGATCCGTTCGGTCTGTTTCCGGTATTTGTTTATGACGATGTGATGTGAGACTGGAATTGCACAGGGGAAAATAACGTATCTATGCCACAATTGTAGATGCAGATTTTGTTAAACGAATACGTTTGCGCTGTGGACCAACACTATACATTGACGGGGAAGGGGGTAGCAATAAAGATAACACCATTAAACAGTTACACAACATAACAGAAATAATATCGATAGCAGCGTCCCTAGCAACCACCTTGGTAACAATGAAAACGTTGTATAGACACAATTTCCTGAAGTAATCTTCGTAATAACTAGCAAACTAAAGATAATGTACATCCACTGCACACATAATCTGAAATAACAACTCATATTTCTCGCATCAAATTACATCAAAACGCATTTTAATGGACAAACTAACTTTAAAATAGGCATTTTACACCGAGAATAAAACGAAGTTCGGCCATGTTTTTTTTTTCTACAGGGAGAAATGTGAAGATCACGTGACATAGACGCCAGCCATTGGAATGAATGGTGAAAAAAAACGTAGGGATCTTACAATTTCAGAGGCGTTTTTGTAGAAATACTACGTCCTACGTTGTGGACCAACGTAGTTATTACACGTTTTTTTATGAGACTGGGTTGGTCTCACTGGAGGCCAAATTAATGCCATCCATAGTATATCTTTAGATAATTTGTTTCGTAGATTCTTCGGGCCGAGTACAAAACTTCAGTTTTGGTCGTGTTTAACATAAAAAAAATGTAATGTCATCCACGTTTTTAAGTCCTTAAGGCAGTCTTGAATTTTATTTAGATGATTAATTTCAACAGGCTTGATTGATAAATATAGTTGAGTATCATCCGCATAACAATGAAAATGTACAGAATGTTTCCTTATAATGTTGCCTAACGGAAGCATATATAATGTGAACAAAATAGGTCCGAGCACTAAGCCCTGTGGAATATTCATCGTTGACACGTACAAACTGAGAGCGTTCAGATAGATAAGACCTAAACCAGCCTAAAGCAGTTCCCTGTATGCCAACTAAGTGCTCTAGTCTTTGCAATAGGATGTTATGGCCTATAAAGATGCAAGGTTGGTTGGACAAAAGCTGTTAAGAAAGGTATTATATTGACAGTAGTTTAGGAAAGAGCAACATTCTGGGAATGTAGTATCATTCCTCTGCCCCTCCCCTGGTTCAGGGTGTATCAACACTGAGAACTGAGAAGCAGCAGAAAGTCATCAACAGCAAGACGAACAGATACAAAGCTGCTATCATCAAGAAAACCCTTTTATGTGAATTGGTATCCAAACACTGGACAACGTAATCACTATCAGCCGAGAAACACAGCAACATGCCAGCTTGTACCTCAGAGCTTTACACCTGAGAAATATCAGAGTGGACGGGTGCAAGGTATTATTTCAGACAGATGGAGCTCTGCACGAGAGGACGTGTATTCAGGAATATTACATTCAAGAACGTAAATAGGTCTGAAATGAGACTGAGTGATAGTTGGTGGATGAGAAAATGCAATACGCTCGAGACACAAAAAAAAATCTCAACCAAAATCTAATTTGAACTTAGTATTTCACAGTGAATAAAAGCTGAAAATAAGTCCATATTCTCTAAGCTAACATGATTTGCAAGAGAAATTATCTGAAGAAACAACGCTGCTTTACATGTTCGTAACAGACATGAAAGCACGTCCATGGCCCTATTATGCAAACTTGCAGGTGTTGGAGGCAGTCAATAGTAAAACTACTAAATAAATGTTGGTGACCGCTATAATAAACACATTAAGTGCAATAATAACAGTGTATATCATGACACTTGATCTAAAACTTTAGTTTGCATTTATTTCTATGGCAGCAATGCAAATTAAATACAAATATATAATGAGATTAAAGTCACATTTTCATAATGCATGGGTATTATAGTATAATTTTTTATTCTGTTTTATTTTTATTGTCTCTCTTCTGTACAGTATGTGCTAAATTATAAAATGGTATACAAACATACCGAATGTCAAATGTTAAAGGTAGGCTTCTGTTTTTTGGAAACGCAAAAAAAAAGCATTGTTTGTTTGCTTGAGATTCATTTATAAAAAAATACACAAAGCTGATATTATTATTTATCTCACGACATTGTGTGACATGGTACATGTTTTTGTGGCATATAGTGCAATATAATCCTTTTTTTTCATGACATACATTTTATTTTACTCTTTTGAGATGTTGCATTTTTATAGCATATTAAACTATAGATATTTACTGCTCACTATATTATGATTATTTTATGTGACATATTTCTGCTATAATGTGCTATCTATGATTGTAATGGCATACTATATTATGGGTTCAAAAATCAGCCTGGAAACATGTTGAGCCCTATTATGATAAATAATTTGGTTGATGCATAACATTTCCATGTATTCATCCTGTTTACTGATTGTTGTTTTGGATTGTATTTCATTGTTCAAACACCAACCAACGTCTGGAGCTGTGCCTCATTGCAGATCTGCTCTTCACTGCTGCTTGACCAGACTACTGCTCTCTGCTCAATACCAGGTTTGAATCAAGGATTGTGTAGCTCTATATTTAAGGTGTTTGTTTCTTAAGTTATGTACAGTATGCTGTTTTTGTGCCAATTGTTGAGAAAGGTTAGTTGTTGACAAAGAGCCCAAGGCAAACATTACATTTCAGTTTAAAATGTATTTTCTTTTTTTTCTTACAGACATAAAATGAACACGACAACCAGCAACGACACGACAACCAGCCCAATCTTTGGGATACTAGAAATAGTTACAGCTGCCTTTAGCAACATCGTGGGTCTACCTTTGAATGTGTATGTCCTGTGGCTGATAATGGCGGGGACCAGAGACACGTTGGCCTCAGACTTCTTTTCTCTCAACGTGGCCATGTCTCAGATCTTTTATGCTTTATCATTTATCTGGTTTTTTGTTTTTGTAAAGTTAAATGTTTTCTGGTCTTTAAAAGCCTATTTGTTTTCACGAGGCCTTTTCTATACAGCCCAACCTCTCTTCTTATGTTGCATCTGTGTTGAGTTCTATGCAGGGGTCGTCCACCCCGTGTTGTTTCTCCGGTTTAAACCCCTGAGGTACAGAGTGGGCTGTTGTTGTGTTATCTGGCTTATTACCTTGGTTTACTGCTTCTACTTGTTGTACTTTTTAGATCCTTTATATCTTTTTGCAATTTTCATCCAATTTATTCTTATCTACTCAATAATTATTTTCTGCTGCTGCTCAGTTCTCAGGGCCCTGAAGCGGCCCGGGCCAGGAGAAAAAATCACAGAGAAGAAGAAGAGCAATAGAATGAAGAGAAGGGCCTTTAAAATGATTTTGTTTATCATGATTTCCTTAGGCATCAATTTCTTTTTTTGCATGGCTGTAATTCCAATGCAACTTGGCTTGAATAGTGCAGACTTTATAGATGCTTTGACAATAAGTACCTTTTTGGGTTTAATGACCGGGTTTATACAACCTCTCCTCTCCCTCCACAGGGCTGGAAAACTTCTTTGTTGCAGGGGACTCTAATGATCACTTTTAATGTCTACTGTGTAAAAACATGTAAGATCAATATTGTAAACGGAAGTCTCTGTGTACCTTAATTGTTCTTGAGTCTTGTGGTGGCATCTTTTTTTCATTATTGTGAAAATAGTATAGATTACTTATTTAAAAATGTTTTAAATAATGTGTATTTTTCACCTATATTAGGAATGAATGAAAAGTGATTTATAATAAGGTCACCAAAGTCCCAACTATGTGTGAAAGAAACATTATTGTAATCCTAAAATGAGATAGCCATAAGTCAGTTGATTAGAAAGACTTTATATAAATCTTTTTTTAAATGTATTTTCTTTTATGCAATGAACTATTATTATACATATATAATGGTTGTACGGTATAATGGTTTCCAAATAAAATAACTGCCATTACACATTGTTTGTACAACTGATTTCCTGGAAAGTGTGGTGTTTTCTCGATCAAAAGGTTCAAATTGCATGCATGTTTACTTTATAAAAGTTTTTAATATTTCCAGTAACATTACCTAAAAGCAATGCACTCTGAGCAGTTCATGCAAATAAACTATTAATGTTTCGTAAAACACTTATAATTAGTAATGATCGTGATTATTCAAATTATGAATTTAAAAAAGTGATAAAAGAGGGAAAATGTGGGATGTTGGTGATTTAGCGTTCATACATTTTTTATTTATCATAAATAAAGGTTACTAACTGTCTTGGACACTTGTTTCAGTTCAGATTCAGTATTCCCCACTGGATGGCACTGTTTCCCTCTTTGTTAGTTTAAGCCAGGGGGGTTCACCAAGGGCCACACAGAGAAAAATATACGAAGGGCTGGGCCCCTAGAGGTATTTTGCCTCATAAGTTTGGTTATAAGTTGGAAAAGTCAATCCAATGTATAGGTAAATTATTCTTGATCTTGAAAATGTTGTTAGAAAAAAACTGCCTACATCACAGCTCTCCAGAGGGTTTCACTTATGTTCATCCCTAAAACAGAAGCTTCAGATTGCTTATAAAAAGAGGAAATATGAAGGGTATATTTCAAGGTTGTTATGTACATTTGATATTGGGCTTTTTTCATGTTTTCAACTTCAATTGACTGAATTTATTTGAAAATTGGGCTTATTAACACATGAATATACTGTGTAATATATTTGAACATATATATTTAAGAAGTAAGACAAGCAGAAGTTTATTATACTTAAGTCATTATACTTTTTTAATCTGCTGAGTGAGGGCTGTGGGCCGCATTTGGACCCAAGAGTTCTTATTAACATCTTTTCATTACAAAAATGACATGTTTGTTCCAATATTGTCAGTATCCTGAGATAAACAGAAATGTCCAGTATTACATTTCATGCAGTGAATCAGGTGTTTTAGTAATATTATAATTGGTTGTCACATAATTACGCTTTAGTGTCACAGACAGATACAGAGCCTACTAAATAAAGATCCATCCTTTTCATGTTTCCTTCCCCATAGTGTGTGTGTCAATCACCTTTGCTGTCGTATCATACATTTCAAGACCATGTTTAATTTGCACAGATTTAATTATACATGCAAAGTTGATGCAGTTTTAAAGCATTTAAATACAAACAGTCATGTGGTTTACTTTAAACACAAGTCATGTCATGTGGAGAAAAAAAGACCACTGCACTTTATTTCAAAACTAAGTACAAGGCATATACTTTAGCTAATCTGATACCAAATCATTACTAACAAAACAAATGGCTACTATGTCTTTTTCATGAGATACAAGTATTAGCATAGCTAGTTGTTGTGCTATTCAGAATTGTTGGGCTCTTGTTTACCCACTATTTCATTTTAAATACTGTGTCAAAAAAACTCTCAAAACTTCTAATGGAAGGCCTCTCAGTAAAGAATAAAGCAGATCTGGAAGCTTACTTGTGTTACATTATTCGTTACAGAATAGCACAGAAAAAAACAAACAAAGGTATGCTGAATGACAGTAACAGCACATTCAGTGTAGTTACCATCAAAAACAATGTACACATAAATCCTTTTGATCAGATCAGATTTTGCCAAGATCAATTGATTTATTATACTTAAAGGAGGGGTAGGTAAGTTTGAGAAACCGTCTCGAGATACACTTTTTGTTATATTCCATGGAATGCTCTTAATATCCTGATAGCAATGCATATTCTAAGTGCTTTGAAAAAAAATCCATAAAAAAAAAAATCGGTGGAAGCCGTAATACTGTAAAAACTACGACCAATTAATAACTGGTTGGCCGACCTGTCTGTCAGCCTTCAATCTCGTACACACACACACACACACACACACACACACACACACACACACACA
>CALSBZ010046826.1:188119-202662 GCA_943591055.1 Gobionotothen gibberifrons | reverse complement strand
TCAACATCCGAGTCACTAGTGTCCAGGTATGGCTGGAGGAGATCCTCATCATCCGACGAAGAGTCATCTGGTATCATCATAGCCCCGCTATCGTCAGCTAGCATCTCCAGTACCTCCTCGGTGGTAAACCTCTTCCTTCTGGCTGCCATTATTTGCTAAAATGGAAAGAGGATACACAAGAAAAAGTCCTAAAAGCAAAGAAATCACCGTCCTTGAAATGTGCTCTTTTACTTTCTGTTACCTGCTGTGGTCGCTGTGCTGTCGTCGCTGTGCTATCTGAGCTGCGGTGCTGCGGTGCTGCTGTGCTGTTGTTGTGGTGTCCTCTTGCTGCGTAATGCGTAATGGAGCCGGAGCAGGCGTAGCTTATACTACGCAGGATCCTATCTTTTGAACCCATTGGTCGATTTCGGTGATTGACACCTTTTCTGAACCGTTAGAGCCAATAGAATCGAGTGGCAGTTAGTAAGTCCCGCCAAACAGTTACGTGGAGGACTAAGAGGTTTGCGTAAACCTCACGGGAGACAGCATTAGCTCCGGACGGTGAAACTTTATACCTACTCTGCTGGCATGAATGTAAAGATAGCTTATCAGGAACAATTCTAAAGTGACTAAGATACATTGGATTAACCTTGAGCTGTGTTTTTATTCCCTTGAACACGACTTTTGATCACAAAACAGCAACGGTAAGACATATTTATTGTTATTGTTTTGAAAACTGTTCTGGCTTCTAGCTCAGTGAGTTTGTGTCATGCAGTGATGATACTTATATCAAAATAATCTGTGGAGTATCAGCTTTAAGATGATATATAGTTTGTGCAGAACATATTAAGTTTTAAAAATCGTTTTTGCTAGTTAGCACCGGAAGTAGCATCAGCCTGTTTTCACTAAGGGCTAATGCTAACGCTTCTTGTGAGACTTGTGTTTTGTTTCGGTAAAAATGGCTCATATAATCAGTTAGCCGAGTTTTTTCCTGTTAGAATGGTATAACACATTCATAGTTTTTGAAATATATATTTTAAATATTAAGAAGTGTTGTGAAAAAAAAAAAAAAGGCCCCGCCGGCGGGGGCCTTGGGGCTTAACAGGTTTTAATTAATGTACAAGTGTTTTGATTTATTAATAAATAAAAATGTAAATTGTTGCCTTCTTTAGAGTTATTAGTAATTTAAGATTAATTATTAAATTAAATGTATTAGATACATAGGGTTAGGGTTCATACACTTTCTCACCAATGATTTTCAATGACTTTTCAATGACTTTTCCATGACCTTTACCTAATTTTCCATGACCGAAAAAAAATTACTCTTTCTCAGCGTACCACTGAAAATGGTTTATTTGAACATAGAACAGGAAAATAAGGTCTGCATATGAAACATGTTGGTCATATCTAAAACAAATCAAATAGTAGGCTTACTAGCTTCTACACGCTAAAGCAACTGTACTCAGGGATGCAAACTCATCAGGTATGAAAAAGGTGACAAGGATCCGAGCCCCCGACCCCCCCACCCCACGGAATATCGGCTTTAAAATTATTATGTGATTGATTTTAGCAATCAGAACAACTAAAGCAGCAGTGTTAATAATAACAGATCTGCCCAAGAGTCACATATAATAGAAATATATAAAAGCATTTATTTTAATTGTGTAGCAGTCAGTTTATCATTTTGGCAGCACTGTTTAGCATTTTGAAAATGTATTTTCATGCCTCTGTGCAAAGCTTATCTATCTGTATGGCCAGCGGTGTAAAGTAACTAAGTTCATAAACTCAAGTACTCAAGTGGGTAAAATGTTGACATACTTTTGACTTTACTTAAGTATTTCAATGTTTTGCTACTTTGTACTTCTCCTCCACTACATGTATGTAATACCTTTAGTTACTTCACAGATGTGGATGAATGATGTGAAATCTAATCAAGTGTTAAATCAGACTTTAGTTCCACCTGGAGTAAATTCACAAGCTACCCTGCAGTATACAAAGTCATTCAAACTAGCTGCACCTTTACCAGCTTTGAGAACACTTTCATGATCAATCATTATAAAACATATCATATTATTCTGAAATGGACCAATCTGCACAATGACTACTTGCTACAGTACTTTCACTATATTTTGATGAGAATACTTTTCTACTTTTACTTGAGGAACATTGTGAATGCAGGACTTTTACTGTAACAGAGTATTCCTACACTCTGGTACTGGTAGGTCTGAGTACTTCTACTTTCACTCAAGTACAAGATCTGAGTACTTCTACTTTTTCTCTAGTACAACATATATAGGCCGACTTATACAACCTCTGTTTATAGCCTATGGAAAAAACTGTTAGAAAACGAAAGCTAAAGCTAACGTTAGCAGATAGTGATAATTTATGCTAGTTAGCTAGCTCAACGATTTCAGTGCACATCACGCTCTGCCGCTTCGACAGGGAGCTCTGAACGGCCCACTCTAACAGCTGTTCACCAGCGGTCCAGTCTGTGCCACAGTGACTCCGGACCACACAGTTACTATTAACGAACGCACCCTAGGTAATGTAGCTGCTGTAGTTAGACCCTCATCGCGTAGCAGCAGAGTTCAGCCGACAGCCCGGAAGACTCTAGCACACAGTTTGCGCTTCATATATAAAAAAATAACACCATGCGCGTCATGATGGCACAGACATAACAGCTCGCGACCGCAGATTATTTCGGCGATTAGATAAAATGTAAATTATATTTGACGCAACTTTAGTTACATTTCCATGACTTTTCCAGGTTTTCCATGACCGTACGAACCCTGTAAATTACAATTATAAAATAACTTTGACTTGATAGTTTTGTTCACAACATTAGACCTGTCCTCTAATCTCTACTAGAATAAGATACGTGTGCATGTTTGGGTGTTTGAACACTCCCGTAAATGTACCTAATCTTGTTATCCTTTTCATTACAGAGCTGGGGAAATGGTGTATTGCTTTGATTCTGATGCGTGCACGTCCAAATTTTGACTGACTTTAGTTATAATGTTAATGTTAATTTCACTTCAACCCATAAATAATTATTAAATTAACACTAAATTTCACATGATGATGGATTAGTGTTCCACATTTCTTCCACTAATTTGTTTTACAATTAGGCCAAAGGTAAAGAGAGACATTGATGACCTTGTGTCCCTTTTGTTAGTACGTGGTTCCATTTTGTCTATGGCCTTGGACGGCTTCACTAAAAGTCACCCAGTTCTACCCTGCTACAGTCCGGCTGAGTGCAGTCACAGAGATTCTATGGCTGAACATTACAGCCGTTGATACTGTGGGTCCGCTCCCCCCACCGAGCCATGAACTGAAAGCTTGACCTCTGCTTTGAACACTTGGAAGCCTCCCTGTCGCACCAACCCTTGGGTCAGTCATATGAGACTAACGGCTTCACTTAGGGCATTTGGTTCAGATACATGACTCTCGTTACCACAGAGTGTTTTTTTTTTTAAGGCTATTCATACTGCTATGCAGAGGATGCCTGTACGTTGGCAAGCTGTTAAAAGCCCCTACTTTTGATAAAATAGGCCTAATGTCAGGGGCCTCTTTATGTCTAGTTCTACATGTATTCACATTATATGGAGGCTGCTCGAGACTCAGGCTACAATACAACCATTCTGTTCTGCTCTGACGATTCAATTTATAGATTCTACATCGAAAAACAATTAGCTTTTATTGTTTCCAATGATAACGTCACCTTACGTGGAGGAATGCAAACCTGTTTTCAAATGTAAGGTTGATTTTGTTCACCCA
The DNA here is from genome assembly GCA_943591055.1 of Gobionotothen gibberifrons. NCBI lineage: Eukaryota > Metazoa > Chordata > Actinopteri > Perciformes > Nototheniidae > Gobionotothen > Gobionotothen gibberifrons. The sequence continues at coordinate 198,906 of CALSBZ010046826.1, read as the reverse complement.
CTCTCATTCATGCTATGAATGAATGAATGAAAACTTTATTACAGACTCAGGGTCCAGGTAAAAGACAATACATTACATAGATAAAATACAAGGAATTATATATAATAAATGATATACACATCATAAAAATAATTCATAGTCTAAGAATAATTTAAATCAGTGTCCTACAAAGACACAACTATACCAATGTCTCCACAGCTGCGATTGGTAGCGTGTAGTAATAAACCTTATGTTCGATAAGGCCAAGAGGATTTCATTATCAGAGTCATTAAGCCGGCAAATACATTTACATGAGATTTCTTAAAAACAGCTTGTAGAGTATTGACTCCTGCGCCCACAAACATTTCACTTGCACTAGACCATCGAGGCCTCTTCAGCAATATTCTCATGGCATCATTATAAGCTACTTGAAGTTTCCGTAAACTTGCTTTTCTGTAGTTCGACCACAAATGTGCATTCTAGAGTGGTGTACAATATGCTCTGAACAGAGACATCTTCACTCCATCTGTACATGCACTAAACTTACGTAGGAGAATGTTTGCTTGTGCATACATCATGCAGCATTGCCTATAAATATCTTCATCATCTGTCATTTGTTCTGTAATAAAGTGTCCAAGATATTTTAACTTATTACAGACACTAAGATTAATATCAGACAATTTAAAATCAGGAAATTTAAGACATTTATCCTCTTTGGTTCTAAAGATCATGACAGCACTCTTACTGGCGTTGTATTTGATGTCATGTTCCACACCATACACAGAACAAACAGCAAGAAGCTGCTGAAGACCAGCGCTAGATGGACTCAGCACACTAACATCATCTGCATACATAATATGGTTCACTAGAGTACTATCAATCATGCATCCAGTATTACAGGCTCTCAGTCACTTGGACAGATCATCAATATAAAGGTTAAAAAGAACTGGGGACATAATTCCACCTTGTCTGACACCATTGCTAACCCCAAATGGGCCTGAGACCCTATTGCCCCATTTGACTTGCATAATCTGGTGGCCATACCAGTAGACCAGAATTCTCACAATGTATTTGGGCACCCCTCTTTGACTCAGTTTGACAAATAACTTCCTATGATTAACACGATCAAAGGCTTTAGAAGCATCAATGAAACACATAAGAACTGATGAGTTGTTATCTCTGTATTTGTTGACAATTTCCTTTAAGGCGTATATACACAAGTTAGTGTCATGTTTAGCCTTAAAGCCAAACTGGTTATCTGTTGTGTTAATAAAGTCATCTAATCTGTCCAGCAGAATTCTTTCTAGGACTTTTGACAATATGCTGGCTAATGCTAAGGGCCTATAGTTATCTAGGCTTCCCATTTTACCGGCTTTGTCCTTAATAACTGGCACTAACAGAACAGACAACATTGAGTCTGCCATCAGTAGTAACTCAGATGTTAAGGGGGATGAAGCTTTTTCTCCCAAATCAGATATGCTTTGTTTTTCAACAAAGGTATACATTTCCTGCATAATATGTTTCTCACAATAATTTTTTGTAAGCTGCACACAGGTGATACTGAGTCTTCTCGATTAATTATAAACTATACCATGCTTAAATAGACTCCTAAGTTATTATTTCATATGTGACATATGTAAGAAAAGGGAGGGAAGAGTCAATTATATTGAGTAATTGATTTCATATTGGAACATTTATTTCTCAAACCTATGTTTTATGGAAGAGACAATGTATTTCCGATAAACTAATATTTTATCAAAAGGTAAATGGTGAATTAATATAACATTTAGAATCATTGAGAAGGGGTTATATCCACAGGGACAAGCTCACCTTTAACTTAAAATAACATTTCTCTGCTTTGGACTGATGAGTATATGATTCTTGCATGTTAAATGACTAACACAAACCTTCAATTTATGCATGTGCATGTGTCAGGAAGGCTCCCAAATAATTCTGAGGGGCCTATCCTATTTTTGTAATTAAACGATAATGTGCTAATCCATTACCTTGAGTTGTCTTCACTCAGGAAAACATCCCTATCAGTTGTTATCCCAATAACTAGGACAGCTCTCAAGGCCAAGGGTCAGAGAGAGAGGGTCACGCTCTCCGGCTGTAGAGGACACCCCCAGCCACGTGCAAGGAAGCACGAGGTCGTTCGAGATAAGAGGATGCTAATCTTCAACTTTCTGAGGAGATGGGATTCTTCTCTTCATCTTTCTGCTGAGAGGGGTTCTTCTCTTCACCTTTCTGCTCGGTGGGCTCAAGCAGACAACACTGCAGGACGAGCGAGGGCTTCAGAGGCTTCTATAATACAAGGTTCCTTGTTTCTTGGAGGAGCAGATGTTTTCCTAACGTCTCCCATCACGGGGGGGACACCTGGATGCGCCACTTGGAATACGCAGTTGTACTGCTCTCAAGCAGATAGCAGAAGGAATGCAGGCAGATGACCCTCCATTTCACTGGGGGATCAACTACAGTGCTCACTGAATGAGCCACATAAAAGCAGAGCAATTGGGGGGGTTGAAATATGGCGCTCTGATGAAGAAGAGTTTGAGCCAATCAGCACCTCAGTGCTAATCTACAGTATCAGGATGCCTTTACACACCAGACACTCTGTGTCATAAAGAGAGGAGGACATGTCCCTTCCATCCAAGATGAACTTTGAATTGAATGACCAGATGTTTACAGATACAATTAATGATTGTTTTTTGATATTTCCAATGACCAGACATGTGTTAAATAGTGGTGATAAATATATTTGGTCAGATCAGATTACACTTTCGAACTAAACAAAATAAATAAATATTCTCAGATGATAAGGTATTGAATAATAAGGTAATTCTACTATTATCACAGATAATGTTAATATCCTTAATTGTCCAACAATCAGGCGTAATAACACTTCTCTTTAATGTATTATCCATGCACAGACAGACCTACAATGATGTTTCAAGTACTGGATTAATTTCAGTGTTGGCCCAAAACAAATATGTATAATAAGTCATATAACAATTATGTAGTATATTTGATCCTCAAATTAGAGAAGTATAATTTAAAGAAATGTATATTCTATATTCAACATTAGATAAACATAGAAGAACCTTTTCAAAGTACCATAAGTAGATTTTCAGGTAAGTATGGCTAATAAGAATAATTAATTGAGTTAGTTTGGTACAGATCAGTTGTAGCATTTACAAATGTATGAATTAAAGTTTTAGGGATGTTTAATCCTTCCTTTCCAGGTTTTTACAAAAGTCTTTGAATATTTGCCTAATCTTTCCTTTTCAGATTGTTTAAACATTTTGAGAGTTGTTTAACATTTCCCTTCAGATTTTGAAATGACATTGATTGACACATGATTGATAGTTCAAGTAATATAATTCTGTTATCATGCCATAGTCTTTTTGATTTAATATTTAATGAAGCTAACGTAAATATAATCCTAAATTGAAGACACTGCAATTTTGCAGATTACAGATTGATTAGATCACCAGTGTGCATTTCTTAAACCATAGCTGGATCTCTCATTATCCTGATTTATTGACGCCTTGACTAAATGTTTGCCTTGAAGTAAATATTTGAGCTGCAAGCTAGTCTTGAATTTGTAGGTTGCTAAATAAAATTAACTAATGAGTAAATTATGAAATGTATTTGTTTTAAAATATTTATGTTATTATGTATCTGTGATTCTTTCAGGTATGTTCATTATTGTGCTTTTGAAAAAGATGCTCCAAACACTGATGAGAGATAATTTTTATTGATTGACTGTTTCAATCTGAAATGTTTTATTAATGTGATTATTTGCAACATTGTAAAGAATGCCTACACCCTTTCTGAAGAACCTTATGTATTAGGGTATTGAACAAATTATTATTAGAATAGGTTGTTTAGGTTATCAAAATTGATAAAAAGAGAGGAACTGTTAGGGAAATAATTTGCTTAGGTATTCATCCTTTGACACAGTTTTGTCCTTTTCTCCTCTCACTGTCTCCTTTCCCATGGCATTGGTCTACGGCCTTGGGTATAGCTGCTATTTCTCTTAAGGAGGGGCAGCTTGGGCACATTGTTGTTGCCAGTCTATGGACGAGAGCTCTAGTTAGATTCAGGGTCCATATTGCTTAGTCTCGCTGATAAAGAATGTTGACTATTACACATCGAACTAGATAAAACATCGAGCTGCAGAAAGAGTTCTTCAGAATTGGTTTGGCAACCGCTGTGTCAACCCGTTACACACCACCTGTCTTGTCAACTCTCCGGCCGAAACTCCAAATAAATCATCAGTGTTTGCCATCAAAGCTCCAGCTCTCCTCGTGTCTCCTTCATGAGTCGGTGACTCCCACTGCATTGCTACACAGAAGTTTCCTCCACAATTATGAAATGTCATCATTTCGACAATAAAGAAATGCTACATAAACGTTATCTTGCACATGTTATCTAACCATCTCCGTTTCTAACGTTCAATATATTTTAAAAGAGACCTCTCTCTCTCATCTGCGTGCGGGGGCGGGGCCTCACAGACACTCTGCCTGCATCTCTCTCTCACTCACACAGACAGGCTGCAGCGCTGTGCAGTGTGCACACAGTCTGCCGGTAATGAATATTACATTTTGTGAGGAATCTTTTCCACCAATAATTCCAATAAGTATTCCAAAATGTATTCACTTCAGGTTTACGAAAGTAACTGTAATCAGATTACTCGTTTTTCAAATGTAACGCCAGCTGAATACAGTTAGCCTACTTGATTTTTGCATTCTGATTACATAACGCAGTTACATGTATTCCGTTACAACCCAACCCTGCTTCTAGGCTACTGTCCCGCAGCTCCTGCCTCTCTGTTGGACTCTGTCGCAGCGGGGCTACTGCTGTGGTGCGGAGCACGCACGAAGCAGACTCTTCACAACGAAGGATCACTTCTTCTTCAAGGCAGGGAAGCTTTCTCAGTACGCAGTCTACTGTCCCGCAGCTGCTGCCTCTCTGTTGGACTCCGGTACTGCACCTTACTCACGAGACGTTGTAAAAAAAAAAATGGGTGGGGGCGAACGCAGTCACCCCCGTCGTGCGGGCCGGATGAGAATGTCTGGCGGGCCGGATGTGGCCCGCGGGCCGCCAGTTGGTGGTCACTGCCTTAGAACATCTTGAAATCTTGAAAGGGATGTGCAAAATAGTCATTATATACAGTCTTTAATGAACTATTAGTAGAGAATAACGAGTAATGAATATGCTTTATAGGGATCTGCAGATACATTTTTTGTCTTCTCAAGCACCCACTACCAAATATCTCGCCTGATTGTTGGCACTTCACAATCACCTTCACTGAATTTTACTCAGGTGTAACTAAAGTCTGATTTAAGGGTTGTTTATATTTCACATCATTAATCCAAATCTGTCAAGTAACTAAAATAAATGTAGTAAAAATACCAGGTTAACCTTAAAGAAAGCCCTCAGGATTATAAAAGACCCCCATCACCCCAGCCACAAACTGTTCTGTCTGCTGCCGTCTGGCATTTCATGGACTAAAACCACCAGACTCAGGGACAGCTTCATCCCACAGGCCAGAAGACTATTAAACACCTGAACTTTGAAACAACATCCATAACATTAATCTGGCTGCTACTTAGAAATGATTAGTCTAATATATCTTATTCCAATCACTTGTAGACTTGTATTGCACTATTTAACTTTTTTTCTTTTTGAATTTACTTGCACTATTTCTTCTGTGCATCTGTTGTATTGTGTTGCACTGTTGGAGGAGCCTGTGACCTAAGGGGTCTTCTTGTTGAAGAAATACATTTATGTACATTAATGTATTTCAGAAATGAAATACATTAAGAAAAAGGCATTTTAAACAGTAATTAAAAAGCAACACAATCTACCTGCATTGCATTACTCTAAACGTGTAATAACGTGCTTTAACCAATAGGTGGTTTGGGTTGAAAACCTGTCAAGTTTACAGTGTTAACAAAATAAAATATACTGCTGTTTCTGGTTTAGTTTACGACAGATATATTTAGTTATTGTTTTGATATTTGAAACACAAAAGCGATGGAAAAAACCCACAGCAACACAGAAAAGATGGTCGGCCTCCTCTTCCTCTCTGTGCAGGGTTTCTTCTCTTTCTTCTCTTTCTTCCCCCTCTTCTTCTTCTTCTCCAGGTAGGCATCGTGCTGGTCTTCGTCCGAGTCGACAACATATACTCAACAAAAACCAGGTGCCTGCAGGGAGAAGCAGAGAGACAACAGAGATGAGCAGAGAGGCTTTAAATAGGGCACCAGACCCAGGTGCCCTGAATTACTGCAATCAGTGCAACACAGACAGGACAGCCACACCCTCTCCACTGATGGGCCCACAGGGGCATCACAATTATACACTCTGAACTGGTTAAAACCTCCGTCTACGGAAGAGATCTTCAGAATTGGTCGGGCAATCGCTTTCTTGTGGGAGAGAAACTCCCGCTGGAGGGAACACAGGGCTTTTAGCCTTTGCAGACCATGTAAATGCACAAATATAAAGGAACACACTACAGGAAAGGGAAAACCCGAACAAACATAAAAGCGCTTCTTTACATGTCTAGAGGAAAACAAAAATGAAGCACATAAAGCTTAATTTTTTAGATGCCCATTATTGACCTGTGGACAGGCTATCGATGCGCTTGTTACTGAATAGAAAGATCCCGGAACCAAAACATTTAACAAAACATCTAAAGTGTAAAATCAGTTGATAATCGTTAAGAATATCAATGTGTTTGCCTTTTCTCGAGATGCGATTTGTTTCCTTAATTTACAAACAAAAACTCACCATATTGTAGTCAAGTTGGTCAGGGTTCCGTTTTTCACTTACTCTGGTTGCTAAGATAAGTAACCTTTAGCGATTCTTTAAGTATGATTCCAAGAAAAGCGGAAATCCAAACTAAAGTAAATATTTCAATAAAACCTTAAGGGGAAGATTTTATTTTTGCAGGAGCCAGTTTTATTTTTTGGAAAACTTAACACACTAGGAGAAAACTTACTTGGAAAAAGCCCAGACATCCCAAAAAATACAAATGACATAAGAACAATACATGCCTTTACATTTTTCTTAATAAGGTCCTGTGGTGGTCAACATGAAGGTCCGGGACTTTTTCATTCTAGAAAGAGCTGCACTAAGTTCTTACATTTTGAAATGAGTCTCCAACAATCAGAATGAGTTTTTGGTTATGTTCCAAAAACAATGTAAGACAAGCTCAAAAGATTGTAATGTTTTATTTGACATAACATACATCAGTTAATACCCCAATGCTGAATTTCAGAAGCTTCTATGTGTCTTCAAAGCTGTGGTTGCATTAAGTGCCTTAATGAGACTAACCTCTTCACACTGTACAAGGTCACCTATTATGCAAAATGCACTTTTTGATGTATTTTATACATACATAAAGTGGAGGAAATAAGTATTCGTTCCCCTGCAGATTTTGTAAGTTTGCCCACTTACAAATAAATTAACAGTCTATAATTGTAATGGTAGGTTTATTTGAACAGTGAGAGTAAGAATATCAAAAAGAAAATCCAGAAATTGACATTATATTAAAGAAAACCCCCTCTTGTAGTTGGTCTCCAGGTTTGTGCACATCTCAGGAAGGATGTTGGTCCACTCCTCTCTGAAGATCATCTCCAAACCCTTCAGGTTTTGAGACTGATGCTTGGCCTCTGGAAGCTTCAGCTCCCTCCACAGATTTTCTATGGGATTAAGGTCAGGAGACTGGCTAGGCCCCTCCATCACCTAAATGTGCTTCTTCTTTAGCCACTCCTGTGTTGCCTTGGCCTTATGTTCAGGTTTATTGTCCTGCTGGAAGACCCCTCCATGACCCATTTGCAGTGTCCTTGCTGAGGGAAGGAGGCTATTGGCCAAAATGTTACGGTACATGGCCCCGTACATCCTCTCCTCGATGCAGGGAAGTCCTCATGTCCCCTTAGCAGAGAAACACCCCCAAAGCATAATGTTTCCACCTCCATGCTGACGGTGGGGATGGTGTTCTTGGGTTATAGTCAGCATCTCTCTTCCTCCAAACACGGCGTGTCGAGTTGATGCCAAAGATCAACATGTTGGTCTCCTCTGACCACGTCACCTTCTCCCAAGCCTTCTCTGAATCATTCAGATGTTCTTTGTCAAACTTCAGACGGCCTCTCATGTCCTTCTTGAGCAGGGGACCTTGAGGGCACTGCTGGATTTTATCCATTATGGTGTAGTGTGTTGCCAATAGTTTTCTTGGTGACTGTGGTCCCAGCTGCCTTGAGATCAATAATAAGTTCCTCCTGTGTAGTTCTTGGCTGATACCTCACCTTTCTCATCATCATCATTGACCCATTTGCAGCTTATTTACCTGCAGCTTTCTTGATGTTCTATTTCTCTATTCTTATGGTTGACTGCACTTATTGGAAGTATCTAAAGCGTCAGTCAGGCGGCGGCTGGCGCTTTACAAGCATTTACGAAAACTACAATGGCCTTCTTCTGTAGAAACAAGATGGTGTAGCATGTCAGACTCTATAGATATGAAGGGACTGCAACACATCCGGTCTTAGTTTCCTGTGATTATAGACATGATTATGAATAAAATATTTTCCATAAAATGAGTTTCCCCATGCATGTAAAACAAGTATTGCACATAATTAGGAATAAAGACAAGAGAAGAAAATAAACAATTATACAATATAAACATCTCAAAATAGAAGATAAAACTAAACTAAAAGAGTGAACATATAAAAGTTGACCGTGGAATAAATATGTAAATTATCTGAGAAATAAAACACTATTGACTGCCTAAATTACAGCTAACACAATATAGAAGTAGGATATTATTTACAATTAGTATTTACAATGACATATTAAATTAAATATAGATGTTAAATGTACATTGAGGTATACAACACTTCTCACACAGCTGACTTATTGCAACGGTAACACTTTATTTTGATAGTCCATAGTTAACACTCTATAAGTCATCAGTTGACATTTAGTAGCATGTCAACAGTGCATCAGTTGACATGTGTCAGTTGACATTCAACAGCACCGTTCAAACCGACAAGTAACTAAGCATTAGTTGATGATCAACAGAAAAGCAACTAAAGTTCAGTTGACTATTACATTAAGCATTAGTTGATGATCAACAGATAAGCAACTTTAGAGTTTAGTTGAATATTACATTAAGCATTAGTTGATGATCAACAGATAAGCAACTTTAGAGTTTAGTTGACTATCTGTTGATCGTCAACTAATCTCGAGTTGACTGTTAGTATACTTTTAGTAGGTTCTCCACTAAGCATTTGTAGGCATTTAATTGGACTATCCAATTAAAGTGAAAAACAGTTGAGAACAGTAGAAAGTCTATAACAGAACACATACATTCATCCACTAATGATATGCAACAGACAAGGGAATAAAGCCAAATGTTTTTCACAACTGATCACGAACACTGGATAACTGAAGTCAATACCAGGCTATAAAGCACAGTAGAACAAACACTATACACAGCATATCAGAGAAAGAAAGCTTTTTTATTTTAATAATATACTACAAGTAAAAACCGAACAGTTGTGAACCACATTCAATCCTACTAAAGGACATCTAAACATAATTATTAACAGGTCGCCAAAAAACGTCCCCAAAATGAAAAAATTCCCCCCCCACAACAACAACAACAACAACGCTCAACCCACACGGTGGCGCTGTGCCGATCCAAAACCCTGTGCCTTCAGCAGCTGGTGGATGCAGTGGGGCCGGAGCTGAGCGATGCCCGGGCCTCTGCTGGGTCTGCACTCTGTCCGGGTGGCCGAGAGGATCCTACAACTCTGGAGCCAGATCCTCTCCCCTTATGACAAAATACTTTTAAGGAGCTATGGACAGGGAAGAGCCAAGCCGGACCCAGCAGACCCCTTCCCGGAGATCTACCTGAGCCCAGGGCTCGGAGAACTGACCGGCCCCCTGCTCAAGGTCGCAAACCAAGGACAAAGGACTATCCATAAAGCTGACACTTAACTTTAAACAAACAATGTTCATGTTCAATACATGAACATTGTAAAGACGACCAACAAAAATGTGCTGAAAGACTACCAGACTGGGTGCAGGAAGCGGACCAGGTCCACAGTGGAGGATTTTATACAAACCTCCCATTAAAAAACGTACTGCCGACCTCCAGTGGAGAATTTTACACGGTGCCATTGCCTGTAATTCTTTTATCTCCATTATTAATCCTGCTGTTTTTAACAAGTGTCCATTTTGTGGTTTTAGAGAGACTGTTTTCCATGTTTTTACAGAGTGCAAGAGACTCACGGGTTTCTTCTCTCTTTTAACATTGGTTTTTAGTCTTTTTAGTATAGCTTTTACCGAGAGTGTTTTTATCATGGGTGCTCCATGCAAGAAAACAAATAAAGAAAAGTGGCAGCTCCTGAATTACCTCTCTGGCGAAGCAAAAATGGCCATTTATTTAAGCAGGAAAAACAGGGTGGAAAATAAGAAAGGGGAAGAGGCAAAAGCGATCTGGCTGTGCAACATCAGAGCCAGACTCTGGCTAGAGCATCGTTTTTATAAACACATTGGGGACTTGGACGCTTTTAAACAGCGTTAGTGTTATAATGATATTGTGTGTTCTGTTGTGGATGAAAATGTGCACTTTGCACAAGTTTTTAAGACATAGGTTTTAATGTATTATTTTAAGTGATTAGATTTTTTTTTGTATTGCACAATGAAGCACTTTATTTGAAAAATGTATAATTGATAGTATGTAAATAAAGTTTCTTCTTCTTCTTCTTCTTCTTCTTCTTCTTCTTCTTCTTCTTCTT
>CALSBZ010046826.1:123009-164795 GCA_943591055.1 Gobionotothen gibberifrons | reverse complement strand
ACACACACACACACACACACACACACACACTCGTGCAGTCATTGGGCGTGTTTCCCGTCTCCCAGCAGCAGCTCGGGAGCAGCAGCACTCGAGCAGCAGCACTCGGACGCAGAAAGAAAAACTGTAATGGAGCAAATTATGAAGAAAAAGAAAGTGGGAACTAGGAGAAGTCAAACCAGAGTCAATATCGGAGTTGCTTTTCAACGATGGCGACTACTTATGGAGCACACCGAGCAGAAATCTGACGCCATGCTCGCTCTTTTTCTCTTGGACTGTTGTGAGCTTATATGTGGATCTGGGTACCGGTCGCGTATCAGCCAGACACAGCAACTGGGAATAATCACTCTGTGACCCTGTCCCAGGGCTCCATATTGCCACACAACAAATTGTCTGTATGCAGCATAGCTGAACTGTTTGTTTCTCTCCCCTGTGTGTCCCAATGTGTCACCGATAATAACAGAAACAAACACTAGGTAGCATAGCATTTATATTTACTCATTTAGCAGACGCTGTCTAGCGTAGCTAGGTAATTAGGTACTGTATTTCGTTCGTCGACAAACATGATAGATGAATACGCTAAATATTTCAAATAAACATTCAAAACCAACTTGGGCTGTGTAGTATTGATAACCTTTTTTTTGCCTGATATGTAACGTTACGTTCTAAGGATAGAGGGTGTCGTTTTTCTCATATTGATATTCTGAATAATCTGTGCTGTTGTATTTGCTGTAAAGTGTCCCTACTGTAGGCTATTTTTATTATATGTACAGCACTTTGGCTCGATCAAAAATCGTTTATAAATGTGCTATATAAATAAAACTTGATTTGATTTGATTTGGTTACCGCAGCCTGCTCTCCTCAGCTAGACGTAACATTTGTAATACATTTTCACAAAACAAACATGCTAGCTTCAAAAATATAAGCACTGACAATAACTTTGTTAAACATTTGTTTTACATTCATTATCATGATCTTGGGTGTTGTGTGCGCGTTCATGTGTGTTGGAGGAGGTGCTCTGTAGGAAGTCTGAAGGAAGGGGCGGATTATTTTCGGTTGTGTACTTTTGAATTTTTGTGAACTCGAGCCGGTTTCTCAAACGTACCTACCCCTCCTTTAACCTGATATATTAGTTATACAGTAATAGTATTGACAATCTAAAAAAACTAAGCAACTCAACAGTCAACTTTATATTTCTTATTGTCTACTCTTGAGCATTTATTATTTTCATTTTCCCCCTCTCATATTCAGTGTGGACGGATTGAGACAGCGTGGTGTCCAGAGAGCTGCTGAGACTTCAGGGAGAAACCTCCGTGTGATGGACATCCTGTCTGTTGGTTTGGAGAGGACTGAGGGTCTTTCATCAGCGAGGAGGACCAGGCCTGATGGAGGAGCCCATGCTGGGCATAGCTGATACCAACTGCACAGGCCTAGTCTGTCACTTTATTTGACTAAATATGTTTACTTATACATTTAATAGGTTTACACCTTCTGTGTCCATATGTGCTTTTTTATTTAAAACATGTTTGATTAAGTTTTGGTTCACATTTCAATAAATTGTATTTGTATTTGCACTCCTTTCGTCCATTATTCTTACTGAAAATGTTATATTACACATTCACATCTGACTGAAGATTGGCCCCATTTATTTGTGACGTTGCAAACTCTGCGGTACAAGGCACAGGTGATGTGAAGCTCATAAAGTGAGGAAAATAGAAATAATCAGCTGATGGAGTGTAGATGTGGAAATAGGTGCATTCGATCAGCTGACTGTGTTTTCACAGTGAAAGTAGTTTCTTAGTGAATGTCCTGTACTGGTCTTAAAATCTCATAACATCTCAGCTTTTAATGTTCCTCTTGGATGTTCTTCTTGACCCTCAGAGAAGGAGAACATGTTGAGTCGTGTCTTTCAGGCATGTCCTTTCCTAACAAAAATGACAGGAAACATAAAACATATTATTGCAGAACAAGTGTGTTATTTATGAAAGCGGTGTGTTTGTGTGTAGGGGCTGTAGATATAATTATTTTTTAATTGTAAGTTTTTATTTTTATTTCAACAGTGAGCTACAAAGACAATCAGATTATGAATGAACAGTATGAAGTTCATCAACATTGAAATATATGTTATTATCAAAATAATATTTAACTGTTATCAAAACGTAGTGCAACTGTAGAAGCTTGCTCTGTTGTCTCACTGAAAGAATAACTTTTACCACGTTTTTTACAGACAATATTCAGAGATAGATAGTAGCAGTTCTCACTATGTGTTAAATATCTTTGCCTTCAATACAGTACATTCAATTAGAAAGCTGACAAAGTCATATTGCTAAATATCTAAATGTAACTTTTTGCATTTGAAAACCCCTCAACTTAACTGATGTGTAGGTGATCTAGCATTTAGTATTGTTTAATGGAATGTATATCAGTGTATTAAAGTCAATACTTCATTTATTTAAACCAATATCTTTCTTGATTATTTGTACAGTATGAAAATTAGAGTCTTTATACCTGTGCTGAAGTTCACTGCTGTGAGGAGTCCAGTTCTGTCTCTCACTCTCTGGTCCAGCCTGTCTGTATCACCAGGGCCCAAGAGTTCAAAACTTTTAATCCCTATCTAATGTGATCAGATTTGGATTTTGGGGAGTTCAAAACCAAAAAACAGGATTAGGATCACTTTGATATCCGATCAGATCAGGAAATCCAATCCAAGCTTTAATCTGGATCAAATCTTCAAAACGGGGAGTTCAAACCGACAACACAGGATTGGGATCAGTTTGATCCCAAAAAACAGGATTATCCTGATCCCACCAGAGGGGTGGATTTCCAGAGCAAAATGTACTGTACAATTTATTTAAAAATATGTTTCAATATAAATAAGATGGCAAAGTTTGTTAACTGAAATAATACACCATGTTTAGCCTTCATGGCAAATCAATTTTATTTTTCATTTTTTGTTCACGTTTGTGGTGGCCTATTTTGTTTTCAACCAAATGTTGATGACATAAATGTTTATGCTCATAAAAGTATCACAACAAAGATTGTCAATCACAAATGTAATTTAGATTAAAGACAAAATATCTTCAACAAAAAAAAATTCCATCATCTGTCATCACCTTTCAAAAGTAGCCTAATTGCGGACAATAGAAGTCTCTGCAATGTGGTCTCTTGTCTTCCTTGTATTATTTTTCATGTCCACTAGATGGTGCTCGGTAGGATTAAAGCACTGATATTCAGGATCTAGTCATCTTGAAAAGTCGTGATCTGGATCAGGCTGATCCTATCCTGAATTGCTTTGAACTCCAGGGACAAAATCTGGCCGATTTGTCTGATCCTGGATCACAAAAAATGGGATTTCAAAATCTGATCGGATCTGATGGAGATTAAAAGTTTTGAACTCTTGGGCCCTGGACACCTTAAAGGACACCTATCATGTTATATTTAAAATATATATTGTAGGGCCATACCTATATAAGGTATATTTATACGTTTCTGTTTTCAAAATACCAAACAGATCATGCATTTTAGCCATGCCTCATTTCGCTCTATTTGCTGTTCTCCAGCCCTGTTTTTGCAGGGGGCTGATTCTGTGAGCGGCAGCTGACCACGCCCCCCTGCAGGAGAGGGGAGCGTGCTCTGATCAAGTCAGAAGAGGGGGAGAAAAATAGATCTCCGTCCTCCGTGTTTTATTATATTATTATATAGAGTTGTTATTCATTTGTTTTAAAGCTCAATAAATAACAAAGAAGACCTTTGACCGGCACTTTTCAAATTTTGTCCGGAAGATTTAAACTTTAACGGACATCTTGACCGGCGAAAGAAAACTGAAACTCTGCCGCACGGTCCCCTCGTTCCTTGGAAGAGGCGGAGAGGTGGGTGTTTGTCATCTGCTGGTGGACTAACCGGAGAGAATTACAGTGCTTGCCTCGACGGGGAGGGATTGCATTGAATTAAAGCAGCGGGAGCAAACGCTTGCCTCGGGGAGGGAGAAAAAGAGCCACAGCGGAGAATAAACAGAAGGGCAACCATGGAAACCATGCATAGGAAGTCTTCTTTGCTGCTTTTGTGGCAGAATGCAGCGCCACTTACAGGCCTGGCATATGTACTACAGCGTCTCCAGCGCTTTCGAGCGGCAATGGCCGGCCGTGGCCCAACCCCACATTCCCCTGATAGGTGGAGAGTTGGCCCAATAGCCGTAGTGCCACCGTCCTGACGTCAGGACAGTGTTCAAATCTGGATCAGTTTTTATCAGATCCGTTGCAGCCCCTTTTTTTAGAGATTTGGGTATGGAGGAAAATAGAGAGGGTTGTGTTTTCTGACACTTGGTGAGTTCCCTGGAACACTGGGGACACATATTCATGTATAAAAGACCTACAAAAGTGCATTTTGCATGATAGGTCCCCTTTAAACAAACAGATATGTAAAGTACCATGTGTACAAACAATATAACTGATTATCTTCTGTTGAACATGTTGGATTGTGTATTGTCCGAGTCAGGGTCCTTTTTATTTTACTGTAACTTTGGAAGTTGTGTTACCAATGCTTACTGTTTATTTGATACCAATTTGGTAATGCAATTAATAAAAACAACAAGGTTTGGAAACGTTCTTCAGATGACTGTGACGTTAACGTATAAGCTCAATAATGAACTCCAGTTCAACCAACCATATTGTAATGTCTAAGTAATCATCTTGAAATATGACATTAATAATTGTAATATGCACACATCTTATTGTGAGGTTGATTTCACATACACTACTTCGACATTAGCTTGTCTACATACTTGAGCATAGCCAATTTAAAATTAACCATAGCGATGCATACAGTTCCTACCTACATAATAAAATATCTCTCTAAGTTACAAGGATGACCTTATTTTATCAACCTCAAACAGAAGCCGTTTGTTCTACAGTATTATCCCACTTAACGCTTAACACTTGTCTATTTCGTTTTAACCTTTATATATATAGTCTATGATTTTAACTTGGAGGCTACTATTAGCATCGTTAGCACCGATGTAGCTACCACTCGCTTTCATGCTAACTCAAGCCTTAACATTCATTACCTAGCTGATTAAAATCATTAACACATAAAAAAAAGTACTCAAATTTCACTTGCCGCAAAACCGCATTCATGCACCGTCTGTTTTAACCGCAGAGCGAGTCACAATAGTCCGATATATAAGCATGAAGAACAAACAACCACGGACGGCTTCAAGTTGTGTTCCCTGGATGAACTGACCAGGCGTAGTCCCTGTTGCTTCACGGAGCAGCTAGCAGAGAGACAAGAAGCTAACAGCAGCAGTCACTTGACAGAGCTGTCACTCAATGTGACCACGCCCTAATATATGCAAACACTTTAAGACCTAATATAAATAAAAGGGTCGCGTTAGAAAACAATTCACTCACAGATTCATAATCATGAAGGTGGAATCTAACTATATCCATAATAATATGTATTGCAGCCAGGGGTAGAAACATGTTTTTTTCTGCTGTAAAGTTGTGCATTTTAACATGGGGGTCTATGGAAATTGCTCCTTTCTGCAGTCATCGCCTATCGGTCAATATATGAACTGCAGTGTGTGGCACTTCCGTATTGGCGTCCCGGCTCTTCCCCAGAGTTTGCCGCTTGTAGCTGACGCACCTTCAGTTAGCTAGGTCCAAAACAGCCTGGTCTCACCAGAATACGTGACTCCACCACGACTCCTTAACACTGCAGTACGTGGTGGAGTCACGGACTCTGCTACATTTACATGTCTGCACTAGTGTTGCACGGTGTACTGATACTTGAAAGGTACCGCGATACCCTGCCGTTAAAAACGTTACGATTCCTCCGTTTCATTAGTATCGGTACTTTAAGAATGACGGGGAAAAGTACTCCGGTGAGAAAGTGCCGTTTTAATAAGAGCCGTGTGTGTTCGGCGCTCTGCTTCCACTCCCTGCAGCCGTGCCTGCAGTCCCTGCCCTCTCAAGCACGCTCTAAGGTCCTCCCCTCTCTCGTGCACGCGCTAGCTGCCAGCATGTGAGAAAACGAGAAGCATGGCTGCAAGTGGGAGTGAAACTGCCGCTGCGCCTCGGCGTGTTGACAAAAAAGACGCCAGCAACATTTGGAAGTATTTTAGCGATATCTCTGACAGTGAGGGCAAGCCTATACGGACACCACGAGGCCTGTCTGTAAGACATGTTTTAGATCCCTGCAAACCAAGGGAGCCAACACATCAAACTTGGCTAAGCACCTCGCCGACCGGCATCCAGAGCCGTTTAAGGAATTTAAAGACAGACAGGTTAGCGAATGTGATAGATAACATAATTACATCATGCTCAAGCCCATGCCCTCAAATCTAAGTCAAACAAGTGTAATTTATTTTGTGACAAACGAACGTTTTTGTAGTTTGACGAGGCAATTAATGACAATGATAACTGTCTAATATGGCTATCTTTTTAGCTAACTTACCAATGTGGCTAACATCTGCAATGTACATTTTGTCAATAATTAATGAAATATAATTAATATTAATTAATATTAATTAATATTAATTAATTAATATTAATTAATATTAATTAATAAAATATAAACATTTTTATATTTTATAAAACGGTTTATAAAACAAAAAAGTTGTTTGAGATGATGCTTAATTTTATTTAATACGAATTCTCGTCATTTATTTTGTTTATTGTTCTCATTGTTTAAACGTTTGTGTTATGGTTCTGGTTCTGGTGTGAAATAAAGCACAATAATTACATTTAAGACTGTTTCCCTTTTTTTAAGAAAAGTATCGAAAAATAATCGGAATCGCAATTCTTGACTTGGTATCGAAACCAAAATGTTGGTATCGTGACAACACTAGTCTGCACCACGGAAACAAGCCCAATATAAAGTGAATGAGGCTCCTTTGTCGTGGTGCACACACACATTTCTACAACGTCCCGCAGTGAGCTTTTATTCTATAAAACGTTTTTAAAATATACTTTATGGCTTGTAGTAACTCACGGGAGGCTTCTTTTATTTTATTTACGAGTTACGAATTTCTGTTCTCAAAAAACAGTGTATTGTGTTTAATACAACTGTGATTTTTATTAAATTAGTTAGTTATCAAATCAAATCAAATCAAATTTTATTTATAAAGCACATTTAAAACAATTTTCGGTCGCGCCAAAGTGCTGTACATGAATACAAATAAATAAATAACATATTACAACAATCACAGAATAAATTAAAACAAATATAAAAGCAGACACAGTTTAAGATATAAAATCAAAATGTCATGCTCTGCTCATACTTAAAAGGCCAGAGAGAAGAAGTGCGTCTTGAGGGTGGATTTAAAAGCCCCTAGTGTCTGGGCCGACCTCACATGGAGGGGCAGAGTGTTCCAGAGCCTGGGACCAGCTGCTGCGAAGGCACGGTGCCCTCTGGTTTTCAGCCTGGTCTTGGGCACTACCAGCAGCAGCTGGTCGGCAGACCTTAGAGCTCGGGCTGGGGTGTAGCGCTGGAGGAGTTCAGTTATGTAGGCCGGAGCCAGCCCATTTAGGGCTTTAAAAACAAATAAAAGGAGTTTAAAATCAATTCTGAACCGGACTGGAAGCCAGTGAAGTGAGGCCAGAATAGGGGTAATGTGGTCTCGCTTTTTGTGGCCAGTCAGGAGACGTGCAGCTGCGTTCTGCACTAGCTGCAGGCGTTTTATGGATGCCTGATCCATGCCCACATACAAAGCATTACAATAGTCGAGTCTCGATGTCACAAAGGCGTTAATTACCCTTTCTAAGTCTTTAAAAGATAAAAACGGCTTGGTCTTTGCCAATAGTCGTATTTTAAAAAAGCAGGTTTTGACTACGCTGCTGACCTGTTTATCAAATTTAAAAACGCTATTGAAGGTCACTCCAAGGTTCATGACAGAGGGGAGGATATTGTTACTTAGGGAGCCAAGAATGTCAACGGGAGAGGCTGGAGGTTGGGGTCCAAAAAAGATGACCTCGGTCTTGCTCTCGTTGAGGGTGAGGAAGTTTTGGCTCAGCCAGGATTTTAATTCAGTTAAGCAGTCCATCAGCTGCTGTAAGTTGACATTAGCATTGAGGGGCAGATACATCTGAACGTCATCAGCGTAGCAGTGGAAGGGGATGTTGTGCTTGGAGAGAATTGCACCTAGGGGCAGTATGTATAATAGAAAGAGGATGGGGCCCAGAATAGAGCCTTGGGGAACCCCACAGGTAAGAGGGGCTTTGGTAGAGGTGAATGCACCTAGCTGTACTGAGAAGCTACGGTCTGTGAGGTAGGACCTGAACCATGCAAGAGCAGAGCCTGTGATGCCAGCGGACTGTTCGAGCCGCGACAACAGGATGCTATGGTCCACGGTGTCAAAAGCAGCTGTGAGGTCTAACAGCACCAGGACAGCTGGGCTACCTGAGTCGGCGGCTAGGAGCAGATCATTAAAAACTCTTAAAAGGGCTGTTTCAGTGCTGTGCATGGGTTTGAAGCCAGACTGAAACTTTTCATGGATGCCATGCGTGGTTAAAAAAGACTGCAGCTGGGCATAGACTACTCGCTCCAGGGCTTTAGATAAAAAAGGTAGCTGGGAGATGGGCCTAAAGTTTGCGAGAATGGTGGGGTCAAGATTTTTCTTTTTAAGTAGTGGCTTGACCACGGCATGTTTGAAGGCAGCTGGGACACATCCTGAGCTAAGAGAGGTATTAATAAGTAATAAAATACTTGCTCCAACAGAATCAAACACATCTCTGAGAAGGCGAGAGGGAATGCTGTCTGAGGTACAGTTTGTCGGCCGCAGGTGCTTGACTACATCCGAGAGAGAAGAGAGCGTTACAGGCTCAAAGTGGTCGAGGACAGCAGGGCACAGAAGAGGGGCAGAATCTGGGTTAGCACTAGTGTGGGCTAGCCTAAGTGCAGATACCTTTTCAATAAAAAATGACAGAAACTTATCACAGAGAGTAGTTGATGGCACAATTGGAGAAACATCACAGGGATTAATGATCGAGTTGAGGACATTAAAGAGAACCTGAGGTTTATGGCTGTTTTTAGAGATCAACAGAGAAATGTGCTGTGTTTTGGCTGCTTTGACTGCCGTCTGGTAGTCAGTAAGGCAAGCACGAAGGATTTCTAAGGAGACATGGAGTTTATCTTTTTTCCATTTTCTCTCTGCGCGCCTGCAAGCGCGTCTGAGAGCACGAGTACAGTCATTGAGCCACGGCTGTGAGAGAACTTTGGTGCGTCTAAGCGTAAAAGGAGCAACAGAGTCAAGTATTTGGGTACATGTCGAGTCAAACATGGAGATAAGCTCATCAGCATTGAAAGCACAGTTCATCTCTAATTTACAGATCAGAGAAGCATTAAAAACAACAGAAAACTGTGAGGCAGTCAATGGGTTAATTGAACGCAGACGACGCGCAGGGGCACGTGATTCGACTCCTGCAGAAGGGATCCAGGTAGTAAACAGAACAGGTAAATGGTCTGAGATACCCGTTGCTTCACAGATTTCATTCACAGAGACAGACAGTCCAAACGATAATACTAAATCTAAGGTGTGTCCTTTTTCGTGTGTTGGGCCAGCCACGGACTGAACTAGACCAAAAGAGTCAAGGAGATTTAAAAAGTCCCTAACCAGGGGTTTTGACTCGCAACACACATGCACATTAAAATCTCCGCAGATCAAAATGCGATCATATTTCACCATGATCCCGGACAGAAAATCAGAAAAGTCATTTATGAAGTCCTTATTGCATTTTGGCGGACGATAAACAACAGCACAGAGCACAGGCGAGGCCGGATTCAGTTCAAACAGCTGTAACTCGAAGCTAGCGTAGCTTGTTACAGTGTGAAGCAATCGGCATTGTAGGTTAGCTTTAAACACTGTAGCTAACCCTCCCCCAAGACCAGTAGAACGGGGGGAGCTGAAGAATGTACAGTCAGGAGGAAGAAGTTCAGAGAACGGAGTATACTCGCCAGCATGGACCCAGGTCTCCGTCAGAAACATAAAGTCCAGTTCACGAGAGGTGAAGAAGTCATTTAGCAGGAACGTCTTGTTTGCTATTGACCTAGCATTTAGCAAGGCCATGCTAAGTTGACGCTCCGGCTCCGGTCTGGCAGAAGGTGTAGAGCGTCTCAGCTGGCGAAGATTAGCGTGCTGGACACCGCGCGGGCCGGTCAGTCCGGCAGGAGGAGCAGGAGGGGCTGCCAGCGGAACCAGCAGAGGCCGCAGCTCCGGAAGAATACGCCGAATCCAACGGTCCCTCACATGTCGTGCAGCGGGAGGGCCACGGCATCCGAGGCGTGAAGAAGCAGCGGAAGAAGCCCTCAGGTGTGTCCTTAGGTAGACCAGCGCACCAGCGCGCTTTCCCCGGCGTCTGAAACGCTTTCGGTGAGGCTGCCGTTGCAGGTATGAGGGAATGTCCCACAGTAGAGAGGACGACGACGATGTATAGTGGTCAGACGTGAGTTTGGGCAGCAGTATCAGCTCCAATGAGGGTCTGAGGTGGAGGAGAGCTTGGCGATCATAGGTGAGCAGAGCAGAGACATTCTGACATACAAAAAATAAGAGTAGGATCACTAAAGGCAGTGAGCTGAGCGAGCGGCGAGCCGACACAGGCGCCATCTTGGAAAAAAAAAAAAAAAAGGCCAGAGCTTCAGCTGTGTCAAATAGATATTTATTGTTGGCCAATATTACAAACAAATATTTTAGGATGGCAGAAGACACTACACTACCCAGAATCCTCAGCTGTCGTTCTGCTTTGCTCGACAAACCCCGTGATTAGTCCTCAAGCTCTGTGATTGGTTGACCTCCAACTGCATTCCATATGAAAAAAAACGTTTAGTAAAAGATCAAATCATACTTTATTCAGCAGTGCTTGCTTTACTCTTTGAAAGTCATCACATGAATGCATTGTAATAAATGGTTTGGCTGCATTACATATTACACATCTGTCGTAGTTCTTTATTAACTACAGAGATTGGGCCTCAGAATAGACCGGAAACTATTCTTTTACCGTTCTGTTTTAATTTCACAATAAAGTTAGTAGTAATAATTTGTTTTGATATTATTAACTACTAGACCGCTGGGTCATGTTAAGACCATCTTTTCTGTGTTTCTGTGGGTTTTTTCCATTGCTTTTGTGTTACAAATATCAAAACAATAACAAAATATATCCGTCGTAAACTAAACCAGAAACAGCAGTATATTTTATTTTGTTAACACTGTAAACTTGACAGCTTTTTAACCCACACCTCCTACTGGTTAAAGCACGTTAATACACGTTTAGAGTAATTGCAATGCAGGAAGATTGTGTTGCTTTTTAATGACTGTTTTTAAATGCCTTTTTCTTAATGTCTTTCATTTTTGTAAAGCACTTTTGAATGTGTTATATTTGATGAAAACATTTAAATATTAAGATTACATACAAAATAGTGGGAAAGTAGAAGGTCAATGATAGAAATATAGAATAGAACATATCAAGAATATACTGTAAGTGATCTCTACAATAAAACAGTTTAGTGCCTGATAGGAGGATGTGCAAAACAGACAAACTAATAAGGCTTTATTTAAACATTAAAGAATACTGTAGGTTAAGGTCTTCTTTTAAATAAGAAAAAGCTTTGGGGGTACCTACAGATAAATATTAAGCCTGACAAAGTACGTAATGTCTAATATATTGCATGGTTTGTTTTGGAACTTGACAATCAACTCTCCTGCAATGTTAACTATGTTGAATCACTTATTTTAACCGATTTTATACATATTTATTATACTCTTATAAGATGTATGTAGATAGAATAAGAAATGTGCAGAATACGACAGTTTAATGGTGGAAGTATACACACATATTGATAGATGTCTTGTAATGCACTGTTGAGAAACCTGTGACCCAAGTTTTTCATTCATTGAATAACAACACCGTAGTTGTGTATATGATATGTCAATAAACCTTAGAAAATCTTGAAAGGGATGTGCAAAATAGCCATTATATACAGTCTTTAATGAACGATTAGAGAATAACGAGTAATGAATATACTTTATAGAGATCTGCAGATAAATATTTAGTCTTCTCAAGCACCCACTACCAAATATCTCGCCTGATTGTTGGCACTTGACAATCACCTTCACTGAATTTTTCTCATGTAACGAAAGTCTGGAGACACTGAATCACTTGTCTGACCCTTAGGCTCGAAGCCAGCGTTCTTACAATCATAAATCATTTGTGACCGAGAGTTGTCCGGTCATAAACTGAGAATAACAACATTATAGCTGGAGCAGCACATTCCTTAAAGGAGATAACAGAGTCAGGGATGGTCATAAACGTCAACAGGCAAAAAGGTTAAATATCTTAGGAGTAAGGGAGAATTATTCTCTAACAGTAACTAAAATAAATGTAGTGGAGTAAAAATACCAGGTTAACCTTAAAGAAAGCCCTCCGGATTATAGAAGACCCCCATCACCCCAGCCACAAACTGTTCTGTCTGCTGCCGTCTGGCAGGCGGTACCGCAGCATCCGGACTAAAACCACCAGACTCAGGGACAGTTTCATCCCACAGGCCGTAAGACTATTAAACACCTGAACTTTGAAACAACATCCATAACATTCATCTGGCTACTTAGAAATTATTTATCTAATATATTGTAGCGACCCTGTATATATAGGGTGCTCCGTCTCTCTGCCAATCACAGAGCTGCACAGTGATGCTGGTCAGTGTGAGGGCCTGTGGTTGGGGGGAGCAGAGGGGGGAGGGTGGGGAAGTTGTGATGTTGACCCTGTTTTATGTGTGTGAGTTAGGGAGTAGAGTTCAGTGTGATGATGAACCTGCAACCTGTAACCTGTAACCTGTGACCGTATGCGAACAAAGGAGTTATTAAACCCCAATAACTTGAAGCCTGTTTCCGACTCCCTTTGTCAAATGTTACAATATCATATTCCAATCACTTGTATATAGACTCTTATTGCACTATTTCACTTTTGACTATTTTACTATTTTTCTTTTTGTATTTACTATTTTATTATTTCTTTCTGTTTATCTGTTTTATTGTGTTGCACTGTTGGAGGAGCCTGTGACCTAAGGGGGGGGGGGGGGTAGGACACGTTCGATTCCTGTGTTGGATAGGTTTCATTCCATTTCAAAGTGCTATTTGACGCTCGGCGTAAACTTCGCGCACTGCCACTCCAACATCCAATCACAGAGCTTGAGGACAAATCACGGGGTTTGACAAGCAAAGCACATGTTGTAGTCCCAAACGATAGCTGAGGATTCTGGGTAGTGTAGTGTATTCTGCCATCCTAAACTCCGAAAAAATATTTGGCCTACAATAAAGGGGACATGATCAAATAGGAATATAATTATCTTTTAAAGCGTTAACTAAAGGGAACAATCTATTTGAGACAGCTGAAGCTCTGGCCTTCCTTAAAAACGAACTAATTTAATAAAAATCACAGTTGTATTACACACAATGCACTGTTTTTTGAGAACAAAAATTCGTAACTAATGCACCATAATACATTCTGACGAAAAATATAAATTATTATGAATACAAAGAAATTTAAAGCTGCAAGCAGCGTTGAGCGGGTCTTCGACGCTCCGCAGGCTGTTGTCCGCACGTCGACGTGTGTGTCTAGGTGTCTCGAGGACTCAGCCGTTGGCAAATGTGGGAAGTTTCAGGCCGATCGGACAACGTACATGGGAGTTACAGCAGTAACACAAACATTGAGTTTGATGGCGGGTGATCTGTCGCCATGGCAACGGCATTTGATGACACCCCATAATACGCCTAGATGTGTTGAGGGCTGCATCGTTATGAAACTTGTGAAGTTTTGTGCCGTTTGGAGCATGTTAACTGGAGTTATGAGAAAACCGTGTTTCACGGCGACCATTTTGTTACCATGGCAACGACATTTGATTACACCCCATAATACGCCTAGATGTTTTGAGGGCTGCATCGTTATCAGACCTGTGAAGTTTTGGCCAGTTTGGAGCATGTTAACTGGAGTTATGAGAAAACCGTGTTTCACGGCGACCATTTTGTTACCATAGCAACGACACATATATGTCTCGAGGGCTTGACAGTTAGCAGACATGTACAGTTTGAACAGTTTTTGACAATTTACACAGGACTTATAGCAATATCGTGGTTAACGGCGAGGAGTGTGTTGCCATGGCAACAGCTTTTGGGGAAAACTCACTATTGTCATATTGAGGTGTTGAGGGCCGTACCATTAGCCATCATCTGAAGTCTGGTGCCTTTTGGGCGATTTTCCATTGACTTACGACAACACCAGGTTTTGTGGCGAGGGATGCGTTGTCATGGAAACGGCATATGATGACATCCCCTAATTGACATAGAGCTGTTGAGGGCTGGACCATTAGCCATCATCTGAAGTCTGGTGCTGTTTGGACCATTTTCATAGGAGTAACGGCAACTTCGTGTTTTTTGGCGAGGGATGCATTGCCATGGCAACGGCATATGATGACATCCCCTAATTGACATAGAGCTGTTCAGGGCCGGACTATTAACTGTCATCTGACGTCTGGTGCTGTTTGGACGATTTTCCATTGAATTACAACAACATCGTATTTTTTGGCGAAGGATGTGTTGCCATGGCAACGGCATACGGTGAGATCTCAGATTTCACGTAGAGCTGTTGAGGCATGGACCGGTGATATAAAAGTGAAGATTGGGGGACGATGGGACCGTGTCCATTGGAGGTACAGCTACACCGTGTTTAATGGCGAATGATCCGTTGCCATGGTAACGCCAAATTAAGTAACAGATTTGACCTAGATCTGTTCAGGGCCACAGTGTTAACAATCACGTGAAGTTTGGTGGCGTTCTGAGCATGTCAGTTTGAGTTATGACATCATCGGATTCCATGGCGAGGGATCGCCTAGCATCGAGCGAACGCGAACTTTGGCGGCAAATCACGGCTACATAAATCGTGTTTTTCCGACGCCAAATTCAAAATGGCCGACTTCCTGTACATTATTTTATACCCCTCCAAGAGGCTTTTTTGTTCGTCTCCGCACCCTAGATATGCGTAGCGAGTTTCGTTGGTTTGCGTGAAAGTTAAAGTAGGGGGAGTTAACGTTAAAAACGGAAGTGGGCGTGGCCTACGCAATTTTTGACGCAAAGTTGCGAGCGACTAAATTGATGGCTCACGCGGCCTATCATCCGTCATGATTTCCGAACCTTTTCTGTGCTTTTGCTGGTCGTTTTCCCTGTTTTGGGTGTGTTTCGCAGGTTTATCGGTCGCTGCGCGATTTCAATAGGGTCTTTGCCGACCTCTGGTCTCAGACCCTAATAAAAGAAGCCTCCTGTGAGTTACTACAAGCTATAAAGTAGATTTTAAAAACGTTTTATAGAATAAAAGCTCACTGCTGGTCGTTGTAGAGCCTCATTCACTTTACATTGGGCTTGTTTCCGTGGTGCAGACACATAAATGTAGCAGAGTCCGTGACTCCACCACATACTGCGGTGTTAAGGAGTCGTAGTGGAGTGGAGTCACGTATTCTGGTGAGACCAGGTTGGTCCAAAACTACCTAGTTCAACAGTGATAGCACAGAATTACGCTGCCAACAGGAAAACACCAACAACAGAAACTATTGTTTCTCTAACTATGCCCAAATAGTTAGAAGCACATTAAAACTCACCTATTATGCTATATTTGAACAATATATTATAGGGCCATATCTATACAAAAAATGGAAGCGTTTTGCTCAAAATACCAAACAGATCACCCATTGTAGCCATGCCTCATACCCCTCTATTTCAGCCTGTTGTGTTAGATTTACCATTAAGTCTCATTTAAATATATAACTTCCTTCTCTGGTCTGATTTTCCCGCAGTTTGAATGTATCAGTCCTAATGTAAACTAGGGCTGTCATTCCCAGGCTTTATCACACCTTTAATACAAACGACTGGTAACCTTATGTTCTCCTACACTGGACAGACAGGAGGGTGCCACTGGACAATTGTCAGGCAAATTATCATATGGATGTTACCTGTTTTATGTCCCTTTTGTTTCCTGCTCCTCTTTATAAATCACATTTCTGTGTAACGGGATTAGATTTCTTTAGCACACATTGGTGAAGGTTATCTTTCCTTCCAGTTGGAAATAAGATTGATTATGTTAAATGCTATAACTCTTTATTAAATAACACAACTTTGGTTTAAGCTTGTATATTTGTTCTTTTCTTACCAGAAAGTGATTAAGTGTAGAATTTCCACCACACAGCCCTGTTTCAAAAGTGCTGAATCTGGGTCTGGCCCTTTAATAGTAACTGAACTGCTGTTGGCCACGTCCCGTTGGAGCATGCACATGCAAGCAGTGAGCTCTTAGAAGAGAAGTGTCCATTCTACCGGCAGAAACTCAGCCAAATGCTGCCATGATTAAACGCCATGTTATGTTCAAAATACTTCAATACTGTAAAAAATGATAATTTACAAGGCAAGACACAAACATACAATAACAGAAATGTCCTATTGTGGGCCTCAGCGGGTTAATGGATGTATTATGCAGATATCTGTAATTAAATTATACTGGGACAAAAGGAACATCTGAGTCATCCATTATCACCTGGTTCTATAAGTTTATAACAAAACAGTAGTTTTTATTATATATTATTCTATTAGGTGCTATACGTTCTATTTTAAGCTACTGTTTTACACACACTATCCAAAACAGTCTTTGTGAATGAAGGAAATGCATAAAGGGAGATGCAGTGCAGAATAAAGTCCAAACAACGGTTATAAAATAAATGAAACCTGGTCCTAAGACTTTTTCTCTGTAAATAAAAACAAAGTGTGCACCTTTATAAACCCAAAACTGCAGATATATGAAGGAGGAAGTGGAAGTAGTAATACATATTGTCACTATTTGATAGCTAAATATTTAGTTGGTTAGTTATTGTCTAATAATTACGCTAGCCAAAAAAAAATCGTTATTACATTGTAAAGTGGCCAAAATCTCATCAGCTCATTTTCAGACTACTAAATTCAATTTTTATATAAATGGATCAGGACAAAGGTGAGCAAATCTTTTTTCCTATAATTTTCAGAATCTCTTTACACAGAGAGGACACATGTTGATGTATAAAAGACATAAAAAAGTAGATTTTGCATAATAGGTGACCTTTAAAGGATCAGAATATTGTTGCAATAGTTGGCATTCTTCTTTTAAAGGATCAAGAGAGATTTCTTTTAAACTGATAGTCCCTAGTTTCATATAATAAAGTGTAAAGTGGGTTTGTGGGATTGCTGTATTTGAGTTTCAGCCACTTCAGGGTGAATGTGTGCTCATGTTAAGGGACAGCAAACAGAGCGTCGGCACAAAGAGCTCCATTGTTTGTTGCACAATAAGAGACATGAGAGGGGCATCTGTGAGTGGTTCTGCAGGGGGAAATGACTTATGCAGGTTTCAACATGCTAACAGGAATCCATTGGGGGGAGGGGGGCAGAGGAGGGTCGAGGGTCTGAACAAGTTCCACATCTGATCAAATAGATTAAAAAAGTAGATTCTTGCAGGTTTAGGAGGAGATACACCTGAACAAACACGATGATTGAGTTACCTTTGAGACCTTTTCAGAATCAAACAGAGGCTTTCTAGAGTGACATCAGACAGATGCTTGAAATTCCTGCTGTGATTGCTCGCTGTGTTTGTCGTCTTCCTGCCGGACCCTGCACCCCTCCCCTCACTCCAGGCGCTATAAAGCATCTGAGTACAAAGTGTGCTTTACTCTTCTCTGCATCCCGAGCAGCAGCACTCCTCCACCATGACCTCCTACGCTCGCTTCTCCTCCAGCAACCGCCTAGGCTCCATGAGGGCCCCCAGCGTGTACGGTGGCGCCGGGGGGTCCGGGGTCCGCATCTCCAGCAGTGGCCCCAGGAGCTTCTCCTCGGTCGGAGCAGGGTTTTCCTCCGGAGCCCAGTTAGGGTTTTCCTCCGGAGCCGGGTCAGGCTTCAACCTGAAAGACGCCATAGATGTAAATGACAACAACAAGAAGGCCACCATGACCAACCTGAACGAGCGCCTGGCCACATACCTGGACAAGGTGCGCATCCTGGAGAAGGCCAACGGAGAGCTGGAGCTGAAGATCAGACAGTTCCTGGATAACAAGACCAAACCCGAAGGCCACGACTGCTCCGGCTTCAAGGCAGCCATCAGCGACATGCAGGACCAGGTGAGGGAGTCAGGTTTCACATTATTGTCCCGCAATGTAGGGTAATTGGATTGAGCTTCCACCCACGTCATAAAACCCAATCCACATGCAGAAAATCCAAGACAAAGAGAGGTACGAAAAGAAACATTATACAAGTATAGCTGCTGAGGAAGATGCAAAGTGGTGACAGTGAAAAAGATTAAAGTAAAGATAAAGCTTTTTTGGTTTTCATATTTTATGTTTTTATTGCAGGAGCAATAAAATAGTTTTAAAATCTGGACTCCTCCCCGATGGTAGTTATTTAGTTTACTTGATTCATTGCTTGATTTGAACAGTCCACGGGATAACATGTTTCTTTCTTTTCTTGAAAATTCCAAGAGATCTTAAAGCATTCATATTACCAAAATAATTGCAAACAGTTGCCTCAGTGCAGGTAGATTAGAGGATTGGATGCTGTCTCATGTTCAACCCTAATCCCAAAGCAGAGCCACAATAAAGAATGAGATCATGTGAAAATGAATCTTGTTCAGCTCAGAGATTCCTCCTCCCTGACAATGTTAGGACCCTCAGGTGTGCAGCCTGCAGACAGACAGACGGAGAAACAAGATGTGTTTCCTGCCACACCCTAAACACAGCAAGGCTTCCTGAAGCGGGATCAGGCTCGGGCTCCAGTTTTGCATGATGTGCATACAGGCAACACAAAAACAATGAGGCAGAAATTTGACTTATGTTTGAATATAATTATCTCTTCTCTTTTCATTTTGAGTCTAAAACAGGAAAAACCTGCAGATAGGCCTTAGTGTGCTGTTTTTATTGCACACATTTTCCCATTCTTGCAGTGTTGGAGGAGACTGGGACTTAATCATTTCATTGCAGAAATGTCATTTTGTAGAATTTAGATAATATGTTGTCTTAGAGTCTCACGTTATATTCAGAGAGTCTGATGATGAATAAAAGACTAACGGTGAGTCCTCTTTGTTTCAGATCCTTTACGCCACCACCACAAATGGATCTCTGTACCTGGCCATCGATAATGCCAAGCTGGCCACTGACGACTTCAGGGTCAAGTGAGATCATGATAATTTATTTAATGTATTGGAGCTTTTCAATGTATTGTCAAAGCCCAGCCTAAGGCCACTAGAACTTAAAGAAAGTTAGAGATGCAAAATACAGGTAATTAGAAACAAAAGACATATAATAGATAACAATGGGTTACTAAAATATACCTTTAATGCTAGTTTCCTGATCATGTTTACCTTTTTATAAACTGTTTTATGTGGGGTTTTTCTGTATATTTACTAATCATTGTTATTTGTATTTCTTTGTTATTCGGCCCTTGCTGACTATGATTTATCAGTATCATGATGAAATTAGGAGGACATATGCTAGCCCCGTTATATATTATCCTCTTGCCGTCAACTCTAGATATTATTATTTATTATTATAGTCAAGTATAGTATCTATATATATCTTTAATAATAATAATTATTATTATTATTGGATATTCATAGTTGTTTAATCAACAGAAAGAATCCTGTACTGTAAGTACATTATCTTCAAATAAGCCACACCTTATCAAGTACTGATGCACTATAGTATGCGCTATAGTATGTACCGAAATAAGAATTTGCTGTGATTTCTCTGGGTTTGTTTCGGGTGGAGTAGCTGATGGAATGGTTGGTGTGTTGCAGGTATGAGAACGAGCTGGCCATGCGTCATTCGGTGGAGGCGGACATCAGCGGGCTGAGGAGGCTCCTGGACGAGCTGACACTGGGCAGATCGGATCTGGAGATGAATATCGAGTCTCTGCGGGATGAACTCATCCAGCTGAAGAAGAACCACGAGGAAGTAGGCGACAACCTGCAAACTCAATAAGATTTAAATCAGCTGGATTTTAAAAGAAGTAAAATATTGAAAATGAAAGGAATTTAGTTATTTTCAACATACTAGTATCCCAGAAAAGGACTGTGAATAAATCCAATCTTTATTACTGGGTGCTGGTAATGTCCCAACATATGAAAAATCCAAAGTCTTAAGCAATTAAAAGGAGAATCATTTAAAAATGACATGAAAAAGAGAAAAGCATGCAACAAACACTCAAATTTGTATTCTGATGAACAAACTAACACCTATTCTTTATTATCGACTTAATTTTGTCTTGGAACTGTTCTCTTGCAGGACCTGTTGGCCATGGGCTCCCAGGTGGGGGGTCAGGTGAACGTGGAGGTGGATGCCGCACCGCAGCAGGACCTGTCTGTTGTTATGGGTGAAATCAGAGAACATTACGAGACCGTGGCAAACAAGAACCGGAGAGATCTGGATGTCTGGTTTCAGGCCAAGGTGAGCAAAATCAACCATCTGATGAAAAAATATTTTATGACTTTTCATTAATTACTTCTGAAATCATCTTCCTCAAACAGGATTATTTCTAGCAAGATTGTGTTTTTTCATTTAGACTAGACTTCACAAAAAAACTATAGCAGTCCAGTCTATCTTTCTGTCTCTATAATAAAGGCATTTTAATGCAATGAAAGACTATTAAAATCAATATTATATGATATACCAGGAAGAAATATGAGATGTTGGGTAAAAATGTTAGCCTACCATGTCATGATTACGACTTTCAAAGAAAAAAACGTCCAGAGGTACAGAGAGCAATAAAGGTTTGTGAATTGAAAGTGACAGTGTCATCTTCATACAGTTTGATTTATAAGCAGATCTGATTTCTAATGTACTTTTCAATGTTTTCTTGTTGTTTTTGCAGTCTGAAGAACTCAATAAGGAGGTGGCAGTTACCACAGAGACTCTCCAGTCCTCTCACTCCGAGATAACAGAGGTTAAACGCACGCTGCAGGGCCTGGAGATTGAGCTCCAAGCACAGTTCAGCATGGTGGGTATACTGTAGCATTCAATCAATGGAGGAAGAAGTAATCAGGTCTCTTACAGTACTTCAGGAGAAATACCAATAATAGAGTGGTCACAAATACAAGTCCTGAAATACAAATTTTACTCAAAAACAAAAGTATTGGCATCAAAATTGGGCAGCAGTAGCTCAGTCTGAAGGGACTTGGCATGGGAATCGAATTGGTGCAGATCAGACCAGAAATATGGAGTGTGGACTGGTAGCTGGAGAAGGGCCAGTTTGCCTGTGTGTAATTGTAAAATAACACCAGAATGAAGCACAAATGTCCCATTTGGGAATTAATGAAAGGTGGATTCAATCTTAATTAAAATATGTTTTAGCACCATAAATAGAATGGCATTCGGTTGTATCTTATTCAATTGCTATTCCACATATGACAATAAAGCCTATGAATCTTTGAATCCTCACACTCTTTCTTCTCCTTCTTCAGAAAGCGTCTCTGGAAGGGACCCTCGGTGACACACAGAACCGCTACTCCAACATGATGGGAGACTACCAGAACAAGGTGTTGGGCCTTGAGGGCCAGCTAGCTCAGCTCAGGTCCGACCTAGTAAGGCAGGGACACGAGTACCAGGTCCTGCTGGACACCAAGACCCGGCTGGAGATGGAGATCTCCGAGTACAGGAGGCTGTTGGACGGAGAGTTGTTCAGGTGAATGCACCGGCCCACACTGGGAAACAGATTAATAAATCAAATTTGTGTGACAAAAATGGTAGTTCATTCAAATTATGATTATTTACCTAGAAAAAAGGGTTAACCATTTTTTTCATTTTTATAAAACAAGTAAACAAATACCGTAATTTCCGGACTATTAAACGCACCTGAATATAAGCCGCACCCACTGAATTTTAAAAAAATACGTATTTTGTACATAAATAAGCCGCACATGTCTATAAGCCGCAGGTGCACCTGTGAGACCCGGGGAGAGTCTCCTGTCAGGAGAGAATGAATGTGGAAGAGCGGGACGGTCGGTCACCAACCGGAGCGGCTTTAAACCGTGGCCGGTGCTCGTGCTGTCAGTCCTGGGCTCCGCTGTGGCGGACAGAGGTGTGTCTCGCGCACACAATGATGTGCAAACTGCTACTTTTACATACAGTTTTCTCGGCCGTCTGCTCTCTGTGTGTTGACCCAGTCTTCGAGCTAATTTTCTAGTATCACGCTGCTGTTTCTAACGGAAAAATCCATAAATTAGCCGCGTCATTGTATAAGCCGCGATGTTCAAAGCGTGGGAAAAAAGTAGCGGCTTATAGTCCGGAAATTACGGTACATAATAACCACAGTGACAATCAACATGGTGTCCGAGTCACAAATAACATACGAATAATATATCTTGCAACTAATAAAAAGAAATGGAGATGTGTGAATGCTAAGCAGACTTTCTGTAGAAGGGTTACAATTGAGGAAAAAACAACCTTAAAGTGGTATGTATATAAAATATAAAATATAAAATGAAAGGTTAAAAGAAAAAAAGTATTGTTATAGAGACTAACTGTTTGTGTCGTCCTGCAGCCCGCCGGCCACCACAAAAACCCAGAAAGTGTTGATCATCACCAAAGAGTACACTGACGATGAAGAGGTCAGCTCTGAAAGCCAGGAAGTTTGAGAGAACAAACATCTGTCAACACCAAGCAAACCATTCCAGAAAGCACAAATAAAATACTTCTGATTAACTCAAACATGTAAATGTGTGTGTTTTCTGTTACATTACATCTATAATGTATTCCGATCCTTCACTTAAGTGAAAGAACTATATAACATTGTAAAAAGTATCTGTTACAACAATAAGAAGGTCGGTAACTGTGCAAAATAATGCAAAGTGCTTTAACATTGGCCAGACGTTGGCGTTATAAAGTGGCGAAGTCATGCCCATCTACTTCCGGTCCATGGGACCTTATTTTGGAAAAATTATGTATTGAAGTCAATGGAGAGAGAAAACGTATCTTTCGATCCCGTTTGAATTGTGCCATGAATTACACATATGATGTTTGTCAATCTTAAAAAATCATTTCCATGTCAAAAAAGTCACAGTTTGTCGTAAAACTGTTGAAATATAAGACTATGAAAAATACGCAACTAGAAAGACTACAAATCCCAGAGTCGCGTAAGTGATGTCACAATTGTTTTCCTCCACTAAGAGATAGCTAAGATCAGCTAAGTGTGTAAGATAAGATAACTTTAACAAGATGCCTCTCCTGCAGGGGGGCGTGGTCAGCTGCAGCTCACAGAATCAGCCCCCTGCAAAAACAGCGCTGGAAAGAGCAAATAGAGCGAAATGAGGCATGGCTCAAATGCAGGATCTGTTTGGCATTTTGAAAAAAAAACTATATTTATATACTATATATAGGTATGACCCTACAATATATTGTTCAAATATAGCATGATAGGTCACCTTTAAGTCACTTGAGAATATTCAGTAATACCGTTTTTTTCACTTTTAGATTTTTGGTTGATACTACGTTTTTTACTCCAAATTTCTTATTTTACAGCTTTAATTACTTGCTACTTTATTAGCTGTTTATGAAAAATTATAAATCAACTAATAAATTACGAGGTATTATTAGTTTTATATTTTCTTCTTTTTATCTCATGTATATTGTTTTTTTCATTGTTGTGGGAGGCTGGGACTTAAGATGTTCATTGCCCAAACTAAGCTTTAGTTGTTGTGCAAATGACAATTCATCTTGAACCTCAGAGCTGAAAGAGGAGAACATACAGCATATCTTTTTTATATATATTTTTAAGAGTCACCTTTGTTTGTCCCTCCTGTCTCTGTTTTTATTTTCAGATTTTAACTTTATATTTCCTTTCAAAAGATGTCCGTCACAATCTGACTCAAGGCCAGACAGAAGAGAGGAGACCACAGAAAGGAAAATCAAATCAAACAGCAAACCAAATGAAGGGTGTCTGACTGAAAACACATAGCTGTCTTCTCCCCCCGTAGGACCGGTTTAACCTGTCTCATCAACGCAGATACACATTTCTGGTTAAACCACTTCAGCTCCAGGTTCCTTAGAAAATAATCAACTGGTGAAGTTTTATGGTGATATCTATTATCTATTTTAGTGTGTATGAAATGTATCAATTTTACAATCCATATCTTTAAAAGCTGTTATCTCAAAATGTGTTATTTCTGATACTGTGAGGCAGAAATCTCCACAAAGTTTCATTATCAACTATATTTCAGCAGTGTTTACAGAGACCTTTGTTCAGATATCATTCAGAGTTTCTGATAACCTTTTATTACTAAATACATTATATTATATTATTTTCTGATTTGTGGAGTGAGAGATGTAAAATCTCCTCTGTAAAAACCTTTGACTACCTCTATGAAAACAATATGAAACAAGCATTTTAAACTGGAATAAAATAATAATAATGTCTTTAAGTCAATCAACATGAAAGTGGTAAACTTCTCTAACAAAAAAATCTTTACTTTAGAATGCCTCTTACTCCGACGTTGATATAATTAGAGGTATATTCTAAGAAATTAGAACTGGATCTTGACATTTTAACATTGATGACCTCCAATTAAAAAAACATCACCAGGGAAGAATTATCCCACTCAGATTGTTTAATAAGAAGTATTTAAACGCGGCTGAACATTTTTTTATTATTTTGTATTTTCCGGAATTTTAGATGATCAGACAGTATTCATTTAAGCTGTAAAAAGTTATAAATAAAGAAAAGTCGTGTTCAGCCTCACTTTAATATTCCATCTGTGAAATACTTATGTATATATAATACCTTGCTTTATGTCTTGTTATTATTCATTTGTAAATTCAACGTGTCTTTTTATGCTGCTGCAACACAAACATTTCCCAAATTGGGATCAATAAAGTAATATCTTATCTTATCTTATCTTACTTCAGGTTCCTGAGAACCAAGATGGCAAAAGACAAAAACCAAGATGGCGGGGAATCGCCAAAACCATGATGTCTAAACAAGAGGGAACCCGGCATAAACTAAGAACACAACCGCAAAGATGTCATCTCCAAAAAACCAAGAAGGCCAACAACGTGAAATTAAAGACAACTACAATCCAAGAATGTAAAAATAAAACTAAAAGGCGACTTAAAACAAACAAGAAGGCAACTGCCAAAAACCAAGAAGGCGTCAACAAAAACCCAGAAGTTAGCCGCTCTTCATGGTACAACCCTCCTGTGAAGTGGAACAATGGATTGTTCAATGATGTCTAAAGTATGTAGAGAAGAATATGTGGTAACACTTTATATTAAGGTACACACATGAACCATTAACTAGTTGTTAATTAACATGCATATTAGCAGTATATTGGCTCTTTATTAGTCATGATAAAACACTTATTAATGCCTTATTCTACATGCATCCCGGTATCACTGCAAGACGTGAACATGTGACGATTTACCATGCTGGGAGACGTGAAGATATCACGATTTCGTCCCTTCAAACGTGACAGTTACACGGTATTGTTAACCCATGTTAACCAGTGGAGAAATACCCGGAAATGCCAAGCAAATGCTACCCCGACGGTCGGTTGTTATTGTCAATATTAATATAATAATGATTTATTTTGTAATAGTCACACTCGATTACGCCGATTTTCTTGTTGCCACAGCTGGTCGACACCTCTTTTAGCAGAAACAAAGGCTACATTAATGTATTAAATTGATGTTAATCCATGCGTGTGGATGTGGAATTAACGGGCGTGACGTTGTGCGATTGCGTTGCCAGGCAACAGCTTCGGTTCATGTTAATTTACAAACTCTTCAACTACAACCGTAGTTATATTTAAAAACATGTTAGAAGGCCTCACAAAATACTTTAATGTACATTTAAATTTAAATGTGAAGGAATGTGTGTATAACAAAATACATCCGTCATAAACGAAACCGGAAACAGACGTAGGCAAGATCTTCAGCTCGATGATTGGATGGTTTAGCCACAATGCACGCTGGGATTTGGTGTGAAATCCGAAAACATTTAAAAAAAAAAATAATAATACTTTATTCCGAGTGTGCTTGCTTTTCTCTTTGAAAGTCATCAGATAACGGCATTGTAATACACGGTTCTGCTGCATTAAATATTACATATCTGCCGTAGTTCTCTATTTATAGAGTGGCGAAGTCCCTCCCCTTCCGGTGGACCTCCATGGGACCTTATTTCGAAAAAATTATGTATCGAAGTCAATGGAGAGAGAAAGATTATCTTTCGATCCCGTTTGAATTGTGCCACGAATTACACATATGATGTTTGTCAATTTAAAAGATAATTTTGCAAGTAAAAAAAAATTAAATGTGTCGTAAAACTGTGAATTAACAAATGTTTTGTGTGAAACGCTCAGTGAACTACATCTCTGGTCTCGCAGAACAACACACGTCACCAAGATGGCCGTCACTACTGTCTTGTCAACAAAACGATTGACTACCCTCACTATCACCACAATGAAACACGTCCAGAAGAATGTCATGCAAAGCTGCCTGCCTGCCTTCCTTTGATTCTCTCTGAACTGCCTGGTCTTTTTAATGTTTAATGTCAACCATTTGTGCAAATAGCATGAAGTAGGAAAGATCGGCGATCGCCGATGCTAGCGTTAGCATTTCTCCCCCGGGCTTAAATTGTGTATTATAGAATGATCACACCGGTGACAGTACTCTTCAAAGGGTTCACGAAATATGACTACTACTCTTACTGTTTAACATTTTGGGTTACTTAATGTTACTTCATATTAAGGCTAATAAAAATGACAAGGCTGTGGTGCTAACTAACGTGCTAGCTACTAGCTAGGTAGCTAACTTGATCCAGCCACTCCTGGTCCTTTCATCAGACAGGAAGCGAAAGAACGAGCAAGACCCATTGCTGGTATGATAACAACCTGGTACTAAGCACACAGGCATCTTGTTAAAGTTATCTTATCTTAGCCAGCGCCATATAGATAGATTATATCTATATGGCGCCATATAGATTATATCTATATGGTGCTGATCTTAGCTATCTCTTAGTGGAGGAAAACAATTGTGACATCACTTACGCGACTCTGGGATTTGTAGTCTTTCTAGTTGCATATTTTTCATAGTCTTATATTTCAACAGTTTTACGACACATTTTTTAAGATTGACAAACATCATATGTGTAATTCATGGCCAGGGTTGGGTTGTAACGGAATACATGTAACGGCGTTACGTAATCAGAATACAAAAATCAAGTAACTGTATTCAGCTCGCGTTACATTTGAAAAACGAGTAATCTGATTACAGTTACTTTCGTAAACCTGAAGTGAATACATTTTGGATTACTTATTGGAATTATTGGTGGAAAGATTTCCTCACAACATTTGATATTCATTATTAAAGGTACAGCCGAATCATCACAGCGCACAAAACCTATTACCGCCGCAGATGGACCAAAAAAGGGAGCGTTTGAAAAAAATGTGCGGATCCGCTCAGTGAAACAATAACAGCGAAACATGGAGGAACAAAAGTCTGCGTTTAAGTCGTGTGTGTGTGTGTGTGTGTGTGTGTGTGTGCACGCGTGTAGAGGTGTGTGTGGTTAAAACACATCAGCCTGCGGTCGCTCTTTAGCCTTTCTAATGATTCTGAAGGTAAACACAGTGAAGGCGGTGCGTGAAAGGTGGTGCGTGAAAGGCGGTGCGTGAAAGGCACTGCACGCTCCTCTTCTCAGAGGCTGAGTTAACCCTCTCGCTGCCTCCTGGTGCTGCAGAGATTTCATGAAGTGAAGGAGGTTTTCCTTCTATAAAACAGCTGTGGGAAGCAGATACTGTGAGTGTCACAGACATGAATTCATAGATCAAGGCAGAGTGGTGCACACACTCTCCTGTTTTGCCAATCCGGTGCTTGAACAAATATAGCTCGACACCCTTGGCCGAAATGTCCTTAAAATGAAGTCCGAGTTCGACATTTTAATTAATGTCCTGCCAACACTGGCAGGACGGCGACACGCCCGTTCTAAGCCATGCCCCTCACTCCTCACATCCCA
The DNA here is from genome assembly GCA_943591055.1 of Gobionotothen gibberifrons. Lineage (NCBI taxonomy): Eukaryota > Metazoa > Chordata > Actinopteri > Perciformes > Nototheniidae > Gobionotothen > Gobionotothen gibberifrons. Next base: position 136,762 of record CALSBZ010046826.1, on the reverse strand, counting down.
AGCTGCATCCCCAAAAAGTGTATTATGTTGTTTCATCGCTTCAGATGTTATGTTTCAGTTGTGCTCTTGATAAGCCATTAAAACAGTAAAAACACGTTCAGTTTCCTTTTGCCTTTTGTGTCTCTTGTTCACCAAAACATACCCATCTGTGATGAAAAAAGAAAGTAATCCAAAAGTAATCTGATTACCTTTTTTAAGACACGTAACTGTAACTGTATTTGGATTACTTTCAGAGCCATGTATTCAGCAATCAGTAACTGATTACATTTACAAAGTAACCCTCCCAACCCTCATGGCACAATTCAAACGGGATCGAAAGATACGTTTTCTCTCTCCATTGACTTCAATACTTTATTTTTCCGAAATAAGGTCCCATGAACCGGACGTAGATGGGCGTGACTTCGCCACTCTATAGAGCCCTGCTGAGAAGACTTCTAGACAAACAGGAAGAACTGCGGCCAAAACTGAAAAGGTGACGTGGATCATAAATATATTAGCAATTAAACAACATCTTACATTTATTTTCACACAATACGTCTCCTTGCAGTATCAACACTAATTCGGCTGACTTTTATATTTGATCCAACTGGTAGATAGGCTGTATTTACACCGTAACGGTGCACAGCTGATAGAAAGGGACACTTGGTGGTTAAAGCACGTTATTGAATTTTATTATTTTATTATTAGATATTAATAGGATCCCTATAAAGTATATTCATTACTCGTTATTCTCTACTAAAAGTTAATTAAAGACTGTATATAATGACTATTTTGCACATCCCTTTCAAGATTTCAAGATTTTCTAAGGTTTATTGACATATCATATTATACACAACTACGGTGTAGTTATGCAATGAATGAAAAACTTGGGTCGCAGGTTCCTCAACAGTGCATTACAAGACATCTATCAATATGTGTGTATACCTCCACCATTAAACTGTCATATTCTGCACATTTCTTATACTATCTACATACATCTTATAAGAGTATAATACATATTTATAATATCAGTTAAAATAAGTGCTTAAACATAGTTAACATTGCAGGAAAGCAATATATTAGACGTTAAGTACTTTGTCAGGCTTAATATTTATCTGTAGATACAAATGTCACTGTGTATGCTCTGTGCTCTGCATGTGTGACCATTAAAGAGGATTTCATCCCTCCATATTCTTCTTCTATACCCCCAAAGCTTTTTTCTTATTCAAAAGAAGACCTTAACCTAAAGTATTCTTTAATGTTTAAATTAAGCCTTATTAGTTTGTCTGTTTTGCACATCCTCCTATTAATATCTAATAATACATACTTCCCTTTCTATCAGCTGTGCACCGTTATGGTAAATACAGCCTATCTACCAATTGGATCAAATATAAAAGTCAGCCGAATTAGTGTTGATACTGCAAGGAGATGTATTGTGTGAAAAGAAATGTAAGATGTTGTTTAATTGCTTATATATTTATGATCCACGTCACGTTTTCAGTTTTGCCGGCAGTCCTTCCTGTTTGTCTAGAAGTCTTCTCAGCAGGGCTCTATAAATAGAGAACTACGGCAGATATGTAATATTTAATGCAGCCGAACCGGGTACATTGTGTGGAGGAAACTTCTGTGTAGCAATGCAGTGGGAGTCACCGACTCATGAAGGAGACACAGGACGAGCAGGAGTTCTGATGTCAAACACTGATATTTAATACAAGTATCGGCCGGAGAATTCATATCACAAGTCACAGCAGCCAAAGGTTCTGACTGCACGGGTGGGTTGCCATGTCAATTCTGATCCGGCTCGCATCTTGTAGACCCTTTAACTAGTTTACAGAGACACCTGGAGACATCACAGATGTCTCTGACACATCCGTGGTGCTTAGAAGCCAGCGTTCTCACAGTCGTAAAACTCTCTATGTACACTAGGTCAAGCCATAAAACGTATAGTATCAACATACGACTGCATTATCACATTCCTTACGGGAGATAAGGAGGAGGGCTGATCGTAAATGTCAACACACAGAAAAGGTTACATTCTCGGAGTGAAGACAGAATTATTCCCTCACACATTGTACCCATTTGAACCTTATGCCAGAGACTCCATTGGTCTCATTGTGCTAAGCTTCTCTCCTGGACGCGAGAATAACGAATACTCTAACACCAGCAACACCAAGATTTTAAAGAAAGTGAAGAACATGCTTTCCACAACATTTAAAATGAAGGATTTGGGAAGATTAAATCATTTTCTCGGCATGGCTTTCAGTCAGTCTGACTCAGTGGCTGGTGAGTGCTGACAGGATGAGGGGATATTATATGAATTAATCGTTTTTTTACCGATGCAAAGACGCTATGCAACCGATGCATCGCGAGTTCAACCCAAACTGTAGCCGATATGCACTCTTTCAACCGGTGCACTCGCATCTTGAACGTTTATGCCGGTGCACCGATGCGAATCGGTGAATCTTAACATCCCTACTGTACTGGCTTCAGGCTTGATCGCCGTTCAAATGACAGTGTTGGGGTCCTTCTCAAGTCGATTATTTTCATTTCCTCGCTCCTCGGTATCACCGGAAGTTGATTTGTCTGCGCCATCTTGAGTACCGTCCCATGGCTCTTATTTCTGCCGGAGGACCGACGATCGAGGAGCGATAATGGTGGAGCGATAACCGAGGAATCACCAGACCATCCTCCGATGAAATCCACAGATACTCGCTCCGCCCAATCCAATCCCAATCCAATCCACTTTATTTATATAGCACATATTAAAAACAGAGGGTTTACCGAAGTGCTTCACAGCCACATAACATTATAATAAAATATAATATTACAATAATAGATAAAAGGCACACATAAGAATAGATAAAAGGGATACATAAGAATAGATAAAAGGCACATAAGGGCTATGCACAGACAAATAAAAGCATACAAATCGATAAAACAGCTCAAACTGACTCGAAAGCGAGGGAAAAGAGGTGGGTCTTTAGGCGGGACTTAAACGTTTGAAGGGTGGGCAACAATTTGACATGGGGGGGCAGGTCGTTCCAGAGCCTGGGGGCTACCGCTGAGAAGGCTCGATTTCCCCTGGTCTTTTTCTTGGTTTTAGGGACTACTAGCAGCAGCTGATCAGCCGACCTCAAAGCCCTTGAGGGGGTGTACACCTGTAGGAGGTCGGAGATGTACTGAGGGGCCAGCCCATTGAGCGATTTAAAAACAAACAATAAAATAATAATAATAATAATAAATAATAAAAAAAATGGACAGGAAGCCAGTGGAGGGAAACCAGAATTGGGGTGATGTGTTCGTACTTGCGGGTTCCCCTAAGCAGCCGAGCCGCAGCGTTTTGTACCAGCTGCAGGCGTGCCAGAGAGGTCTTGTTTAGGCCGGCATAAAGTGCATTACAATAATCGAAACGAGTCGAAACAAAGGCATGAATAACACGCTCAAAGTCTAAAAAGGATAAAACCGGTTTAATTTTGGACAGGAGCCTCAAGTGATAAAAACTGGACTTAACCACAGAGTTTATCTGTTTATCCAATTTAAAAGCACTGTCGATTTTGACGCCAAGATTAGTGACCATGGGTTTTGCATACGGTTGCAGGGAACCCAGGTCAATGGAAGGGACATCACCATTTGGTCCAAACACAATGACCTCCGTCTTGCTCTCATTTATATTTAAAAAGTTTAGCGCCATCCAGGCCTTTATGTCATTAAGACAGTCAACCAGGGGCGTCAGAGAGCTGGTGTTTTGCTTTTTTAGGGGAAGGTATATTTAGGAGTCGTCCGCCCCCTTACGGCCCGTCCACACAGCGGCGTGCGTTGACGCTTCACCATTCACTTTGAATGGGGTGACGTCACTTTTTGCCGAACTGCATTTTGGGAAGCGACGCGACGCGTTACTGGCGTTGCTCGCTTCAAAAGTTGAGCAATGTTCAACTTTTGCCACCTCGGCAGAAGCGTCAGCCAATCGAATCATATGCCAGTACAAGCTCTAGCCAATCAAACCGCTGCTTGTGTGTCAGGGGCGGGAGATTCATGTGATTGGTTGTTGGTCGAGCTTCAGACCCGCCTGCCGGCAAGCGTCAACGCACGCCGCTGTGGGGACGGGCCGTTACTGTGTATCGCTCACTGATTGGACGATGCAGGGCATACACTGATCTGATGCTTCTTGACATGAGAGCAGTTTCCCAGCGGAGTGAAGAAAATACATGAAACTCACGAGAGTCACTCCTCAGTCTATACTGTGTTTTGTTTTAATTCATGTATCATTTAGTTACAAATATGTGATATATCTGAACAACAAAGTGGTCAAAAAATGTTTTATTCATTTATTGAAAACATTTTCATGATCGCTTTTTTCGTTTATACATTTTAAGAATGGCGTTTATCTTTTTTGAGAATGAGTTCTTATTTTATTTAATGTATTTGCGTCTACAACAGATGATACAAATGTTTGTGTCAGTAAATGTGTACGAACAGAGGCGGAGGTGTTTGTGAAAATAACGGGGACAGAGCTGGCTGCTGTCACACGAAAAGCTGTGCGGCGTCATCACAAACGGACCTCGCTTCACGTGACACTCCGGAAGAAAGGACGTCCCATTGCTCTTAAAACTAATTTCGCTGCTTCTCGTGGTTTCCTTGCGTCTCTCCATGCTTCCCTGGTGGGAGGGACTAAACGCAGGGAGACGACGCAAGTGAGGGATGTAAGGATTCCATTTAATAGACTTGAGAAGGACCCTGGTTTCCCCAAAAGTGGGCGGGGCTGTAAAGTGACTTAGATTTTACTCTCATCTATTGTTCAAAACCATTCTATTTATTCTAACGTAAATTACGTGCCATTTTTTTATCTTTTTATTTATTTGTTTTTATTTTAAATCGTATAATGTCTGACTTTTTTTGCCATCTGTGAGGAAAATAAATGGGGCTTAGAGCCTCAAAATACTGAAATCTGTATTTTTTAAGATCTTTTTTTCCTTCTAATTTGTTATTATTTTCTAAATAACACACTGTTATTTACTCAACAATAACACACAATTATCCTTGTTTGTATTTATTCGTTTAATTCTATAATCTTGGGCTTTTTAGAATGCGTTTTAGCCGTAAATAAAGAGAGAACAGTACACCTATTGTGTGAGTACATACAAGCAGGTCACACAGTATGATCACAAATACATACAATCTGTTAAAAATCTGTTTTTATTACAAAGTACAGGCTGCATTATGTGTTCTCAGCCTTGTAGAAACTTGACATGTTTTGGTACATGTGTCTGAACCTCTCTTTAGTGGTTCATTAATAAAACAGATATTTCAACGTGTGCCTACTTTGTTCATGTACTGTTGAGGTTAATTTCAGTAGTTGTGTGCTATAACGTATTTAGTGTGTGTGCTATAATGTTTTTAGTGTGAAGAGGAGGCAACTTTAGAATAGGGAACCTGTTCAGGTCAATTATGGCGCATTTCCACCGCAGGCCTCGCTCGACTTAGTATGGTTTTGTTAGGCCTTGTTAGGCCTTGTTAGGCCCGGCTCACTTTAATGCTGCGCTTCCATTACAGTTTAGGAGCTGGGGCAGTAACTATAGTAACGCAGTGTAGGCGGAGCCGTGACGTCATTTTCAATGAGCACCCCAGAAAAACAACATCAGCCGTTAGCTGTTAGCACTCAAGCTCACAGCTCCTCATCTGTTCAGAAACTAGACAAAAGTTAAACAAGTACAAACCACAGACTGTGTCATGGCGAATACAGTTGCTGGTTTATTTATGTCTGTATAGGCCGTTGTTGTGAGTATGGACGGTCGGAGCATATATTGCGTTAGCTTAGCCGTTCTCCATTTAGACAACAAATCAAATCAAGTTTTATTTATATAGCACATTTTTAAATGATTTTTGGTCGTGCCAAAGTGCTGTATATATAATAAACATACCCTACAGTAAAGACACTTTACAGCAAATACAACAGCACAGTTTGTGCAGAATATCAGTATGTGAAAACGACACCCTCTATCCTTAGACCCTCACATCGTACAAGGAAAAACTTCCGGAAAAAAACCCACAGTTTAAAGGGAAATATGGGAGAAAACCTCAGGGAGAGCAACAGAGGAGGGATCCCTCTCCCAGGACGGACAGATGTGCAATAGATGCCGTGTGTAAATCGAAGAGATAATACATTTTACAGCATAGGTAGACCGAATGTTTGGAAATGCATGTGTCTGTAATAAGAAGATGCATCACGCATTTTAAAAGGTTTTTCGCCTGCCGTCTGTCTGCAGACTTGTCAAAGCATTAATTCATGGTTTTTACTAACCGGTATCAGTATGTTGTTACTTCGGCATCATTTTGAAACGTGTATTACAATTAAATCACGGTCAAATATGTTCATCTTGTTGTAGTTGTAGCCCCCTTGCCAGCGATTCTCTCTCTAGTTTAGCAAACTCAGCCCGACTCAGCCCTGTTTGTTGGCCCCGATATAGAACCACGATTTTGTCGGGCCAGAAAAAAGGTGAAAAAGTAGCCTCTGGCCGGAACTAGGCATAGTGGAAACGCAACCAAAAACGGGCCCGGCACGACACGGCACGCTTAAACCGCGCTCCGCACCATGGTGGAAATGCGCCATTAGAGTCAAACTACTAGCTTATTGGTTATGAACAAGACTTCACTTTAAAATAGGGAACATATTCTTAGATAGAAATACCTAATTTTGAGTTATTTAGAAACAATTAACACTTATAGTTTCATGTCTTGTTACATAAGAATAGATCATATTTGTTAAGTGTTATTATGGGAGAATTACTATTCTTGTGGCGCCTCATTAGGCCCATATTGAGCAGATAAATAAGCACTAATTAGAGGGTTATTGAGGAAAAACTCTCAACTAATGGCTTACTTCTTGTAGAATATGGTCATGTAGAATAAGGCATTAATAAGTGTTTTATAATTACTAATAAAGAGTCAATATACTGCTAATATGCATGTTAACTAGTTGGATGGTTAATTTGTGTGCCTTAATATAAAGTGTTACCGAATATTCAAAGCGGACTCTCTTCAATAAGGTAAGAGCAGCAACTGATCAACAGTGTGACATAAAAACACATGAAGCCGAGGAATACTGTTAGACTTGATTTTTATTGAAGAAGCTCAGAATTACTTGGTTTGGAGTTTACAGCTGATAGTGGTTTTAGTTTTTAGAACTGTTGATCACGTTTCCAAATGTGTTCACTTCCTGAGTGATGGTCACCACCCTGGTGATCTTGGTTGTCTTGCTAGTGGGGGAGGGTGGTGGGCTGCTACAGGAGGGGAAAGAACACATTCAGTTAATATAGCTTTGTTATTTTATTCCAGTCATACTAGCATGCAAACACGCTAAACTAAGCTGCACTTAGTGTTTAATGACAAAACGCTCATGTTAGCATTCTAACACTAAACTAAGCTAAACCTTGTGTTTCTTGAAATAAGCTCATATAAGCGAACTTGACTTACTTTTCTCAATGAACTTTAAGTGAGCTGCATTTTTTGTTAACTCACAATTAGCTCATGTAACAATGCTAACAATAAACTCAGGTAGTTTAGGTTTTTTCTAATAATAAGCTTACAGTATGTAAGCGTGCCAACAGCAACCTCAGATGCACCTTGTGTTTCCTAAAATGTACTAATGTTATCATGCTAATACAAAAGAAAAACTAGCTCATGTAAGCATTCTAACACTAAACTTAGATTGTGGGTATTTGTGCACTTTCCACATCTAAAGAGTCAGACACAGGGACAATTTTTCCGTGGGCTCACCTCTCTCCGTCCAGCAGCCTCCTGTACTCGGCGATCTCCATCTCCAGTCTGGTCTTGATGTCCAGCAGCATCTGGTACTGCTGTCCCTGTCTCTCCAGGTCGCCCCTCAGCTGGCCCAGCTGACTCTCCAGAGCCTCCACGTGCCTCTGGTAACCTTCCAGCATGATGGAGTAGCGGCTCTGGGTCTCAGCCAGAGACATCTCCACAGCTCCTTTCTGTTCAGGAGGAAGAGGGAGGACTTACTTAACATTTTAAAATCTCTTCAAACTGTCAGCACAGAGGGAAAACTTTGTATACATCAATTTTCATGATTTTTTCAACTTTAAATATGAATTAGATGTAAATTGTGCACCTTGCTGATCTGCGCCTGCAGTTTGATCTCTAGACTCTGCGCTAATCGTCTGACCTCTCCAATCTCAGACTTGGTGGTGTGCAGCGTCTCAGTGCTCACAGAAACCTCTTGGTACTTCTACTTTTACTCAAGTAAAATATCTGAGTACTGCTCCCACCTCTGGTGTTTTCAACCTCATGTAGAGAACAAAACATTTGGAATTTGGCACACTTGCACACTAGTAGTGATGACAAATGTGCATAGTCCTGAGATTGAATAAAATCATCAAGAATGTTTCAAATTAGCCCCACCTCAAAGATGAGAGCAGTGAAATCCTGCTGTTGGAGGGGTCTGTGGTCTTTGTGGACTGACAGGACCGGTTAATCGCCTATAGAGAAAGTGTCTTTCTGGAACCCCCCCCCCAATCTGGATACCGCCCGCTCAGCTCAGACCGGTTTGCTCTGAGGGGCCTCGGGGCTTCACAGTGGCCCCTGCCCAACCCCTGTCCAGCCTCATAAAAGGAGCCCGTGGCCCCAGCAGCTCTTCACTCTTCGCTCAGAGCCGACCACCAGCCGACACTCAGCCATGTACTCCAGCAACCGCAGCATCAACATGTCCTCCTCATCCCGCCGCGTCGGCAGCATGGGGGCCGGCAGCGTGTACGGAGGAGCCGGAGGGTCCGGAGTCCGTGTCTCCCAGGCTAACTCGTCATTCTCCGCTGGCAGGTCCTTCAACCTGACCGACGGTGTGGACGTGTCCGCCAACGAGAAGGCCACCATGCAGAACCTCAACGACCGCCTGGCCACATACCTGGACAAGGTGCACAGCCTGGAGAAGGCCAACGGAGAGCTGGAGCTGAAGATCAGACTTTACCTGGAGAGCAAGAGCCAGCCTGAGGCCCACGACTCCTCTGCCTTCAGAGGCACCATCATAGACCAGCAGGACCAGGTGAGAACGGAGAGACAGGAGCGCTGCAGTCTGAGCTAAACAGCAGGATACACAGACTCAGGCTGCTCAGGTCCTCTCAGGGCTTATGGTTTAGTTTGGGTGATTTAGATTCCATTTACAAGTGATTGTTTGAGGAGGTAAAGGTGGGTGTGTTTATGAAGTAGGATTTTTCCAATACAAGTAACAAGTCTTATATTAATAGTCGATTAAAACTTTTAGATAATAAAGTTTAAAAAATGTGTTTTCATTTTTTACTTTTAACATTATTTAGTTGTACATTTTTATTTTTATTGTATAACTTTTAACGACATTATTGTCTTCAACATTTTAAATTGTTTGAATTATTAAACGTGTACTACTCGATATTGGGCTTCACAACATATAAAAAAAATACACTTAGTGTAATATTTTTACATTATTATTATTTTTTTTTAAGTTTCTCTAACTTTTGGATCTTTCAGATAAACTTTGCTGCTCGTGGAAACGCCGCCCTGGTCATCGCCATCGATAACGCCCAGCTTGCCACCGAGGACTTCAAGATGAAGTGAGTGAGAGACTCCTTTTCCTTCAACACTGAACATAAGATATCCTGATTTATTATTTTTAAATGTTAAACTCTGCTGTGCTGCAGGTATGACAACGAGCTGGCCATGCGGCAGTCGGTGGAGGCCGACATCACCGGGCTGAGGAAGGTCCTGGATGGGCTGACCCTGAGCCGCGCCGACATCGAGATGCAGATCGAGGCTCTGAAAGATGACCTGATCAGAATGAAGAGGACCCACGAGGAGGTGAGACCCTGAAGCCATACAGAAATATAAATGAAAAGGTAAAAAGACACAAGTCGTAAGTGCCGTTTTCCTGCAGGATCTGCTGGTTCAGCGGCACCATATTGGAGGTCAGGTGAACGTGGAGGTGGACGCCGTTCCTCAGGAGGACCTGTCTGCCGTCATCGCCCAAATCAGAGAACACTACGAGACCATGGCCTCCAAGAACCGCAAAGACCTGGAGTCCTGGTTCCATACCAAGGTGAGAGCTAATCTTACACCACCAGGACTTCCTGTTTAAAGTTTATCAACTATTTGTTTAGTTTTGTCACTTATATAATTTATTATTTTGTTTTGTTCTTTCATTGTAGTTCAAGTCTTTAATTTTTAAGATTTCTCTTTCACGTTTACATTTTTAAACATAACATCAAAGTTACTTATGTTTTAAACATGTTGATTTTTGTCGGCTTTTAAATTCCAATTTATTTTATGATTTCTCTTAGTGCTTTTAAAAAGTATTTTAATTTAATTTTAATTTAAAGTTATAACATTTTATATGTAAAAAAAATACAAATGTATTACTTGATTTATTTTGTTCTACTTTTTAGAATTTTAAGTGCATTTAATTTGTTATATTTTGAAGGTTTAATAATTTTTTTTCTGTCTGAAATCTTGATATTCGATCATAAATGTAATAATAAACTTTTCCTCACAGACAGCCGAGCTGAACCAAGAGGTTTCTGTGAGCACTGAGACGCTGCACACCACCAAGTCTGAGATTGGAGAGGTCAGACGATTAGCGCAGAGTCTAGAGATCAAACTGCAGGCGCAGATCAGCAAGGTGCACAATTTACATCTAATTCATATTTAAAGTTGAAAAAATCATGAAAATGGATGTATACAAAGTTGTTCCTCTGTGATGACAGTTTGAAGAGATTTTAAAGTGTTAAGTAAGTCCTCCCTCTTCCTCCTGAACAGAAAGGAGCTGTGGAGATGTCTCTGGCTGAGACCCAGAGCCGCTACTCCATCATGCTGGAAGGTTACCAGAGGCAGGTGGAGGCTCTGGAGAGTCAGCTGGGCCAGCTGAGGGGCGACCTGGAGAGGCAGGGACAGCAGTACCAGATGCTGCTGGACATCAAAACCAGACTGGAGCTGGAGATCGCGGAGTACAGGAGGCTGCTGGACGGAGAGAGGTGAGCCCAAGGAAAAGTTGTCCCTGCGTCTGACTCTTTAGATGTGGAAAAAATACCCACAATCTAAGTTTAGTGTTAGCATGTTAACATCAGCCAGTCTTTAGAAATACAAACTATCTGAGTTCAGTGTTAGCATGCTAACATGAGCACATTTTAGAAATCACAGGGTGTATCTGAGGTTATTGTGAGTATGCATTGCTAACATGAACTAATTATTAAGAAAAATACTGTATATCATCTGAGATAAGTGTTAGCACGCTAACATGAGCTTATTATCAGTAAACACACTGTGCAGCTGAGATTGGTGTTAGCATGCTTAAAGGAGCTTATTATTAGTAAATACTAAGTACAGCTGAGTTGAGCGTGTTTGCATGCTATCATGAGCTAAATAAAAAAGTAACAAATAAAGCTATTATAACCGAATGTGTTCTTTCCCAGCCCTGTCAGCACTACCAAGACCATCACAACCTCCAGGGTGGTGATCATCACACAGGAAGTGGACGAATGCAGAAATGTGATCAACAGTGATTAGCTTCAAACTCTAAACAGAGTCTGTCTGAGCTTCTTCAATAAAAATAAAGTATGGCATTGCTCCTGAGCTTCATTTGTTTTACGTACACACTGATGATCAGCTGCTGCTGTGACATCATTAAAGAGTCATCTCTGAAACATTAGGAATATTTTTCAACCATTTTCTTTCCACTCAATATCAATAAAAAAATAATTGGTTTAAAAAATAAAACAAGATGTAGTGCTACCAAAATCTCTTAACACACCAATGGCAGGGCCGGCCCTAGACCTTTTGGTGCCCTAGGCGAGATTATGATTTGGTGCCCCCTCCAAGCAATACACAATAGAATATATAAAGAATAAATGAAAAATCTCTACAAAAGACCAATACACTACAACAACTGAAACGTATTGACATGTTGGTTATATACATAAAGAAGGTTTCAAATGTATTCAGTATTGTATGAACATGTTTTAATTGGGGGGTGGACGTCACATCCTCTAGGGGGGTCCAGGGGCATGCCCCGCCGGAAAGAAGTAAAATGCTTCAATCTGGTTTACTTTGAGCAGAATTACTAGAGACTAGATCTAGGGGGTACAACTCTAAAACACCCATATGATAAAGATCGGTTTACATTTTAACCTCTTAAGCCCCACGGACCCGAGCCCGAAATCGCGTCATTTGCAGGAAACAACGTCTAAGGAACCTTAATATTTAATAAACTATGAATATTTTATATCCATATAACGGGGAAAAACTAATTTAACTGATATTTTTCATTTTTTTTCCCAAAAGAAACACACAATGCTAATGTAACAGGCCCCGCTATGCAGGGCGCGATGACAGATGATATTCCTGCAAAACAGGAGAAATGATGAACAACAAAATCCTTAGCCGCTCGTTTGGCGGGTCTTGCCAGAATTTATTATTCATTTGGCACACACACAATTGTTAATGCCCTTAACCATTTGACACAACACACACACAATTGTTAATGCCCTTTTCTGTCTTCAATATAAACACTTGTCCATATATATTCATGTCTTCAATATATTTGAAATAAACACCATGACTTAAAATAAGAATTTCTCTATTCAGATATTGATTTTGTAATCAAACCCTTTTAAATACCTTCCCAGGTAAAGCATCAGAATCTAATCTGTGCTAGCATTAGCATCCCACAAGCATTTATGTATTAATTCTGACCATAGAACACATACAGATAATACAAAACACACACACAAAATACTTAGGATATAAACCCAGAAAATATGTAAGTACAAAATGTACAGGAGCTGTAAACAATTACATGTACTTGCATTCACTTTGATCAAAGAGCTCAGTTATGCTACATTAAAATAGCGACCGCCATTACACACACGCGCGCACACAGCAACCACGAGGCAGTCTCCTACGCAGATTTGAAGACAATAAACAATGTCTAAACACCACTTCATACACTAGGACAGGCCTATTCAACTGGCGGCCCGCGGGCCAGATGCGGCCCAGAACCAACTCCCGAGTGGCCCAGCCTCCCGTAGCCAAATTCCTACACTAGTACAGACCATGAACGCAACACTCCGCGTTGCATAGAAACCACTAAACCACAACGCAGCACGTTTTTTGAAAGTGCATCTAGTGGTGCTAGTAACGGTGGTCATATGATAGCAACTCTAAAACATGTCTCTCTCAAACCTGAAGCGTAAACAGAGACAAAACGGTCATTGATCTTGTGGAGCAGATGCGCGCATTCCAAGTCAAGCTGGACCTTTTCGCGACCGACTTGAGTACGGGTCAGATGCTGCATTTTCCGACGCTCCCCAAACACATCACATCCCCGGCACAAATCACGGATGTGATAACAGAATCTGATTTCATTGTGAGGTTGAAAGAGAACTTTGTCGTCGATTGGACGGACTTGCTCTGCCCACAGAGGTGATGGGCTTTGCCAGAGACCCCTTCACTGTTGCAATAGAGGGGGACGTATCAACCAGAGCAAAGGAAGTGGTCCCCTGCATCGACGAGGGGAAATGTTTTTTTTTGTTGTTATTACTTGAAAAGTGAAAAAATAGTATTGCTATAGTACTACCTCTTTTTGTTACATTGGAGCTCTTTAACTGTTTGTTAATGCACTTTTTGATGTGCATGTGTCATATGTATCCAATTTTATTTTGTATGTGAGGACATTTATTAAGACTGCTATTATTGTATTCAGTTAAATGCACTTTGTGATGTGCCTGGTTAAAAAAAAAAA
>CALSBZ010046826.1:104882-122999 GCA_943591055.1 Gobionotothen gibberifrons | reverse complement strand
TTTGTCTGGTCAAAACTGGTCTTCAATGGTATTAAAACGATAAAAACGATAGTGTAGTTAATCCATAGGTTAATATCCGATGTGAGTGTTTCCCCTTTGAAATGTTCTGATAATCCAAAAGCAATAAAACTGCAATTCCGTTTCTAGAAGTTAGAGCAGTGGAATCTCCCTGTTCTAATGCTTGTTTACAAACGCGAATACGCCATCTTTTTTTTTTAAACATCAGTGTGTGCGGGACCATTTCCCTTCGATTCTATTGGCTCTAACGGTCAGAAAGAGATGTCACATGTCAAAATCGAGCAAGGGGGGCCAGATATATGGAAAATCCACCCAAATGGCCCCAAAAGAGTTTATTTTCTTCTAAATCTGTCTAAAAAGGTCAAATATCACTTGTTTTACATCAATCTTGATACAGGGTACTTATTATATGTTGTACTTCGGATTCCTAAAGCTTTTAGTCTACTAACCCATCATCCAAGGTTAGTTTTCACTATAAATACAAAATATTTTTTGGACGGACACTATAATTTACAGTTTTTTACCATGTTCAATCTGAATTTTCTTTAAAATAAAAAAACATCTATATTGATTCTGACTTTTCTACATCCAACTCACAGGTTTATCATTACTTTGAGAAAAAAGATTATTAATTTAACCCTTTTAGAAGGGAAGAAATGGTCATTTGTTCTGGGAATGTCATTTTCGAGCCTGAAACATGAAAAACAGGCTTGGGGCTTAACAGGTTAATAATCAAATAAGTATGTGAACATAAGATAACCAATAACCCATAGCCAATAACAAATAAATGTAACATATTTTATTTTTGTTGTTCATTCATATCTCATTTTACCTAGTTAATGTATTTATTCATGCGTTTTCTTTTATATTTCCAGTTTTAAATGATATTTTTGGTTTACTGTCCTATAGTATACATTGGAATGATTTCAAACCTGTTGTTATTTATCCTAATAATTATAAAGGAGTGCCTTGGAAATATTTGTTTACATAAATTGTGGCCAAACCGTTTGAGACCCACTGAGATAACTTAGACTAAAGTGAGCTATCCAAACACTCAGAGTCCTTTACCTCACTGAGCTGTATCAGCCTCAATCCAACAACAATCCGCGGTACCGATGCTCGCTCGGAGGCTCTCTCGCACTTTGGCTGTGAGCTGCGGGCGCCTGATAAGTCAACATCCCCCACTTTCATCACTTACAGCGCCCATCGTACAGGGCAAATGCTAAATGTTTCCGGCCCGGGGTGCAAAGGGTGTTTACTTGATGCAATTAGTAATGTAAATGTATTACATCGAGGGCAGAAAATTAGGCAGAATAAACATTTAAATAATATTTTTTTAATTATTTTATTTTTTCTCCCAGCGCAGCGCCCCTCCAGATCTGGCGCCCTTGGCGACCGGCTAGTTCGCCAGTGCCAAGGGCCGGCCCTGCCAATGGTTATGTTGTTGTTACAAGTATGACACTTATTTTGAATAAATATGCTTTAAAATATTTTTCAGGCTTTTTTATTTCAAACTATTTTAAATTAATTTGACATTTTACAATGTAGTGCAACCAAACCCCTTTCACACATCAATCAGGTTTGTCCAAACTACGGCCCGGGGGCCAAATGCGGCACAAGGGACATTTTGAATAGGCCCTCAGCTAAATTGGGTTAGCTAAATCGATTGCTTCTCATACTACACAATTAGTTTTGTGGACGTTTTACTTTGTATAGCTTTTATGAATTTTTATGTTTAACTATTGTCAATAGCTCCAATGTTTTACAGTTTGGTTGTTTTTTCTCCGAGGGCCCCATACAGAAAAATATACGAAGGACGGGGCCACTCACTAGAGATGAGGTATATTACCTTATCAGTTCATTTATAAGTTAACCAAATCATTCAGATGTAGGTAAATTCTGCTTGATACTTGAACATGCTTTGAGAAAAAAACAGGTTACATCACAGCCTTCTCATTTATTATGTTGCCTTTTTTTGCATTGAAACGGAATTTGTACAATTCAGGGACCGTTTCAAGGCAAAATAAAGTCCTTCAATTGGACATGCTAGAACACTCGTCTAGACGTTTAAAAACACTTTCCCCGACATTTAAAACATTATTTCTGCCTTGTAAAGTGCTGTGATAAGCCCTGGTAGTATCAGACTATTTAAACAATTTCTACCCAGGGTTCAAACACCTTTCCTGGCTTGTAAAGTGCTGTGATGCGCCCTGGAAGTATCATACTATTTAAACTAGGGATGCACGATATTGGTTTTTTGAAACCGATACCGATACCGATAACTTCCTGCTTCTCAAGACCGATACCGATACCGATAACCGATAATAATATTATATATAAATATATTAAATGTACCTGTCGTTTTTGCACACCTGGTGGTAAAAAAAAGACTAGTAGTGAGCAAATGACATGAGCATTACTACTATGAACAAAACAAAGCCAAGAACAGTTTTGACTCTTCAAAGTGACCATATTTATTTTCCCAAATAAACATAATTGAGTCAATCAGTCAATGTTTGTAGTCTTTGTCCAGCCACTGCGCCGTTAGACCTAGCATGCTAACGGGGCTAACATCACTGGTCCATATGTCCGTGGTGAAACTTATGTCCCGTATATCGTTATCGATCAGAGTATGAAGGAGTGTGCATTGCATTTGTTAATACAAATAGCAAGCGAACTATCTAACTCTGAAACTTTGAAATAGTCCCATACTACCGACGACATGTTTGTTTACTGTCCTGGTTTCACGGCTGCACACCATTTACTTCACAGCCAGGCATGAGTTAGGGAGCGCTGGATTTGTGAAAAACTCCCCTCTTCCTATACCACTAATACCACAGTACTGGCAAAACGGGAGGAGCCGAGTGAAAAACAAGCGCCCCTCATCCCAATCCACCCACACCGCAGTATTTTTTTCTTTTTTTTACCCAAAAAATATATTGTATGTTATCGGTGCTATTAATACTGTTATCGGGTTTATCGGTATGACGTCATAATTCCTAATATCGGGCCGATAATTATCGGGCCGATAATTATCGTGCATCCCTAATTTAAACAATGTTTACCCATGATTCAAACACTATTCCTGCCTTGTAAAGTGCTGTGATGCAGCCTGTTCTCTGGGTACAGTCTTGTGAAATGAGCTGAGGCTGCCTGATGGAACCAACACTTTGCTCCTTTTTAAAACAAGTTTCTACGACATTTTAAATAACTTTTACCCAGTATTCAAACCCCTTTCCTGGCTTGTAAATTGCTGTGATGCACCCTGGAAGTATCAGACTATTTAAACAATGTTTACCCATGATTCAAACACTGTTCCTGGCTTGTCAAGTGCTGTGATGCAGCCTGTTCTCTGGGTACAGTCAGGCTGCCTGATGGAACCAACACTTTGCTCCAATTTAACATTTAACAACCTATTAATGTATCATACCCACTTAAAGGGAAGAAACTCTAACTGACGACATTAACCATTTTTACCTAAACAAAACACAAGTCTAACGCCAAGCCTCTGAATCAGCACTAAGCGAAAGGGTGCTGACGCACTTAACTCACGGTAGCAATATTGTATACTTCATGCAATCTGCACAAACTAGATATCATATGAAAGCTGAGATTCCACAGATTCCATTGGTATACGTATCATCACTGTGCGACCAAAACCCACGGCAGCGAAAGCCAGCAAAGACAACACACAACTTCACTTTAGGGCCAAAACGGCAAATACGTCTTACCTTTGCTGTTTTCTGATCAAAAGTTGTGTTCAATGGCATTAAAACGCATATAAACGCTGCTGAAGGTTAATCCAATGTCTCTGTGTCACTTTGAAATGATTAATAATAATCCATCTAACATTTATGTCAATAAACGTAGTTTTCCTATAACAGAGCTTCCGGTTTGGGCATGCTGGTTGCGCATCAATCTCATTCACCAATGGTAATGTTTAGATGGATTTAGCTCTAACGGTTCAAAAGAGGTGTCAATCACCAACATCGACCAATGGGTTCCAGAGATATGGCAAATACACCCAAATGACCCCTCTTGATACAGGGTACTTATTATATGTTATAGTTTGGATTCCTAAAGCTTTTAGTCTACTATCCCATCATTCAAGGGTGGTTTTCACGATAAGTAATGTTTTCTTTTTGGACGGACACTATAATTTAATTTGTTTTACTATGTTCAATCTGAATTTACTTTAAAATAAAAACATCTATATTGATTCCGACTTTTCTACATCCAACTCACAGGTTTATCATTGCTTGGAGAAAAAATATTTTAGAAGTGAAGATATAGTCATTTGTTCTGGGCAGGTCATTTTCGAGCCTGAGACCTGAAAAACAGGCTCAGGGCTTAACAGGTTAAAAAATAAAACACAATTTAATTTCGGGTTAAAATGTGTTGTAACGTGTTGAGAATTGTAACGGGTATTATATTACCCAAATTTCATTAGTAATGCGTTACATTAGTGCGTTACAGCAAAACGTTATACATTACTGTAACTCAGTTACTTTTGTAACGCACTACACCCAACACTGCTCCTAATCCTTTATGCTGTGAGGAGACCATAAAATAAATATACAATTGAATATTGAAATTGAAAGAAGTACATTTGGCCTGAACTTTGGCCAATATGTGAAAATGTGGAAACATTTACAGAAATTGTGCAATTGGGAAATACACTGGCATAATACACACATTTTTCAAAATCAATTGTTATGCAATGGGGAAAAAAGCAATTAAACATCAACAGTGGCACACCTGAGGAGTATATCTTTCTGATATGACCAATGACAATGGCTTGATGTCCTTCCAAGAGTTAAAACACAGGTATAACTTGCCTGGCTCTTCTTTCTTTCAGTGACGTTTTCTCCTGGAGGCCAAGGGAAGCCAGGCTTTCCCTGTTTTTTCGGACTGTAGTTATAATTTTAATAAATAAAAAAACCACTTCGTTTAGTTTCGGTAATTCTTCTGTGCTGTGTGTTGCTGCCATCTCTCCCCCATTCTCATTGAGTACACATAGTTAAACAGCGCTCCTCTAGATGTTATGGTGAAACAGTATATTGTACTCACTGTAAACTAATGTCATGGTCGAGAGGAGGCCAGCCGAAATTGTCATCCCTTGGTGAAAGAAAATTGAGGGATTGACCAATCAGATGAGGCTACCGTCATGCCCCTGCCAACCTGTGATTAGTCATGGCCATGTCAAGGGATGCCACCCACCCTTTGGCTTCACTCCAATCAAATCGCATCAACTTCGTAATGTCATCACCGCCGTTAGCAAGTAGCAACAAGTGCAGTTATGGAGGGTGGAGATTTAGATAATTTAGTGAAACATAATTTTACTATACTTGTGTACAGAGAGGAAAAAAGGAGGGATTTGGACATTCAATAAGGAAAATGATGTCCGCACGGAGTGGCTAACTGGAAGCGCTAAACTTCCACGGCTATTTTGCTGGCCGTGTCTTCTTTTTCACAAGGATTCGTGCTCCCTGAACAATCGTTGGGCAACTTCAGGATTCATCAACCTTGCCAACCTATCACGGGCAATTGAGAGGCACGGTAAATCATAAAGTCACATAAATTGTGCTGTGAAATTGAAGCTTTTTGGACACGTCAGGATGGACGAAGCTCTGGATTTAGCAAGAACCATTAGCACAAAGAAGCACAATCAAAAAAGCACAATCACAAAAGTCAAAAATAACCGGGATATTCTGAAGAAACTCATTGTTGCTGGCTGCCCTGTAACTTGCGCGCCAAGAACAAGCCTTCATACAACGAGGCAGCTCTAACAGGGGCAATTTTGTGGAGCTGGTACATGCATTTGCAGAGTTTGACACTACACTTGCGGAGCACTTTGGATCATCAACAATCTTCAGCGGTATGTCAAACACCATGAAAAATGACATAATTGAAAACATAGCTCGTCTTATCCAGGATGAGACTGATAAAGAAATATAATTTTCTCCTTTCATTTACTGTACAAGTGGATGACAAATCGGACATTTCCAATAAGTGCCAACTCACTGTCATTATCAGATACGTGAATGAAAAAAGCACTGTGTGTGAACGTTTTCTCAGCTTTTTTGTTGTCAGTTCAGACAGAGACGCAAAAGCTGTAACATCAGTTGTCATGAGAGCCATCGGAACTAAAGTCCTACAAATAAACTGATTTGTCAGACTTATAATGGAGCAAGCATAAGGGTCAAACCCCACTGCAATCAGTCGTTGTGTCCCTGGGCAAGACACTTCACCCCAAATTGCTCCTGTGGGGATTGCCCACAGTATTGAGTATGTAAGTCGCTTTGGATAAAAGCGTATAAC
The DNA here is from genome assembly GCA_943591055.1 of Gobionotothen gibberifrons. NCBI lineage: Eukaryota > Metazoa > Chordata > Actinopteri > Perciformes > Nototheniidae > Gobionotothen > Gobionotothen gibberifrons. The sequence goes on along the minus strand of CALSBZ010046826.1, from coordinate 116,660 downwards.
AAGTGACATGTAATGTAATGTAATGACTGCTGCCCCTAACCCTAACCCTAAACCCTAACCCCTTTACTTTATCTCAACTAAAGAATAATGCAAACCGTTTTATTTGTAGAAAGGTTTTCAATCGGAAAATTATCAAGCCACTAAACGTTTGTTAACGTGAAAGAAACTCATAGCAAAAAACCCCTGCAGCTTAACTCTTTAATGAAAGTCATGTTATGGCAATTATGGAATTTAAGCTTAATAAAGTGTAATTTAACTTTTAACAAAGTGGTATCCTGGAAGTATTTTTAAATCCTTAGAGATAACATGCTCTGATGTAATACTGTAAATATGCTATGTATGAGAAGAACATTTGTTCTGTGTTCACGGGGGTAAGATAAAGGGTTTTATGACAGGGGGGAGGAATACACATGTTGCATGGGGACTTCTGTGACATCCTATAGGCTGGCCCGAATGGGGTTGTGTGACATGTAAAGAATCTTTGATGTTACCTATAAAAGAGTCTGTTTCACAGACAGCAGGACGCATTGGGGAGGCGCCATGCGTGCACACATTAAAGATGTTAAAGGACTTTATATGAATATTCTGTTTCTTTGCACATTTGCCTAACTTCAAATTTTCTAGAGATAGCAGTTGACGTTAAATTGCAACGACAGTCATAATCTGTCAGCTGCAGAACCTGATAATATATTTTTGGCAGGACGATGTGAGGTTATTTGCAGATACAGGTTTGGCCTGCAGAGTTGGAATTTGGCACAATGCCCCCCCCTGCTGACTGATGGCTGTCACTGGGTTCCTGTCAGAGGAATGGCATGCATCTCATCAGCTACCCCCTGCTGTGCTTCGGGGTGTAGGTGATGACATAAACATCGTTAGGTGAAGCATTTCCAAATGTAGGAATGGGGAAAGGTGGTAATTAATTGGATTGTAAAGGAGGGGGAAGGGGTAGCAGCTCCTAAGAGAAAAATAACAAGTAAGATCAAATAAGAAAGCTGAAAGTTGAAAATAGTACAAATCTAGCAGCAGGCTGGATGCACACTATAATGATGTACATTGTATAGATGATGGTCCCATTTAGAGTTAAATAGATGATAAAGCAGCGTATGCTTTCGGGTGAGGCTACCCTGTGATTGACAGGTTGCTACCACAGTGTTGTCTCTGTTTTCGTCCTCCAACTTTTACAGTTTATGTTAATTAAATATTTTGATAGGGGCAATGCAATTTCGGAAGAACGGCCTGACTCCAGCCCAAACCTGCCTGCAAATCTAGACAGAAGGATCTAGATATGTGAATCAAAGCACACTGAACCCATCTGCTCACACTGAATTATCATCAACATTTTCATATTGCTAATGTGACTTTTGGAGGTGACGTAAATTCAATGCAAAGACGCGGACAGACGCGGACAGACGCGGTTGATGCGAATGACGCGTTTGCGCGGTAGCCAATCAGCGGTGTCAGGCCTGCCGTCACTGACGTTGAATCAGAAAACCAAAACATCAGCCGTTAGCTGTCTGTGTCATGGTGAATACAGTCGCTGCTTTATTTCTGTCTGTAGGCCGTTGTTGTGAGTTTGGAAGGAGCATATACAGGTTAGTTTAGCCTTATATGGTCTCTGGCTTGGCTGAGAAGATCCTGAATATTGGGACTGCACATCCGACTGTGAAGAATGTGGTACTGCACATTGGAACAAATGATGTTGTGAAACAACAGTCACAATTTCTCCCTGCAGAAAAAAAAAAACTTGGCCGAACTTCGTTTTATTCTCGGTGTAAAATGCCTATTTTAAAGTTAGTTTGGCCATTAAAATGCATTTTGATGTCATTTGATGCGAGAAATATGAGTTGTTATTTCAGATTATGTGTGCAGTGGATGTACATAATCTTTAGTTTGCTAGTTATTACGAAGATTACTTCAGGAAATTGCAGAGATGTGGACTCGAGTCAGACTCGAGTCACCAATTTGATGACTTGAGACTCGACTTGACAAAATCACAAAACACTTGAGACTCGACTTGGACTTGAACACCAATGACTCGGGACTTGACTTGGACTTGAGCCTTCTGACTTGAGGTGACTTGATAATTTAATTCAGAGGTCTCCAACACGCCCATCGCGAGATGCCGCTAGAAGAGCAGACTCCCGTTGGGGAGAGCAGAATCTCCAGCTGCTTCTACTCTTGCTGAGAATCCTTGCAGGCAGGGGCGGGACTTTATTTAGCTGGGCCACCATGCGGCCAATCATATTATGCGAGGACACATTAGGATCATACCATTATGTGAAAGAAGGGTGGGGGGCACAGCAGGTGTAGTGGTACAGGCCAGCTGCACAGAGCGATGGGGAGACGGATTTAAATGCAAGCGCTTTTGAAAAAGTCAAGGAATTAGCGAAAACCGAAAAAAGAAGCAGCATCTGGCTGCATTTCAATTTTATTGGAGAAAGCAAAGCTGAGTGCAGGATTTGTAAAATGAAAATAACCTTCAGAGCAGGGTTTTTTGTTGGTACTTGTACTTGAGTAAAAGTACCACCTGCAGAGGGATCTAGATTCAGGTGTTCTTTTCCCCATAAAGACCTCCTCGCTGCACATTATCCCTTGCATAAAGATAGATTGTGGGTCCCTTATAACATGTTGTACACAGTGGAAATAAACATTCTGGTCACCTTAACATCAGGGATCTTATACATTAAACTCCTTCTGAATCAAACCGTCACGGTAGCCTTACCTTACTGATCCATCTTAAATTAGAAACAAACACGTTACTTTACCAGCAGAGAGAAAATTGATTATTAAATTATTAATGTGACTAATAAATAGCAGTTTGATTATTAAGTATTATTCTGTTGATCGATGTCATTACATTTGGTGAAAAGCACATAATGACCTGTTTATGACTCGTTTTGTCAAAGTTTAGGACTTGGACTTGACTTGGACTTGCCCATCTTGACTTGAGACTTGACTTGGACTTGAGCGCAAAGACTTGAGACTTGACTCGGACTTGAGACTTGACTCGGACTTGAGCGCAAAGACTTGAGACTCGACTCGGACTTGAGCGCAAAGACTTGAGACTTGACTCGGACTTGCAAAACAATGACTTGGTCCCACCTCTGGGAAATTGTGTCTATACAACGCATTGTTACCAAGGTGGTTGCTAGGGACGCTGCTATCGATATTATTTCTGTTATGTTGTGTAACTGTTTAATGGTGTTATCTTTATTGCTACCCCCTTCCCCGTCAATGTATAGTGTTGGTCCACAGCGCAAACGTATTAGTTTAACAAAATCTGCATCTAAAATTGTGGCATAGATACGTTATTTTCCCCTGTGCAATTCCAGTCTCACATCTCACATCACATCGTCATAAACAAATACCGGAAACAGACCGAAAACACTTTATTCCGAGTGTGCTTGCTTTTCTCTTTGGAGGTCATCACATAACGGCATTGTAATACACGGTTCGGCTGCATTAAATATTACATATCTGCCGTAGTTCTCTATTTATAGAGCCCTGATGAGAAGACTTGAGGAGTTCTTTTCCAAATCGCTATAAAAGCCAAATTGAAAATTGAGTTTGTTGTGCCATTTTGCTGTGTACTGAACCTATTTACTGCTCTATCAACGTTTCATGCCAAATCGCTATATATCCTATATATATATATATATATAAATTTAATATTAACAAAATGTGTGGGTCTAGGTAAAACATTTCATTTTCCTGAAAACTATTAAAATGGATATATAGCGTTTTGGAAAAGAACTCCTCACTTCTAGACAAACATGAGGAACTGCCGCCAACACTGAAAATGTGACGTGGATCATAAATATATCGGCAATTAAACAACATCTTACATTTCTTTTCACACAATACGTCTCCTTGCAGTATCAACACTAATTCAGCTGACTGCGGTCATGGGGCGGTAATTAGTGAGGGAGGAGGTATCAAGACCAGGTTTTTTGAGGATTGGAGTAACGGCAGCAGTTTTAAAGGCAGAGGGGACGGTTCCATGGGACAGCGAGGAGTTGAAAAGGTTAGCAAGATAGGGGCAGAGGACGGGGAGGCAGGACTACAGGAGAGGAGTGGGTAGAGGGTCAAGGGAGCAGGTAGTGGGATTTGAGGAACCGATCAGATGGAGTATTTCAAGTGGGGTAACCAGGTTGAACTGGGAGAGGCGGCGCTGGGGAGGAGGAGTCAGGAGGTCAAGGGAGATGTGGGGAGAAATGGTAGCGGTGGAGGTTGGGGGAGATGCTTGTATGTCAGATGGAGCTGAGAAGGAGTGGGTAATGGCGTTAATTTTGTCTGCGAAAAACTGGAGGAATGAGCTGAAAGTAGCGGAAGTAGAAGTAGGGAGGTTACCAGCACGGGGTTTGAAGAGCTTGTTAACTGTGGAGAAGAGGGTCCTGGGGTTACGGGAGGGGTCAGTGAAGATGTTGGAGAGGTAGGCAGATTTAGCGGCAATACGAGCATCTTTGTATGCATTGAGATGGAGTTAGTGGCTTATGTAATTGGACTGTGAGGGATGATTTATTTGAAAGACGTTCAAGTTGGCGGCCTCGCTGCTTCCTTTTACGGAGTGCGGGTGTGAACCAGGGTGAGGAGGTCTTGAAAGTAACAGTTTTATTTTTGAGGGGGGCTAAAGTGTTGAGGGAGGTGAGTAGGGTGGAGTTGAGGTGGTTGAGCAGATCATCAGGTGAGCTGAGGGTTGCGTCCAGGGGGAGATTAGACGATAGCAGTTCGGAGAGATGGTTATGGTCAATGGAGTGTAGATTATGGAAGGTGGTGTTTCTGGGTGGGCAGGGGTTTCGGGTGGGGGGGGCAATGATGAATTGTATGAGTTTGTGGTCGGAGAGGGGAAATGGGCAAGGGTGGAGGTCAATCACTGGGAGGTTGGTAGAGCAGACAAGATCAAGAATGTGTCCTTTGTCATGGGTGGGGAAGGTGACATGTTGGGTGATAGAGAAATTGTCCAGTAGGGTTGTGAATTTGGATGCCAGCTTGCAGGTGGGTGAGTCAATGTGAATGTTGAGGTCACCAAGTAGTAACAGACGTTGAAAGAGGGATGAGGCGAGTATGAGGAATTCAGTGAAATCGGAGAGGAAGGAGGGATGAGGTTTAGGAGGCCGGTAGATGAGGATGACTGTCAGTGAGGGAGGGGCTTTGAAGGCAATGAATTCAAAGGATGATACTGAGGGGAGGGTTGGTTCTGTGATCTGGATGTTCTGATTGTGGATTACAGCAAGGCCACCACCACGGCGGGAGGGGCGGGGTTTAGTGATGTATTTAAAGCCAGGGGGGGATGTTTGGTTGTGGGAGAAGAAGTCATCGGGCTGTTGCCAGGTTTCGGTGAGCAGAAGGAAATCAAGGGATTTTTCCAAGATTAGTTCATGGAGGATGAGGGCTTTCTTGTTGAGTGATCGGATGTTAACCCTCTGGAGTCGGTGGACGCGCCAGCGCGTCCAGGTGCGCATAATTTACGTAATTTAATCATATATTTTCGATTATAAGGAGTAAAAATATGATTCAGATATCCGCGGAATCGCTGGAAGAGTAGCTTTCCAGCGGTATCTCCTGTGAGACTGTAACCAGGGCACAGCAGCCAATATGGCCGCCCAAAGCAGCTTGACTTTACACTGTGTGGTATTGGTGGATTCGTGTGTCCGTCAAGGAAATCTCGGCCGGCAGCCATCATGGTCTGAAATGACCAATGGACATCGAGAAATCACTAAGGACCTACCTACCAAGTTATTGCGGCAGTAATCTTTCAAACAAAGTGCCGCGAGGGACTAAACAAGAGAAAAAACACTGTGGACGCGCAAAAACTCCAAACTCCAAAAGTATGCGTTTGACCTTTTATTTCCAAAGCAAAAACATTCTAGAGAAAGACCATTTTTGTTGCCGCATGCGTGCTTGCGGCAACAAAAATGGTCTTTCTCTAGCTCACTCCCCCTCCATCGATTACCAGGTGTGCAGGTAAAAGCAACCGGATATAAGCACAAACGTCACCACACAAATCCAATGACACGCCCACCACCTATAGTGGCTCAAAAAACATGTATCGTAATAAACACAGAAAAATACTTTAAATGTGGCTCCTACATAATAATAATAATAATTACACAACTGAAAAATGATGTAGGAGACAATCAAGGAAAACACTTTTAAGGATAAAAACATCCTTTGTTAGAGTGTCCTTTTCTTCTTTAGGCAAAAAATAGAAAATAAAATAAAAAATATAGTTTGTTAGCCTATGAAGGAGTGATCTTTACTATCACTTAGTAAAAAGTCGGAAAAAACGTCAATGTTGAAAGGATGTCGTTCATGAAAGCGGTGTAATCGATGAAATGAAGCATCTTTATCAAATCTTCTCTTGAGGCTCAGTGTACGTTGTTCTGCTACTCTCCTGTTGTTTGGCATACTAACATCCCTTTTCCTCAAAGGTAAGCCAATACTGTAATGGCCATCCATCAACTTAGCAGACTTTGTGACGTACTCCATAAAGTGACAGTCCTCTCTTGACGGTCCCATCTGCTCATCCTGACTGCATTCAGGGAAATCAGCCTTTAGCTGCTGCTTCTACAGATCTTCAAGGTTTGCAACAGATATCCTATTGAAAGTGACATCTGGCTGTCCACAAGTCATTTTACTACTCCTGTCTCCTCTGAGAGGTCCATTGACAGTCCAACCCAGCATAGTTTTGACTGCGTATGGGCCCCCGTCTACACTCCGAATAACTTCCCATGGCTCCAGTGCCTTAGGAACATTAGTCCCAATTAGGCCAATTAGGTCCACATCTGAATCAATCTCAGTAATCATTACATGTTTCAGGTGAGGCCATCTCTGAAGGTCTTTCTGCCGAGGAATGTTGCCTCGATGAACTAGCATAGATTTCTGGGTGTAGATGTCAGGCAGCTCACAATAATGACTGCTGTCTAATTCAGCCACATGCAGGTCAGAAACAATGTGACTTCCAACTATTTTCTCCTGACCCATTGTCTGAAGGAGAATGTCTGTTCTTCTTCCCCTGAGATTCAGTTTGTTCATCAGCCGCTCCGTGCAGAATGATGCTGAACTCCCAGGATCCAGGAAGGCATATGTTATGAATGTTTCATGTCCCTTCTTAGACTTTACTTGAATAGGCACTATGGAGAGAGTACAATCTGGCTCACCGGCCCCTGTAAAACCACTGGACTGAACGGAGATCAGAGCACTGCTTATAGCTTTTCCTTTAGCTTGCATTGTGTCCGTTTATTTCTCTTTCTGATAGATGTGAAGTATGCTTGGGTGCTGCATACTTTGCACGAGAGGCATTTCCTGCAGTCTTTACTCATGTGCCCAATACACATGCATCCAAAACACACACCATGTTCCCTCAAGAAAGAGATGTTCTCACCATGAGCCTTTCTTTCCAGTTGAACACACAGATCCAGTGTATGTCCACCTCCACAAAACAGGCAAACACTTGTATCTAGTGAGCCTCTCTCCTTCATTCTTATTTCGGGTTCCACTTTCTTTTCCGCTGTCGTAATAGTAGTAGCAAAGCTGCTTCCACTTATCCTTGAACGAGGTTCAAACTTAGCTTTCCTCACATCTTTGTTGGCTGTTGGTGGAGTATCCTGTATATCTCCAAACAGTGGATCGCTCACAATATCCACCTGTCTTTCAATGAAGTTAACAATATCCATGAATGTAGCTCTCCGGCCCTGCCTTTTCTGTAAGTCATAGGCCAGAGTTCTCCATGTGTCCCTATATTTGTAGGGCAACTTTTTTATGATGGCTAGCATATTGCTTGGCATATTCAACTCACACATGTATTCAAACTCTTCCATGACGTTGCAGCATCCTCTCAGAAAGAGACCGTAAGCTTGCAGAGCTCGCACATCTTCTACTCTTATTGGCTGCCATGAAAGAGCCTTTTCCATGTAAGCCGAAACTATTTTCTGTGCATTACCAAAATGCTCCTGTAGCAAAGCCTTTGCTTTGGCATATCCTCTGCCATGGGCCATATGCAGACAGCTTCTGACGAGCTCCAAAGGCTGCCCCCTGGTGTACTGTTCGAGAAAATACAGGCAGTCTTTAGGGTTGTGAGTCTTCTCCTCAATGCTGTGCTCAAAAGCTCTTATGAATGCTTGATATTGAAACGGAGAGCCATCAAAAATCTGAATTTCTCTTTTAGGCAGAAAAGAAAGAGACTGTTGCTGAACCAACATGGATGTTATTTCATTTTGTCTTTCCAAGACATTAATTAAATAATTCTGAGCACTGCTGCTTGGTGCCAGTGCTGCTGGGTGATTGCTTTGGTGCTATAACTGTGGATGTAATTGTGATGAACTTTGATGTATATTAGCCTCTGAGCTTCTTGTGGCTTGATGTTGCAGATGTCCATATTCTGCTTCATGTTCTCTGTGCGAAACCTGTACGTCAGACTGGCCACCTGTCGGCCTGTTTGTGTCAGGCACAAATGTTTTTGCTCCAGTACTGAGTGTGGCTTCCTTTCGTCCCCTTTCCAAATAAGAATGCATGCCATCGGGACTCACAGATGTGTTACTTGCAGCACGAGACCTTCCAGAGCGTCTTAGCACATTCATTTTAGCCCTTGATAGCCCTATTTCCACTTCCATTTCCAGTTGCTCCCTCTTTTTCCTGAGCTCTTCCTTATTTTTCCTGAGCTCTTCCTCTTGTTCATCCAATGCATGCTTGTCTTTTAATAACATTTGTCGTGCCATGAGAGTGGCCATGTCAGCCTCAGCCTTGATGCATGATGATGTAATTGAAACACTGGACCTGGTTCCAGCAGAGCTCCGATTTGCGAGACCCAATGCTTCCTATGTTGGAAACACTGTCGCTTGGTTTTATTTGATCTTGTGCTTCAGAAGTTTCAACATTTTCCCCAGAGTGTTTTGAAACATGAGACATACTTTGTTGGGGTTCATCAGATATCTCAATTGAGGGCACATGTGCAATGGTGCTGCTCCTTTGTCTCCCAGTTTCAGAAAGCCATTGCCTGACATCGTCGATAAATCCATTATTGTATTTCAGTGTCTTGGCAAACCATACATTTAGTTTTTCCTGTTCGTCTGTAGGAAGAAGAGGAATTACTGACTCGTGTAACAGGGTGGTTTCTTTAGTTGAATTAAATGTTCAAGTTGAGTTTGTATTTGTGAGGCGTTGTCATCCCTTTGCATGAGATCCTTCATTGTTTTAATCACACTTTTCATTTTGTGAACCTTTGATTGACGTTCCTTTTGAAGCTTTTCCATTTTATTTTATTTATTTATAGGAATCTCCGTATATATCCTCGATTTCCGTAGATCCACGCTGTGGTACAAGTCTTTTTGTTGACTTAATATTGCGGCAGTAATCTTTCAAACAAAGTGCCGCGAGGGACTAAACAAGAGAAAAAACACTGTGGACGCGCAAAAACTCCAAACTCCAAAAGTATGTGTTTGACCTTTTATTTCCAAAGCAAAAACATTCCATATGCGTAGGCCGATATTCCTTTACGCGTGCATGCGTGCTTGCGGCAACAAAAATGGTCTTTCTCTAGCTCACTCCCCCTCCATCAATTACCAGGTGTGCAGGTAAAAGCAACCGGATATAAGCACAAACGTCACCACACAAATCCAATGACACGCCCACCACCTATAGTGACTCAAAAAACATGTATCGTAATAAACACAGAAAAATACTTTAAATGTGGCTCCTACACAAGTAAAGAAAACATAAACCACGTGTCTCCCATCAGTTTACGGCTAAGAATGACTAAAAAACAGTTGCCGACTTCGCTAGAGATTTTTTTCACTAGCAGCAGTGAAGATAGAGCCTCAGAACCTGAAGTCTTCGACTCTTCTGAAGAAGAAGAATACAAAGACAACAACAAGGATCTATTTGGACATGGGTAAGTGTAAATATTATAGTAATAGTGTACTGGCAATGTGTGGGGAATACCACGAAAATGAACAATAGGTTTATTGATATATATTTTTTATCGATAGTCATGAACTTTTTCTTGGGACAAAATAGACTCTCCATTGGCAAACGTTTACTCTGTGCTAACGTTATTTTGGTGTGTAAAAGTGAGATTACATGTGTAGAAGATTAAATTAATCATTTATTCGTCCCACAACGGAGACATTTACAGTGGCTATAGACATGTTTTTGCCATCGATTATTTTATCATACTGTTCTGTACAGATGAGACTTTGTCATAGATTTATTTATATGTGTGCCTGTGATTATTTTACTGTCCTGTACAGATGAGACTTTTTAATCAGATGTAGCCTATGTATATGTGTGTCTGTGATTTTATACTGAATGTAAAGTAACTGGAAATACCTGTGTGTGTGTGTGTGAGAGAGAGTGAGAGAGAGAGAGACTCCTGTCCAACCTCCCAAACTTTCTTTTTATGTGTGCATTGTTATTTGTGCTTGAGCAACATTTTACTTGAACTTTATTTCAATGCAGTAATTATTGTCCTACATTTTAATTTGTTTTACAGAGAGGTTTCACAGCTGCCTGGGCCTAGTGGCCCACAGGCAGCGTTTATCCAGCAGCCAGAACATCCATCTGTGCCGGCCCCCAGGTCAAGATCTACTGTGGCTCAAGGGCCTTCACCAGAGCCATCACCACCAAGGACCAGCAGACCAGCATCACTACAGCTGCCTCAACCTCCATCTGCGGCTGCCACCAGGTCAAGATACACCTCAGCACAAAGGCTCCATCACCATCAACCCAGCCAGCAAGGAGGTCTCGTGGAGGTCTCATATAGCACTTGTACCCCCCACCTACACAGCAGCCCATGCACCATCACCCCCATCTTCACAGCAGCCAGACCCACTGTCTTGGAAGACAGACAAAGACCTTGACACATGTCTTGACATTTATAATGAATAGTTGGTTGAAAGTTCTGATGTTCAATATTGTAAATAGTGAGATTTTCCAGTTTCTTATATTTATATAAATAGTTGGTTGAAAAAAACATATTTATAATAAATTGTTGGTTGAAAAAAAAAGTTTGAATACTCAATTTGTATTTGTACACATCACATGAACCTTGGTATGTAATATGAAGTCATTATTCAGTCCTAATGTATCTCAGTCCCTGCTGTGGTGAAAGTAGAGTGATAAACACCTATTTTACTCAAAATTCGAATACATTTCTTTTCATTTTAGACATGAATAACACATTTATATACAGTGTAATTCAAATATTTCACTGCTTCTGTGATCCTAAGACTTTGGTAACCAAATCTAAAACACCAAAACAATTCGATCACATGAGTACATTTGTGTTTTCACAAGAGTTTTGAAGATTTTCTGAAAATCGGATGTCAGATTTTAAGCTTTTGAGCTACTTATCTCATCAAACAGTGCTCTAAGGTGAGTAATTTGCATATATAGCAATACCAGAGATTGTCCTGAACATTTTGAAATGTAACACATGGGGTGCCATGTTAGAAGAAATACATTTAAAAGGTGATTTAAGAAAACATCTAAAAATCGAGAAAATACCCTTAGACTCCAGAGGGTTAAGGAGGGCAATATTAGTTGAGTGGGAGGGGCGTGGTGTGGTCACAGGCTGAAGAGGTAAGAGGTTGTCCAGGTTGATAGTGCGGGGGGGAACGTGAGATGGGGGGGATGAGCGGAGAGGAGGCGGAAGAAAGTGTGTTATTATCAGTTTTTGGTGGTTGAGGGCAGTGGAATCCACTCCAGGTATTTGGACTGGATCTGAGCAGAGGGTGGTGGAATCCACTCCAGGTATTTGGGCCAGCTCTGAGCAGAGGGCAG
>CALSBZ010046826.1:77476-89411 GCA_943591055.1 Gobionotothen gibberifrons | reverse complement strand
TGTGTGTGTGTGTGTGTGTGTGTGTGTGTGTGTGTGTGTGTGTGTGCAGTCGGAGGAGCTGAACAAAGAGGTGGTGACGCAGACGGAGACTCTGAATACAAGCAGGTCGGAGGTGTCGGAGGTCAAACGCATGCTGCAGTCTCTGCAGGTTGAGCTGCAGGCCGCACTGAGCACTGTGAGTGTATCTGTATATCACCTTGTTTTATTTTGTATTGACAACTATTTGCGCAACTTTTACTTTCATATTCTCGCTTTGTTTTTAAATTGTATGATTTTCTTTCTTAAAAGTTAAAGTCATGCATTAAAATTGCTACTCAAGTAGATAATAATATTAGCAGTAAACAGTACCAAAACTAAATCTGCAGAATACAAAATAAATGTTGTTGTATCACAATTTTTGATGCATTCATGTGTTAATCGACTCAATGTTTCAGCTGGTAAGCATGGAGCTCATTTGAATAACCTTGTATACCACTGGGCGTACTGTTTCATACATAAATAATACAGCTGAAATATACATAGATATTAATCTGAAACAATAACTCTGTTTTTGCAGAAAAGCTCTATGGAGGCATCTCTGGCCGAAATACAGGTCCGCTTCTCCATGCAGCTGTCCCAATACCAGATGCAGGTAAGACTGAAACACTTGTTAAAGTATAATATGTAATGTTTCTGTATTCAAAAGTATCAATTTGGTGAGTCGGGTAGTTACATCCTGAATGTTTAATAGATACGTGTCATTTAAATCAAGGTGATGATGAGTTGGAGAAGACTCCCTACTGGGGACATTTTAGGAGAAAATAAATCTGATAAATCCTCACTTCTTGAGACCTCCCTAATGGAAGTTGCACGACTATAATTTGTGGGTTTTTTCACTATTTAGGTACCCCTATACTGGTGTCAAAAATGAGTTATTTTATAGGCTTAATTGAGCAGTCTTTAATGATATGGTACTGGTAACATAACAGCAGCGATTGTCACTTCCTGTGGGGGCACAACAACCGTGTGCGTTTGAGAAAACTTAGTCGAGCAAGGTCGAATTTCAGGCACTGCACACATGTTCACAGTGATCCACATGAGGTGTACTAAGGGACGTTTACCAATTGAGTCACAGCAGTATTCCCATTTAGCCGCCTGTTTGCAGGTTTAGGGAGTAACTGATTACATGTAATGTGATTACATAATCAGGATACAAAAAAAGGTAACTGTATTCCCTTGCAGTTACATACCGGTAATCAGATTACTGTACTGTCATTACTAGCAGGATTACAATGTTACTCCAAACATTTTAAAAGAGCTTTATTTTTCTTTGGTTCATTTGTTCTGTTTTTAATTCAGTAGGTGAACCTATATGTTCATAAAATAGTGTATGTGAGCTTAACTGTGTCTATTAAACTAAAACGAAGCATTTTCTGTCAGCTCGGATTTTATTTCTGCTTTTTTAAACTGTAGTACGTGCTACTGCCTGAACATGCTTAATGAAAGGCAGGTTTTCTTATTAAGGAAATCTCTGAGCAGAGGACACATTTTTCATACTAAATAATACATCTTGGTTTCTTCTTTTCTAAGGTCACATCTTACAAAATACACAATATACAAGTAAAAACCATCTCATCTCGTATTTATTTGCTTCGCATTTAATATTAAGGTTATTCATAAGTTACGGAAAGTAATCTAGTTAAATTACTTTAATATTTAGATTCTCAGTAAAGTAACTGCCCCAACATTGCCTGTTAGCAACCACCTTTTTTAAGACACATAAAAGCTTCAGACATTTGCCAATGGGGTATTTACTGACATCATTTATATTTTCCTCTTGTTCTGATAGAGTGCCCTCTAGTGGCAAAACATATGGAGTGTTTAACCTGTCATTCCCGTTACCTGTGCAGGTGAGCAGCATGGAGGAGCAGCTCATGCAGCTCAGGGCTGACCTGGAGAGGCAGGGACAGGAGTACCAGATGCTGTTGGACATCAAGACCCGCCTGGAGATGGAGATCGCCGAGTACAGGAGGCTACTGGACGGAGAGGCCAGCAGCAGGTGAGACGCGGCTGGGGGAGGCTCAGGTGTTCGCTGCGCACCTGGAAGCAAGAGGGGCATTGTGGCCGTGTCTTCTAAAAGACACATTTATTTAGTAAATAAATAGGTGTTCTGTGCAGTGTGGAGAAGTACAGAAGAGGATTAGGGCCTTATGTCATGTGCATTTTCTTTTAGATCTGACCAAAATCAAATTTCTTTCTGAATTCTGAGAATAAAGTCAGAATATATTTCTCAGAATATTGTCTTTGATTTATAGTGAGAATTATTCTAAAGAAAGCTTAGTATGTTGGGAAATAAAACACATTAACGAGAAATGTTTTAACCAAATAAGTGAGATCTGATAAACACCTGCATAATAATACATTGAGCTCACACTGTTCTGTTTTCTGATTGACCTGCAGTGTCAGCACCTCCTCTTCCTCTTCCTCCTCAACCTCAAGGACCATGACGAAGACAATCGTGGTGGTAGAGGAGGTTGTGGATGGAAAGGTGGTCTCCTCCTCCTCTTCCTCGACCTCAGCGTCTACCCGTGCTAGACTGGCCAACTGAGCTTCAGCGGCGGAGTGAAGGACATCTTCATCAAACAATGCTTAAACAATAAAAGAGAGTCCCATTTACCTCAGTTTGTCAAACTATATTTCTTGTTAGTGGGGTGATTTAACTCAAATGTGATTGTACCATAATTGATGTCATTGTACCGAGAGTCCATCACTAAACACAACACAACGTTTCTACAAAGAGACAAAAGTTGCTGTTATAATTGTTAGTGTGTGTTTAAAAACAGACAGTCAAAAACTTGAAAGGATATGGCATTTAACTAAGCTCAAAGAATCTTGTTTAATTTGGCATGATAATCTCAATGACTATACGAAAGCAATCCGTAAAGCGAAAGCAGCTTATTACTCATCATTAATAGAAGAGAATAAGAATAATGCAAGATTTCTTTTCAGCACTGTAGCCAGGCTGACAGAGAGCCACAGCTCTATTGAGCCTTCTATTCCTATAGCACTCAGTAGTAATGATTTTATGTGCTTTTTTAATAATAAAATGATTACTCTTTAGAAACAACATTAATCACCTTCTATCTGTAAAGTGTTATCATCAGCTCCTGGAAATGTAAGGTCTAATACAACACTACTAATTTAGAATGCTTTTCTCCCATAAACCTTGAACAACTGAGTTCAATTATTCTTTCTTCTAAACCATCAACGTGTTACTTAGACCCGATTCCAACTAAACTGTTAAAATAGATTTTCCCATTAATTAACACTGCTTTATTAAATATATTTAATATGTCTTTACTATCAGGCTATGCACCACAATCCTTTGAAGTACCTGTGATAAAACCTCTTCTTCAAAAGCACAACATTAATCCAGAGGTTTTATCTTTCATCTTCCATTTCTCTTAAAAATCCTTGAGAAAGCAGTCGCAAAACAGTAGTGTGATTACTTAAAAAAACAATGATTAATTTGAGGATTTTCAGTCTGGCTTTAGAACACATCATAGCACAGAGACAGCTCTGGTTAAAGTCACAAATGACATTCTAATAGCCGCCCTCAGACAAAGGACTTGTCTCTATTATGGCGCATTCACACTGCAGCGCGGAGCTCGCTTTAAGCGTGCCGAACCGCGTGGGGCCTGTTTTTGGTTGCGCTCACACTAGGCCTAGTTCCGGCCCGGGGGTACTTTTTCAACTTTTTTCTGGCCCGACAAAGTTGTGGTTCTATCGAGGCCAACAAGCGGGCCAACAACCGGGCGGAATATGCTAAACATATTTGACCGTGATTTAATTGTAATACACGTTTCAAAATGATGCCGAAGTAACAACATACTGATCCCGGTTAGTACAAATCATGAATTAATGCTTTGACAAGTCTGCAGACAGACGGGAGGCGAAGAACCTTTTAAAATGCGTGATGCATCTTCTTATTACAGACACATGCATTTCCAAACATTCGGTCTACCTACGCTGTAAAATGTATTATCACTTCGATTTACACACGGCATCTATTGCACGTCTGTCCGTCCTGGGAGAGGGATCCCTCCTCTGTTGCTCTCCCTGAGGTGTTCTCCCATTTTCCCCTTTAAACTGTGGGTTTTTCTCCGGGAGTTTTTCCTTGTACGATGTGAGGGTCTAAGGACAGAGGATGTCGTATTGTCATACTGATATTCTGCACAAACTGTGCTGTTGTATTTGCTGTAAAGTGTCTTTACTGTAGGGTATTTTTATTATATGTACAGCACTTTGGCTCGACCAAAAATCGTTTAAAAATGTGCTATATAAATAAAACGTGATTTGATTTGTTGTCGGGAGATCGGCTAAGCTAACGCAATATATGCTCCGACCGTACACACTCACAACAACGGCCTATACAGACATAAATAAACCAGAGACTGTATTCGCCATGACACAGACAGTCTGTGGTTTGTACTTGTTTATAACTTTTGTCTAGTTTCTTAACAGATATGAGGAGCTGTGAGCTTGAGTGCTAACAGCTAACAGCTGATGTTGTTTTTCTGGGGTGCTCATTGAAGATGACGTCACGGCTCCGCCTACACTGCGTTACTATAGTTACTGCCCCAGCTCCTAAACTGTAATGTAAGTGCAGCATTAAAGTGAGCCGGGCCTAATAAGGCCTAACCAAACCGAGCGAGGCCGAGCGAGGCCTGCAGTGTGAAAGCGCCATTATTGTCTTGCTTGATCTCAGTGCTGCATTTGATACTATCGACCATGACATCCTTTTGCGAAGACTAGAGCACTTAGTTGGCATAAAGGGAACTGCTTTAGGCTGGTTTAGGTCCTATTTATCTGAACGCTCTCAGTTTGTACGTGTCAACGATGAATCTTCCATGCAAACTGAAGTTAGCCATGGAGGACCTATTTTGTTCACATCATATACAATATACTTCCGTTAGGCAATATTATAAGGAACCACTCTGTACATTTTCATTGTTATGCGGATGATACACAATTATATTTATGTATCAAGCCTGATGAAAACAATCATCTTAACACAATAAAAAACTGCCTTTAAGAATTAAAAACTTGAATGACCTTACATTTTTGTATATTAACACGGACAAAACTGAAGTTATTGTACTCGGCCCAAAAGATCTACGAAACAAATTATCTAAAGATACACTCATCTAGAGAATGAGCTTGAGAATATCTGTCTTAATGTTAGCATGTCACCACAGATGTCTTTCATTCTCATTGGAGTGTAGACCACCGTCTGCAAAAGCTATTTTCTTTGACAAATTAGAAATAATGCTTAGGGAATGCAGTTGTGCTAAGGAAATAAACTCTAAAAAACGATTCATGGGCGTAGTAGATTACACTTAAAAAAACAAAACTTTTTCAACATAAGAAATAGTTTTTTTACCTCAACTTATTTGAGCTAGTTTAAACTCATTTTATTAAGTTAGAGTAGGCTAACTCATATCTATTGAGTTTCAATGGTAACGTTTCAAAACTGAACCCACGCCTGGACTCTGCCAGACCGCATGTGGAGTTGGAGCAATCTGCGTTCATCCTGGAAGCGGAACACTTGATAGCAGTGGAACAACATTATTTTAACTTAATAATCTATCAAGTTACCTGGTAAATAGCCATTTTTGTTCAACTTCACAAGCTGTAAGGTAGTCATCAGCTACTTGTTTTAAGCTACTGTAGCATGCATAGCATACTGATTAGCTAGCTTTTTGTATCCTCCTGTATCCTTTGTTTCACAGTTGCAGTCAAAGTTCATTATTTGTTATACAGTATGTATATATTTTTTTCTTGTTAGAATTAACGTAACATTTGATAAAAACTGATTAAAATAAGTATGAACAACAAATGACAATGCACGGCATGTGTTGTTAGTTATTTTGCAAACAAGCCTTCTCAACATTAAAATGTTCTCCTTTTAAGGATGATTTGGTGGAAAAAGAGAGGTTGCTATCCGTTGCTTGGTGGTGTGTCTTCGTGAAAAGGAGGATCTCTTCAAGGAAAGCTTGGTAAGTAAACACGATGCTTAAATCAAACTGTAACTTGTGTTAACCTGAAGCACAATGCAATGTTTTCGAATCTGATTGCACAAAAAACACTGAAATGTATTTTCTAATCTACTTATTCCAGGATGGTGAAGTGCAAGTTCGCAATGAGGTGCTGAAGATTGATTTGACCAGCACTGTAAACCCCAGGGGCGTCGCCTGGACCTGGAAACATTCGGGGTTTAGCCCACAGTGGCGGCGCTACAGTCGAATTTTCTACTGCAAGACTCCCCACACGCACATACACAATTGCGCCATCTGGTGTCACAAACGTGTGCCTGCATTAGCTTTGTTACGGCAATGGATTGTGGGAGATTCTCATAGCACGTGAGGATATCTTGAGGGTAAGGTGCCTGTATTATGTCGGTGGACAAAATGTATGTTTTTATTTTATAAGGACAATAACGTACTGTTGTGTTTGTTTAGTTTAATGTTAATTGTGTAATGCTCACAGTCACAGCAACATGTTTTTTGTGTGATTGGCTATTTGTTTTAAATGATTTATCAACGTGATCATCAATAGCTAATCTGAGCTAATAAGCTAATGTGAGCAGCATGGTGCTATTTCTCCAACAAAACCGAGCTCACGTGTCCTTTTATGCTGTCCATTGAAATGCAGGTAGGCCTATGTGAGTTTTGTACACCAGTTTATTTATGTTTAATGTTTCACATTGCTCCACATGATGCCTCGACAAAGTCTTCCATGTTTCTACGCTTCTTCCTCTGTGTCACAGTTTTGGGAATATCAAGATCATTGCACAGGGCCTTGGTCTTGTCATAGACCTCATGTGCTTTCTCGTTACTTCGGTAACTTTTCAGTGTGTTCTCAACTGCTGTTTTGTAATCCACTGCCTGCACCAAGTCAATTGTTTCTTTCTGCAGGTATTTGTGCAGGCCCTGAGTGGTTGAGTGCAGTGTCTGGAACATGACAAGCATGTAGATGGTACTGCATTTTCAAAGCGTGTTTTCCAGTCCCTTTGCTAGAGGGGCTGAAAGGCTCCCTAAAGTCTTGATCAAAGCAGGGAGGTTTTTGACATGCCCAGCGAACAAGTTGTTTGTCCCCTACCTCTGTAGCTGTTTCTGAAATGTTTGCAATCTCTGATGGTGGACAAGAGATGTGGAGAAGAAAGAGTAGAGACACTTCAGGCTCTAATGATCCATATGCTAATGGACAGAGTTTCGTCTTGCTTCTTTCCTTGCGCTAAAGATTCTAACAGTTGTAATACTAAATTGCTTCAATTT
Source organism: Gobionotothen gibberifrons (assembly GCA_943591055.1). Lineage (NCBI taxonomy): Eukaryota > Metazoa > Chordata > Actinopteri > Perciformes > Nototheniidae > Gobionotothen > Gobionotothen gibberifrons. The sequence goes on along the minus strand of CALSBZ010046826.1, from coordinate 82,095 downwards.
AGATATTGCTTGTTACTAAGATTTAAATTCCCTCTTTTGCTCTATAAAATATCCCTTGGTTCAGAACTCACCAAGACAAATTTTTAATTATTGCGGGAAGATCCCACAAAAAGCCATCCTGTCCTGTGGAAGAAAGCACATAAACTGCCACGTGTGTGTGCGCAAAACATGTCATGTGATGTGAGACTGATAGTATCAATAGTGGATTGGGTAGGCCGCAGTCATATTCCTATCTGGATTCTAAACTCAGTTGGTTCGGGTGAACCGGCCCTCTCTTTTGGAGTGAAACTACGTTCCCTGAGATTGACGTCACTGTATCCAAACCTTCTAATTTAGTTTTAAGCTCACCTCTTTCTGGACTTCGCCCCTTTCTAGTCACCCATACACGATTTCTGAATTTAAACGGAAAATGTGTGATAGTTAGATATGACCTGACCTTTGCCCTAGGTTACTTTTCCATACATAGGAATATATTCAGCCTTGTCAAATTGATTGGAATGTCCCAATTTGTTTTACAGTTTTTTATACTCCACTCTTTGGCTACTCTTAACACCTGATACGTATATGGTAACGACCAGATAGGTGTGATTCCATCATCCTGTAAGAGTGACAAAACGTTCTCATTTTAAAGTGAGTTGCATTATCCATTCTTATTCTTTCAGTTTTAGTAAAAATACCTATACAGATGTAGCGCTTCATTTCAGACGCCTACCCGTGCAGGTCCGTGATCTGCACGGGGTGGGCCCCTGCTGAAAAGGAAAACCCCCCGCAGGACTTGATGCGCCCCCTTGATAAATAAATGCAATTATAATGAAACCAGCTGCAATGGATCATGGATCCACCAGGGGGAGCCGTGATTTAAAAGGTGCCACAGTGGAACTCATGCGAAATAAACAGCTGATAGATCTACAGGTATCTGATATAGCAGATATTTGTTAAGATCCATATCTCACGGATAGGATCATATTCTGTGCTAAATAAGAGACATGTAATCATTTACAATGTTTTACAATGTTTTTATTTAACAAAATAATGTTGTTTAATCCACGTTGGCGTAAATACAAAACCATCGCTATGTTTTTTCATCAGGAAATGCAGCCCGGCTCAAACAAACGATTTTCAATCATCATCCATCACGTATCATATGTTCGCGAATTGAAATTAATGCACTAATACATGTAGGCCTAGTTTAATCCCCGTGAGTTTACAACAACAAAAATAATCGCTTTGTTTTTATATCACATCCGACCGGAGGAAAATGCAGCACGGCTCTCACTACCGATAATCCTAATCCCACGGGCAAACAATAATATGTATTATTAGTGTCTAATATTACTGCTATAACAATCACACATTGAGTTGTTAAAATCAGACCGTTGTTTTTTTTAAACAGTCTGAATGAAACGGCAGCTCTCAGATGATCAGGTGTGTGTTTACACAATAAAATATGCATAGTGTGAGGGAATAATTCTGTCTTGACTCCAGGAATTTGACCCTTTCCTGCGTGTTGACCTTTACGATCAGCCCTGATCGTTATCTCCCGTAAGGAACGTGATAGTGCAGCTACATGTTGATACAATACATTTTACGACTTGATCTGGTGGAAGTAGGAGTTATAAAACTCTGAGAACGCTGGCTTCAAAGCACGGCAGGGGGTCAGAGACAGTCTCCAGGTATCAAGGCCCATCTCCAATATGTTGATTATGACTCTCTGTAAACTAGTTAAATGGTCTACCAAGATGAGAGGCTGATCAGAATTGACCTGGCAACCCACCCGTGCAGTCAGAACCTCTGGCTGCTGTGACTTGTTATGTGAATTTCTCCGGCCGATACTTGTATTAAATCTCAGTGTTTGACATCAGAACTCCAGCTCTCCTCGTGTCTCCTTCATGAGTCGGTGACTCCCACTGCATTGCTACACAGAAGTTTCCTCCACAAATTGGCGTTGTCGAGCAGGGTACCAACAAATCTTCAGAACTGGTAAGTGTAATTTCAAATCCACATTTGGACATTGCCTTACCAGAATTTGTGATTGACGGTATCATAAAATTATCTGTGAAGCTGAGCGGCTGTATTTCGTTTTTGGTTAATGAACATTTGGGGATAAAAAAAAAAAACCCAGGGGATCAGTGTCTGGGGACTTGGTCCTGGCTGATTTCCTCTGTGTTTGCTGCTCGGGACGAATGTGCCATACAAGCATGCACAGCTCATGTTTAGAGAAACCTTAAAGAAAGGCATCAGTAAAGTGGAACTTCTGTATGAACGCAGTGTAAAGATTTGTATTGAACGAATCGCCGAATTCTAGGGGTTTCAGCGGCCAACACGGTAGTTAAAAATAAGCAGCCCGAGATATTTCCCCCCATCGCCTCTGTGAACACGGCTCCAGCAGCAGAGGCGGGTGTGTGTGTAAATACCCCACCGTGTCTGGGTGGCTGGAATTGTGTAGCTGAGAGGGAGAAAGTCACAGTTGTTGTCTATATCCTTAACTCACACCACCGCCGTCTCTATTAAAAGCGAGATGGTCTAAAAGCACTCGTTGTTTGTGACCGTCTTCTACATTGCTGGCAAGGCCGGGGCAGCGCGAGGTGCGTGCATCACTCGATGCGACACAGTTCCCTACCTTGCGGGAGGAGCGCATAAATGTGCTGCAAATGTGCTGCAAAATGAAAAAAAATAGCAAAAGAGTGTTTCTATGTCCTGCCTCTGAGTGTGCAGAGGAAAATGTAAACAAGAAGCACGCTGTTCATGGTGTGCGCTGTAGGTGTAAGAAGAAAATTAGATGATATTGCTTTAAGAATACAAAAATCTGTCTGCTCAATTAGGTCAATGTTGTACTATTTGTTTAATTTATTCTTAAATCTATGTATTGTAATAATGGATAAAAACGCAATGTATTGAACACATTCCGAAACAAAGCAGATAAGACAGAACTAGACTCAGACATAATACTAATTGTTGTTGAAACCTTTTGCACTGTTGCTGCAAAATGGAAACTTTGTTGATTATCTGTTCCAACTGGCCACTGGAATCAGATAATTGATATAAGTTGAAGTTCAATTACAGTTTTTTAAAATATAGTTTAACATTCTTTATTAAACTGTTTCAAATTATTTCTAGTACAATTGGTCTATAGACATTACTAAAATTCTAATAGTTGTTAAACTACTGACAGGTTTTCTGAAACCGGGCCTATGAACAATAGAGTAAAGGTCGCTGGTTAAGCCAGGATCAATATATTTGTTGAGTTTTTATTGTATGCATAATACAGGGATACAAACTCATCAGGTATGGAAAAGGTGACAAGGATCCAAAATTAAGAATAACAGAGGATTTTAGCAGTCAGAACAACTAAAGCAGTATTAATAATAACAAACGCCAAAGACTCACATCTAATAGAAATATATAAAAGCATTTATTTTAATTATGTCAGTTTATAATTTTGGCAGCACTGTTGGAGAGTTTTAAAATGTATTTTCATGCCTCTGTGCAAGGCTTAGTCTTTCTATCTTTATAGCCAGTGTGTAAAGTAACTAAGTTCATAAACTGAAGTACTATACCTGGGTACAATTTTCAGATACTTGTACTTTATTTTAAGTATTTCAATGTTTTGCTACGTTGTTCTTCTTCTCCTCTACAGTTCAGAGGTAAATGGTGTACTTGTACTCCACTATATGTATTGAATCCCTTTAGTTACTTTACAGATGTGGATGAATGATGTGAAATCTAATCAAGTGTTAAATCAGACTTTAGTTCCACCTGGAGTAAATCCACAAGCTACCCTGCAGTATACAAAGTCATTCAAACTAGCTGCACCTTTACCAGCTTTGAGAACACTTTCATGATCAATCATTATAAAACACATCATATATATTATTCTGAAATGGACCAATCTGCACAATGACTACTTTTACTGTCGCTACTTTCACTATATTTTGATGATAATACTATTCTACTTTTACTTGAGGAACATTTTGAATGCAGGATTGCTCCTACACTCTGGTACTTCTATTTTTTCAAACCTGAGTATTTCTACTTGTAATCAAGTACAAGATCTGTGTGCTTCTACTTTTACTCAAGTACAGATCTACATGAATCACACACACAACCTATTTTGGATTCAAAACGGCGAATTTCGCCGAAAGGTGACAAGTTTGCATCTCTGATAATAAATGTGTTAAATGAATTGAGCAATTTTTTTAAAGAAGTATAATGTTGCAATCTCTTTAAGATCAGTAATTGCAGTTCGAAGACAGATGTTGTTTTCCAAGGGCCTCTCTTTCACAGGCCCACACCATAAATCATGAGACTTCTAAATCCTAACAGACAGAGATCAGTATCATGTTGTGTTGCAAGCCAAATCCATGAGAGGGGGTTCTACTACGAGAGTATTAACCCAGCTCGAGCTAAATGTCAAATGGCTTTAATTAATGTACAAGTGTTTTGATTTCTTAAAAAATTCCAGTCTAGTTTCCTTCGAGTTCAGTCTAAGCTACGAATTGTTTCTCATAAACCTTCTCACTGCTGTCCCAGATGTTGTAAACCTTGGGCAGACACACACACACACACACAAACACACACACACACACACACACACACACACACACACACACACACACACA
>CALSBZ010046826.1:65845-77466 GCA_943591055.1 Gobionotothen gibberifrons | reverse complement strand
ACACACACACACACACACACACACACACACACACACACACACACACAACGTTAGACCTGTCCTCTAATCTCTACTAAGATAAGATAAGTATGCATGTTTGGGTGTTTTCACACTCCTGTAATGTACCTAATCTTGTTATCCTTTTCGTTACAGAGCTTGGGGAATGGTGTATTGATTAGATTCTGATCCGTGCAAGGCCAATTTTGACTGACTTTAGTTATATTGTTAATGTTAATTTGACTTCAACCCATAGGTCATTATTTAAATGAACTCAACATTTCACATGATGATGGATTAGTGTTCCACATGTTTCCCACTAATTTGTTTTACAATTAGGCCAATGGTAAAGAGAGACATTGATGACCTTGTGTCCCTTTGTTAGTATGTGGTTCCATTTTGTCTATGGCCTTGGACGGCTTCACTGAAAGTCACCCAGTTCTACCCTGCTAAAGTCCGGCTGAGTGCAGTCACAGAGATGCTATGGCTGCTCTACATGACATTAATGGTCTGGTCCGAGAATGGACACTATTTCCTGCTCCCAGAGAGAACGGCACTCCTCAAACTGAACATTACAGCCGTTGATACTGCCTCACGTGGGTCTGCTCCCCCCCACCGAGCCATGAACTGAAAGCTTGACATCTGCTTTGAACACTTGGAAGCCTCCCCGTCACACCGGCACCAACCCTTGGGTCAGTCAGATGAGACTAACGGCTTCACTTAGGGCATTTGGGTCAGATACATGACTCTCGTTACCACGGAGTGGGTTTTTTTTTTTTTTAAGGCTATTCATACTGCTATGCAGAGGATGCCTGTAAGTTGGCGAGCTGTTAAAAGCCCCTACTATTTTTAGTATAGGCCTAATGTCAGGGGCCTCTTACTGCCTAATTCTGCATGTATTCACATTGTATGGACGATGTTTCCACCTGTTAAAACTAGAGGCTGCACGGTACTCGGGCTACAATACAACCATTCTGTTCTGCTCTGACGATTCAATTTATAGATTCTACATCAAAACAATTAGCTTTTATTGTTTCCAATGATAACGTCACCTTAAGTGGAGGAATGCAAACCTGTTTTCAAATCTAGGGTTTTTAATTTGTTTGAGTCTCAGTGATGACACCCTCAGACACCCACTATCATTCATGATATGCCTTCAGTAGTTACTCAGATGTTAAGGGGATGAAGCTTTTCCTCCCAAATCTGATATGCTTTGTTTTTCGACAAAGGTATACATTTCCTGCATAATATATGTTTCTCACAATTGTTTTTTTGTAAGCTGCACACGGGTGATACTGAGTCATCTCGATTGATAGATTGTAAACTATACCATGCTTAAATAGACTCCTAAGTTATTGTTACATATGTGACATATGTGGGATGTGGAAGAGAGGAAAGAGAAGAAAGAGATGGGGAAGTGAGAAAAGAGATAGATGGGGAATAGACTCCTGAGTTATTATTTCATATGTGACATATGTAAGAAAAGGGAGGGGAGAGTCAATAATATTGAGTAATTGATTTCATATTGGAACATTTATTTCTCAAACCTATGTGTTATGGAAGAATAAAAGTATTTCTGATAAACTAATCTTTTATCAAACGGTAAATGGTGAATAAATATAACATTTAGAATCATTGAGAAGGGGTTATATCCACAGGGACTAGCCTTTAACTTAAAATAACATTTCTCTGCTTTGGACTGATGAGTATATGATTCTTGCATGTTAAATGACTAACACAAACCTTACATTTATGCATGTGCATGTGTCAGGAAGGCTCCCAAATAATTCTGAGGGGCCTATCCTATTTTTGTAATTAAATGATAATGTGCTAATCCATTACCTTGAGTTGTCTTCACTCAGGAAAACATCCCTATCAAGTGTTAACCCAATAACTAGGACAGCTCTCAAGGCCAAGGGTCAGAGAGAGAGGGTCACACTCTCCGGCTGCAGAGAGCACCCCCAGCCACGGGCAAGGAGGCACGAGGTCGTTCGAGATGAGAGGATTCTAATCTTCAACTTTCTGAGGAGATGGGATGCTTCACTTCACCATTCTGTTGAGAGGGGGTTCTTCCCTTGATCTTTCTGCTCGGTGGGCTCAAGCAAACAACCCTGCAGGATGAGCGAGGGCTTCAGAGGCTTCTATAATACAAGGTTCCATGTTTCTTGGAGGAGCAGATGTCTTCCTAACCTCTCCCATCACGGGGGGGACACCTGGATGCGCCACTTGGAATATGCGGTTCCACTGCTCTCAAGCAGATAGCAGAAGGAACGCAGGCAGATAAACTTCCATTTCACTGGGGGGATCATACAGTGCTCACTGAATGAGCCAGGGGGTTGAAATATGGCGCTCTGATGAAGAAGAGTTTTGAGCCAATCAGCATCTCAGTGCTAATCTACAGTATCAGGATGCCTTTACACACCAGACACTGTGTCATAAAGAGAGGAGGAGAACGTGTCAGGAGGACATGTTCTTCCAGCTCTCGTACAAAGATAACATTTGCATTTGAATGACCAGATGTTTACAGATGTACACTTAATGATTGTTTTTTATATTTCCGATGACCAGACATGTGTTAAATAGTGGTGATAAATATATTTTGTCAGATCAGATTATACTTTCACACTAAACAAAATAAATTAATTGATATTTTCAGATTATAAGGTATTGGATACTAAGATATTTCTAATATTATAACAGATAATGTTAATATCCTTAATTGTCCAGCAATCAGGCTTAACAACACTACTCTTTAATGTATTACCCATGCACAGACAGACCTAAAATTATGTTTCAAGTTTTAAGAATGTGTAATCCTTCCTTTCCAGGTTTATACAAAAGTCTTTGAATATTTGCTTAACTTTTCCTTTTCAGATTTCGAACAATGTACTTGACTAAAATGAATGTATTGATTTCATTAAGTCTGAGTGCCTTACTCTTGGCTAAAGCGTAATGAAGTAAACGTAAAGTAATCCTAAAATTGAGGACACTGTAACTTTGCAGATTACAAATTGATCGAATCACCACTGTGAATTTGTATACCTTAACTACCTCACCTGGATCTCTTATGATCCTGAGTTTTAAATGCTTTTGACTAGTGATTGCCTTAAAGTAAATCTTTAAACTGCAAGCTGGTTTTGATTTTATAGTTTGATAAGTGAGATTAACTAATGAGTACATGTTAAAACATATTGTTTTAAAGTAGATGTTTTTGCTATTATGCATCTGTGTTTTATGTGTGTTCATTATTATGCTTTTGACAAAAGATGATCAAACACTGATGAGAGATGATTTTTCTATTGTGGTTGTCTGGATCAATCACTGTGGTTGAATGTTTCAACCTTATTCTATTTTGTGATGTAATTGATGTACGGTGGGACCACACTCAAATCTGAATACGCCTATTGATTTAAGTATTGACCAAATTATTATTAGACTAATGTTTTAAACTTATCAATAAATGATAAAAAGGGAGGAACTGTGAGGGAATAATTCTGTCTTGACTCCAGGAATTTGACCCTTTCCTGCGTGTTGACCTTTACGATCAGCCCTGATCGTTATCTCCCGTAAGGAACGTGATAGTGCAGCTACATGTTGATACAATACGTTTTACGACTTGATCTGGTGGAAGTAGGAGTTATAAAACTCTGAGAATGCTGGCTTCAAAGCACGGCAGGGGGTCAGAGACAGTCTCCAGGGCCCTGTGCTACGAAACTGGTTCAACCTAACCTGGATATGTTTGAGTTAGCCGGTTGGCCTAATCCAAAACATACGCGCTCTCGCTAAACGGTACTACGACATGGGTTACCAAGTGGATCGCTCAAGCCAGCCGTGCCCTATCTAGTTAGGTGCGCGTTCACATGAAAGGGGTGGTATTTGGAGCATTCGACCAATCACAAACATGGAGAAGCGTACTGACAGCGCAGCGTCATACTTCCTCAATGAAAAGTCAACTATATAATTAGACAAATATGAAGACGTTAAACTTTAAACATCCATGACTCAAACACTTTATCCAGGATAAAAGCCACATAGTTGCACCTGCAAGGTGAATACAGCTGGTAAAAGAAAAAGTGTTTGAATGCGTACATTAACAGGTTTATGATATCACTGCCCGTAAGACACGATCTGACTTTAATTAATTAATAATTGACTCGAGTGTTTCGTCAACTTAATGTGTTGCTTAAAATAATACTTCTGCATACAGTATGTGGCACTGTGAGTGTTGCACGGCCAGATACGGCTCAACTGACTGACGTGCAATATATTCCGTGTGTAAATCGAAGAGATAATACATTTTACAGCATATAGACCGTAACTTTGATCCAGTTACTTCTGTTGTGGCAGATATTTAAGTAAGCTTTCTTAACGCTAATGTTATAATAGTCAGATTGCTCTGAAGATGGGAGGTGATATTCTATTAATGTTCACGTTCACACAGTCGGTGATTTTTGCCGGCCGGCTTTCCTGCAACTCTGCACCCCGCTCCGCACACGGAGCTCTGATTGGTCAGCAGGCAGTGCTTTCACTGAGTTTAGCTCTTAGCCTGCAACCTAACCTGGTCCCGACCAGGTTAGCCGCTAAGCATAAGTTACCATGGAAATCTAACCTGCTAAAAAGAGAACCAGCTTCGTAGGACCGGAAAGCCAGAGTTTTCCCTGAATTTAGCCGGCTAAGCGAAAATCCTGATTCGTCGTACAGGGCCCAGGTATCAAGGCCCATCCCCAATATGTTGATTATGACTCTCTGTAAACTAGTTAAATGGTCTACCAAGATGAGAGGCTGATCAGAATTGACCTGGCAACCCACCCGTGCAGTTAGAACCTCTGGCTGCTGTGACTTGTTATGTGAATTTCTCCGGCCGATACTTGTATTAAATCTCAGTGTTTGACATCAGAACTCCAGCTCTCCTCGTGTCTCCTTCATGAGTCGGTGACTCCCACTGCATTGCTACACAGAAGTTTCCTCCACACATAGTAATTTAATAAATCCTTCCAACACACATTGTAAGAACAGTTCTGTTTCATATGAGTGTTGAGAGCTGTATCCACAAATCTCTTAATTTTGCCCTCAAAGTGCACCAGATTGATGCATTTAACTTCAATTTAAAGAAAAACATCTTATGTTGTAATAACATTATAAATATTAACATAGCTGAACATGGTATTGCACATTTAGCTTTGAGTGTTACTGACCTGAGATGTTTTTATTACATGAATTAAGGGGACTGAGGCTTTTTAACATAGACTTTTCAGTGTCCCACATTTTGCACAGAACTGTCCCACATTAGGAAAAGCAGATTGTCTGAGACAACTTGGCACTAATGGCGCATTCACACTGCAGCGCGGAGCTCGCTTTAAGCGTGCCGAACCGTGCGGGGCCTGTTTGTGGTTGCGCTCACACTAGGCCTAGTTCCGCCCCGGGGGTACTTTTTCGTCTTTTTTCTGGCCCGACAAATTTGTGGTTCTATCGAGGCCAACAAGCGGGGCCAACAACCGGGCGGAATATGCTAAACATATTTGACCGTGATTTAATTGTAATACACGTTTCAAAATGATGCCGAAGTAACAACATACTGATACCGGTTAGCAGTGGCGTTTCTATATGTACAAAAGTGGTGGGGCACAAAAAACGTAGATGTTTATATAAACTTCTGCAGTGACATGCAGTGAGGTTCATGGATGGTGAGGCACTGGCACTGACTCTTCAGGTTTACAAATATTATATTTTGACCTAAATCAAAATATTCTATTATTTTAGTCTTTTTGTCTATTTGGTCCTGCCAACCCCTGGTCCTGTGCCGTTGGAGGTCCCGCTGACTACTCTTCTGCCGAGGGTCCTGCCAACCCCTGGTCCTGTGCCATTGGAGGCTCCGCCGACTGCTCTTCTACCGGGGGTCCTGTCAACCCTATGTCCTGTGCCGTTGGAGGTCCTGCCGACTACTCTCCTGCCGGGGGTCCTGCCGGCCCTGTGTCCTGTTCCGTTGGAGGCCCGGCCATCGCCTGTCTCGTCGGGGGTCTTGCCGGCTCCTGGTCCTCTTCCGTGGTGGATCCAGCCGAAGCCTATCCCACCATCTCCGGTTCCTGTTCGGCCGACACCGGGTCCTGCCCGGTCTCCGGAGCTCTCTGGTCTTCGCCCTCGGACCCGGGCCCCTGACTTTCCCAGCTGCGGTCTTCGCCCTCGGACCCGGCCCCCTGACTTTCCCAGCGGCGGTCCTCGCCTTCGGACTCGGCCCCCTGACTGCCACGGCCTTCGCCCCTCCATGGACTCTGCCTTGCCCCCGGGTCGTCTGCCCGGGATCCTTTCCGGGTCCTCCGCTATGCCCCTGGGCGGTCAGCTCAAAGTAACGACATGACTCCCAATATTAATTGAAATGCTTTTATGGATTTAGAAAATGTTTTTATTGATTTAAAAAATAGTTGTATGTATTGATATAAATTGACATGCATCCGCTAAGAAAGATAGTCCGTTGTGACATCACGTAAAACAGATTTCGACATGTTACATTAATTGCTTATATCCACACGCCTCTTCTCCTCATATTCACTACCTAAACTAGTTATAAATATGTTTATTTGTACTGTCGGCCGGGTCACATTACTGGATCAGCTGCTGCATGAGACAGACACTGACGCTGCCCGAAGAGAGGGAGGAAAAAGAGAGGCTCCGTGTATTTTATATATTATAGGCCTATAGAGTCGTTATTCATTTGTTTTAAAGCTCAATAAATAACAAAGAAGACATTTGACTGGCACTTTTATAATTTTGTCCGGAAGATTTCAACTTTAATACACGTTGACTGGCGAAAAACTCTGCCCGGTTCCCTCTGCCCCCAACGTGGAGAATAAACAGAAGGGCAACCATGACAACTATGCTTCTTCGCTGCTTTTGTGGAGGAAGTTACAGCGCCAGTTACAGGCCCGGCATATGTACTACAGCGTGTGTGTCCCAAGGCCTGGCTGGAAGGCCTGGAATGTCGGAAGAGAAAGACGTGAATCCAGGAATGTGGACAGCTGGAATGCGGAAATGGAGGCGTTCTAACAGATGTATGCATATTCGACTAATCACTCCCCTTTTAAACTGTGTTTTTTATTTTTTATTTACTGACCTATTGGAATGATTTCTTAATTTAGGCAATTTTTTACAACGTGTGTTGGAAGGATTTATTAAATTACTATGAATATTTGGGCTTAAATTAATTGCCATCTTTTAAACTCAGACATTTATCCCTAACATTATCCCTGACTTTGTCATACCATTTTAACAGAGCCCCCCAATTACCCCCAATTACGCCCCAGATACCCCCAATTATTTAATATAATTTTCCCTTCACCTTAAATATCTAAAATAATGCATTAGAAGACTAAAGCCCTGTAAATAACCATTGCTCTTGCACAATCCATGCCCCTTTTAGGACAGTCCCACATTAGGCAAATCATACTGTTGACAGTGTTTTCTGATTTATGGAGTGATACAAAGAGATTTCTTGACTTTACTTTAAGTATTTCAATGTTTTGCTACTTTGTTATTGTACTCCTCTACAGTTCAGAGGTAAATGGTATTTAATACCTTTAGTTACTTCACAGATGTGGATGAATGATGTGAAATATAACCAAGTCTTAAATCAGACTTTAGTTCCACCTGGAGTAAATTCACAAGCTACCCTGCAGTATACAAAGTCATTCAAACTAGCTGCACCTTTACCAGCTTTGAGAACACTTTCTCCCCCCTCCCCCCCTGAATTGCGTCTGAGGGAATAAACTAATCGCTTACTCTATAGTATGCAAATCGGTGTGAAAGCAGTGAGACCTGTGAACAACAAGGGTTCGACAACATTTCTGTTGTCGAACGTGATTCGTTCAGATGCGTTACGTGGTGTGCTAAAACACTTCCTGGTTAGCTGAAAGGAGACAATCTCCTCCAAATCCAAATCCGTTTGGTCCTTTCTTCGAAATAAAATAGACATAGTTTCTTGCACAACCTATTCAAAGTTCTAATACTTATGATAATCTGATGCTGATGTGCCAAAAGATCAACTATTTCGTTATTTGAGAAGCCTAAACTAAAGTACTGCTTCACAAGATGCTCCACATTCCTCATTGTATTGCAGGACACTGCTGTTGTCTCCTTCTCAAGTCACTTATGAAACTACGACTTTAATCTCGTAATTATGACTTTATTCTCGTAACATTACGACTTTAATCTCGTAATTATGACTTTATTCTCGTAACTATGACTTTATTCTCGTATTATTACGACTTTATTCTCGAAATCTCTCCGTTTTTTTTCTTCTAAGTGTGGCCCTAATACTCCGTCGTATGAATGAAACGGCAGCTCTCAGCTGTGTATTTACACAACTAATGGGCCATCAACCGCAGCTCTCTACCCCCCCTCCCAAGTCTTAAATCAGACTTTAGTTCCACCTGGAGTAAATTCACAAGCTACCCTGCAGTATACAAAGTCATTCAGACTAGCTGCACCTTTACCAGCTTTGAGAACACTTTCATGATCAATCCTTATAAAACATATCATATATACAGGGGCGGCGGGTACTGTAGGCTAGGGAAGGCTAAGCCTTCCCAAATCTTTTTGTCACTGTATCCTGGTAAAATAAAAATATAATGTATAATGTTTGTGTCTTTTACATTAGCGCTTCTATGCAGCCACCTGTGGCTGGTTATCAACTCGGTAAATCAAGCCAGGGTTTCTTTCTCCAGCTGAGAGCGCATTCACGTGAAAGGGGCGGGGTTAGCTACATTTGACCAATCACAAACAGGGACAAGTGTACTGACAGCGCAGCGTCATACTTCATTAATGAAAAGTAAATTAATATTAGACAAATATGAACTTTAACCATCCATGACTTAAACATATAACCCAGGATACAAGCCACATAGTTGCACCTGCAAGGAGAATACAGAACAACTGGTTAAAAAATAAATAAACTACAGAGTGTTTGAAAGCATGCAACAGTTTTATGATACTGCCCCATCTAAGACACGAGTGGATCTGACTTTAATTACATTTGAGTTGAGTGTTTCGTCAACCTAATGTGTTGCTTAAAATAATACTTCTGCATACAGTATGTGACATTGTGAGTGTTGCACGGCCAGATACGGCTCAAGAAGCTGACTCAGATAAGGAAATATATGATGACACAGCAGCTTATTGGGTTATGGTTAGGGTTAGGGTTAAATAAATGGCAAAGATATGTAGAACATAAAAGCATTTAAGATACGTTCAAAACAAACGTAACGTCGAAGAAAATTGTAGAAAAAAAACGTATTTGACATAGCCTACGTTCATAACAAACGTAACGTGGGAGTATCATATGCACGCAAAAACGGACTTCTGCGTATCTATTGCACGACTTTGCAAAGTCGTGTCATTTGTACGCATTCTGGTGAGATCAGGCTGGATATATTATGATATTATATGATCGATGATCTGATTGATGATGTGAATGATAAGTGCGACACGTCGGCGTCTTCTCTGCATACGGCAGTGTAAACTGTATTTCCTTTATCCTGTAATATGACTTGATAGATTTAAACTCCGCACACTGAGCTCTGTTTGGTCAGTACGCGGTGCTTTCACGCCAGAGGCGGGCAGCGTCAGGTAAAACAAGTTATTTAGCCTTCCCAAACCTGAGCCTCACGTGCCGCCTATGCATATATATTATTCTGAAATGGACCAATCTGCACAATGACTACTTTTACTGTCGCTACTTTCACTATATTTTGATGATAATACTTTTACTTGAGGAACATTTTGAATGCAGGACTTGTACTGTAACAGAGTATTCCTACACTCTGATACTTCTACTTTTACTCAAGTACAAGATCTTACAGGCCGACAGTTAGAGAAAATGTCCCCATGCAAAGGTCCGGAACATCAAAATGTCTAAGTTGCTTCATGAATTAGTGTGATATTGAAGTAGCCTGTAGCTTTATCAACGTCTGCATGTAATCAACAACTGACTGCCAATCAAATAAAGAAAGTACAATTCAATATGTATTGTCAATGAACATTGAACTATACAGATATCCTCTCCGCTTCTCTCTGCTGCGCTCTCATCTCTTCTTCTGTGTTTCTCTCCCTGTATCGCTCACTCGTTTCTTTCGCCCCCTGTCGGCCGGCGGTTAAAATACGGCTGAGATTAAGACAGTGCGCAAGTCACGGAACGAAATGCATTGTGGGACATGTAGTTGCTAATTTAGCTTCAATATTTAGCCGTACAGCGAGCCGAGACACGGCTAATTACTGGCAGGAACACACACATACGAAGTCCATCTGAGACCTGTGTATACCTTCAGAGAGCCTACAAGTGAAGCACACGTTGTTTACTCACAGTTTGAAAGCAGCGTGGAGAAGTCTTCAGCTGCTCCGCCCAGGATAACTTGTGATACGACTTCTGTGGCTTGTTATTGTTGTCAGTCTTATATTTGTATCATATATCGTTATTAATATGATGTCGAGTTGATTTGAGACCCAAATGTGACTGTTTACTCGTTTTGCAAAGATAGAAGCAGAAATGTCATTGCTATATTTGCAGGGATATTTAGAATTTAAAATGCTGCTTGATCGTTAATTTTGTTCTCGGCAAACAATATTATGAATCCTCTATTCAAAAATATTATTCAGTGTCCATCGACATGAAAATAACTAACTAACTACTTTTCTTCTAAATGAAATGCTGACATTACAAAATGCATGGTTTAATGTAATGTAAACATTTACACTATTATTATGATTATTTAATATATAAAGACTATATGTTCAAATGCTCTTCAAACAGTTTATCGACTACACTGTGTACGACACAGTACGACATCATTTCTGTATTTGTGAATGAAGCGCCATCTCCTGGTTAAAACCTGAAATTGAAAATCTGGCAACGCCCTCTTGGAAAATAGTGGGAGGGCTTGACCTTCCTCCAAACTGGGCGTTGGCAGGTCGTAGGCTGGAACAGCTAAGCTGGAGTCCGAAAATAAGTGCTCCATCTGTATGAAAGGCGCTATATAAATTCAAGTTATTATTATTATTATTATTACAGAATAAAATATAGAATGAATTGAATGATGAATACACAGTGAGGAGGCGTACAGTATGGATACACTATATATACACAGCAGCCCAGCCTGTGAGCAGTATGAACAGTATTAACAGTGTGTATGAATATGCTAAGATATATAAAGTATGAAAATGGTAAGCAGTGCAACTATAGTATAACATATATAGATATTAATTTCATGATAAACATTGTGGAACAATGATGAAAAATGTGAATGGAAGTGGCGTGGTAAAACTGACACAAAACAACAACACACTTTTGCCGAGCCAATGGAGAGTTTCATCACCAGCACGGGGTACAAACCACCAATGAGCGCTCAGCTCGAGATACCAGCGAGTCGAGAGAGAGAATGATATCTGCATTTTCTCTTTTGGTTTGATTAGGACACATCCTGGGGATTGTGTTTACAAACATTGACCATACCGTTCACCAGCCCCCACACCCCATGTTGCCTATGCTGTATGTTGTGAACTCTTTGTTTAAAACTAATTGGCCATCGGAATGTGTGGAGGAAGTCTCCCAAGGGGGATGGTCACATTCCACAGCTCTC
>CALSBZ010046826.1:46316-57860 GCA_943591055.1 Gobionotothen gibberifrons | reverse complement strand
TTGTGTTTTGATCTTGTCACTTCCTGTTTTTATTTTGAAAGTAATCTCTCCTCTCATTCCAGATCCCACATTTCCTGCCTTTGTGTGTTTCCCGCCCTTGAGATTGCTTGGCCCTGCCCTGATAGTTTTCACCTGTGATCATCCCCCTCACCTATAAATAGCCCTTGTGTTTCTTTGTTCCCTTGTCAGTTCGTTATGTTTCATGTCGTGAGAACCTGGGCCTTTTTTACTCCTGATACCTACCTGGAGATTTATACCTTTTGCCAAGTGAGTTTTTGTGTTGCTGTACAACTTAGTTTTGGTTATTTAACTACTTTCTATTTTTTGAAAGTACGATTTAGTTTTTGTTATTAAAGAACATTCTATTGTTGGACAACTGTCTTCGAGTCCTGCTTTTGGGTCCTGTGTCCTGTGTCTCGGTTCATAACAGAACACCATCCCGTTGCACGTCTTTATTTACTTCCGGTATGTATTTTCCACCCTCCGCGGACTGGCCATCTGGAGAATCTGGAGAATCACAGAACAGCCGGTCGTCAAGGGCCGGCTCAATTCGCTGACGGCCGTCACCGCCCTTAATTTTTTATGTTTTGGGGCATCATTGAAGTTGCACCGACAGAGGGCCGCCGTTACCCCGCAGCGAGGCTCCCCCCCAGTTGACAGTTCGCTAGCACCCCAGCCCCCCCCCCCACTCTATTTGGATTGGTAGATCTCGGCAGACTGGCAACTTTAAAAATAGCTCTTGGTTCAAAAAAGGTTGGGCACCCCTGTTCTAAACAATAGAGAACTATAGCGGATATGACCGTTATCGTCCTCGTGTGGCTAGGGCCTTACTTGGCCTCCAGCGAGACGATAAGGAATCTTGGTGTTATATTTGATCAGGATTTATCCTTTAAAGCCATACATAAAACAAATCTCACAGACCGCCTTCTTTCATCTACGTAACATCGCCTCAAAACAATGCAGAGAAACCCTACAAAGCCCTTAATGGGCAGGCGCCATCCTATCTTAAAGAGCTCATTATACCCTACTGTCCAACTAGAGCATTGTGTTCCAAGAATACAGGATTGTTGGTTGTTCCTAGAGTCTATAAAAGTACAATGAGAGCCAGAGCCTTTTGTTATCAAGCTCCACTTTTGTGGAATCAGCTTCCAGTTTGTGTTCGGGCGGCAGACACCCTATCCGTTTTTGAAAGTGCGCTTAACCTGTTTAGCCCTGAGCCTGTTTTTCAGGTCTCAGGCTCGAAAATGACATTCCCAGAACAAATGACCATATCTTCATATCTTCTTGGAAATGGGGGTGTTATCGTTTCTCTGGAACCCATTGGTCGATTTTGGGGATTGACATCTCTTTCTGACCGTTAGAGCCAAAATAATCGAAGAGGAATCTCCCCACTCACACACATGGTAAAACAAAAAGGTGGGGGCTTCGCAAATGCAGTTTTGCATCAGAGTGAAAATATCTCTAGCTCTGACATCTGGAAACGGAAAAGCAGGTTTATTGCTTATGGATTATCAGAAATCATTTCAAAGGGACACAGACACATTGGATTAACCTATGGATTAACTTCAGCAGCGTTTTTATCGTTTTAATGCCATTGAAGACCACTTTTGACCAGACAACGACCAAGGTGAGCCATGTTGCCGTTTTTAGCTACCTAGCGCCACATGTTTTGATGTCTGTTTTTGTTTATAAAGTTGCGAGTTCGTATCATTGAGTGATAATGTATGTACCTTTCGATTCTCTGTCATCTCACGATGTGAAACGATGTGTTGGATGTGCAGAAAAGATAAATAAGTTTTTGTGAGTGAATTTCGGAGCAGTAATCTGTTAGCATTTTTCGCTCGTTGCTAATTCAGAGGCTCAGCGTTAGCATTGTGTTTATTTTTTATTTTTTAAATGATCAGTTTTTTTTTGTTGAAAAATAAATTAAAATGATCAGTTAGATGAGTTTCTTCCCATTACATGGATATAAAACATTCATAGTTTATTAAATGAACATGCCCTCAGACACTTTTTTTTTGCGGGAGTGCCCCGGTACCGGGGTCTCTCTGGCTTATCAGGTTAAGTTAAACCCCATCGGGGCTACGGCCTTTTTTTTCACAAAACTGTGTCTCAGGGTTTCTTAACATTTGTTTGCAGCCTTTATTTAAACAGGTGAAAAGCCCCTTGAGATCAAAATATCTCTTTTTCAAGGGTGACCTGCAGCACATGAGTTACAACATGTAACATAAAAACAACAGAACATCAATAAGGTTGACATACAACATAATGTACAGGGTACAGTTTACAGCTCTATTTACAGTGGCAGGTACCGCATACAGCATGTCACCCAGCCGAGTTTTAAAATGATGTAGGGGAACCAAAGTGCTCAGTTTTAAACATGTTTGCAGACTGTTCCAGTTTAGTGGAGCTGCACAACTAAAAGCTTTCTTTACAAAACAGTCCTAGCACTTGGCACATTTAATAAAACAACATCATGAGATCTCAGGCAATACGTACTTTCAATTCGACGAGAGATCAGAGAGCAGATATAAAAAGGTAGTTTACCCAACATGGCTTTGTAAATAAACGTGTACCAATGACTGAGCCTCCGTACAGTAAGTGATGGCAGACCTGCCTTGGCATACAGGGTACAGTGATGAGTAAGTGCCTTACAGTTAGTAACAAATCTCAGTGCACTGTGATAGGTGGCATCTAACTTTTCCAGGCAATTGGCAGGTGCATTCATATAGATCAGATCACCATAGTCCAGCACAGGTAAATAGGTCACAGTGACTAGCCTTTTCCTGGCTTCAAATGAGAAACAGGACTTGTTTCTGAAAAAGAAACCTAGTCTAACCCTCAGCTTTTTAAGCAGATTAATGACCTGAAGTTTAAAAGTAAGACAACCATCAAGCCAGATACCTAGGTATTTATAACAGGTAACCACTTTGAGTACTTGTCCTTGCATAGTAACAATATCCAAAGCAGTGTCTGTAGTCTTTTTAGCTTTAGAAAAGAGCATTACCTTGGTTTTATCCACATTTAAAAGAAGCTTAAGCTCAGCGAGCTGAGTCTGAATAATGTTAAAAACAGCCTGTAATTTAACAACAGCCTCCTTGATGGAGGGACCTGCACAGTACATCACGGTATCGTCCGCATAAAAATGTAAAGTAGCTTCATCCACATTTTCACCTAAACTGTTGATATAGATGGAGGATAAAAGTGGACCTAAAACAGAACCTTGGGGAACACCATTAGTAATGTTCAACCACTCAGAAGACAGCTCATCAAAGTGAACACATTGAGACCTTTCAGAGAGGTAGTTCACAAACCACCCCACTGCATGGCTGGACATTTATGTCTCTCTTGATTATAATGCGAGGTTTAACCTTTTGGACCTTGGTGTCCCTAATTGTGGCTACAACACAGTGATCACTCAGATCATTCGCAAATACTCCCACAGCTGAGTATTTATAGGGAACATTAGTTAGAATGAGATCAATTAGGGAGGATTTATTAGGGGACTTAATATTAGGGCGAGTAGGACTGTCAACAATCTGAGCTACATTTAAAGAGATACAAAGGTTTTTAAAATCCCCTGACACTGCAGTTAACCAGTCCCAGTTAAAATCTCCAAGTAGCACTATTTCCTTGTAGTCTAGTTGCAATAAAATATTTGCTAGCGAAGACAAGGAGTCTTTGACAGCTGAGGGGGGTCTGTAGCAGCCCACCACCATGACCTGTTGACCCTTTGCCACTTCTATTTTTAAGGCTAAAAATTCAAATTGCTTACTGATAGATTTGGAAACTACAGTGGTTACACTGAACTTATTCTTAACATAATAGGCAACGCCACCACCTTTATTAGGCCGGTCGGTACGATACACATTATAACCATTTAAGGATATGTCAGAGGCCAAAACAGATTTATTTAGCCATGTTTCTGATAAAACAATGACATCAGACATCAGCGTCAGTCGAGATTGCCCAAATGCGTAACTTTCCACCTAAGAAATATTAGCAAACTGAGATCTGTAGTTTCAACACCTGACCTAGAAATGATTATCCATGCATTTATTTCATCTCGCATTGATTACTGCAACGTGCTGTTCTCCTCTCAGCTTGTCTGCCCTTGGTCGTCTGCAGTCAGTCCAGAATGCAGCTGCAAGACTTCTCTCCCGGTCAAACAAATGGTCCCACATTACCCCGATACTCAGATCACTTCACTGGCTCCCTGTAGCGTATAGGATTAAATTCAAAATCCTCACTCTCACCTACAGAGCTTTGCATGGTCAGAGTCCTGCTTATGTGGCCGACTTAATTCACCGTTATACATCAGCCCGCCCACTCAGGTCTCACAGGCAAAATGTACTGTCTGTCCCACGTACCCACCTTAAGACCCGCGGTGATCGAGCGTTCGCAGCAGTGGCTCCTAAATTATGGAATGCTCTGCCTGCTCATCTACGGTCTGCGGAGTCTGTTGACTCTTTTAAAACTATTTTAAAGACATTCCTGTTTGGTCAGGCGTTTGGGTGATCTTATCCCATTTGAATACTATGTTTTTATTTTTGTTTGTTTTAAATTTCATTTGTAAGTTCTGTTTTGTGTTTTTATTGTGTCTTAAATTATACTCTCGTGCTTTTACGACTTCTTAACATGTGGGTTCATTGATCATTTTACACTGCCTATATGGATGTTTTATTGTTTTGTCAAGCACTTTGTGACTTTGTCTGTGAAAAGCGCTTTATAAATAAACTTTACTTACTTACAAAATGTAGTTTACCTAACAGACTGCGCACATTCAAGTGAATGAAACCCAACCCAGACGCATCACTAGGCCACCAGGGTGGGTGGAGGGGGTCAGGAGGACGGGACTGAGCTGACCGCCCAGGGGCACAGCAGAGGACCAGGAAGGGATCTCGGGCGGACGGCCCGGGGGCAAGGCAGAGTTCATGGTGGAGTCCTCGGGCGGACGGCCCGGGGGCCAGGCAAAGTCTATGGTGGAATCCTCGGCTGGGGAACTCAGGAGACCAGGCTCGAGGGCGAAAGTCGCTGGGAACTCGGGAGGCCAGGCACAAGGACGGGGAGGAGCTGGTGTCGATGGGACCCGAAACAGGACAGGACACGGTGTTGGCAGGAAACTCGGCGGAGCAGGTGTCGGCGGGACCCCCAACGGGACAGGACATAGGGTTGGCCGGACCCCCGGCAGAAGAGTAGTCGGCGGGGTCTCCAATGGCACAGGACATAGGATTGGCAGGACCCCCGGCAGAAGAGCAGTCGGCGGGGTCTCCAACGGCACAGGACATAGGGTTGGCAGGACCCCCGGCAGAAGAGTAGTCGGCGAGGCCTCCAACGGCACAGGACATAGGATTGGCAGGACCCCCGGCAGAAGAGCAGTCGGTGGGGTCTCCAACGGCACAGGACATGGAGTTGTTGTCGGCCGGTATGCCGACAGGACTCGGGAAGCTGGCGTCGGCTGGAGAGCCAACAGGAGACGAGGCGCCGGAGTCGGGACAATGGCCGCTGGGCCCGGTACTTGAGCCGGAACCATGGCTGGAACTGGGGCCGGAACCATGGCTGTGTGGGCCAGTTCTGGAGCAGGGACCATGGCTGCATGGGCCGGTTCTGTAGCCGGAACCATGGCTGTGGGGACCGGAACTGAAGCCTGGATCATGGCTGTGTGGCCCGGTTCTGGAGCCGGAAACATGGCTGTAAGGTCCGGTTCTGGAGTCGGAAACATGGCTGTGGGGACCGGAACTAAAGCCCGGATCATGGCTGTGTGGGCCGGTTTTGGACCTGGAAACATGGCTGTAAGGTCCGGTTTTGGAGACGGAGACATGGCTGTAAGGTCCAGTTCTGGATCCGGAACTTGAAAAGGACCTCGCCAGGGGACTCGAGAGGGAACTTGAAAAGGACTATTACGTTGCCATTGAATTAAGGCAACATAAAACAAAGGAGACGGTAGCCAAAGTAAACAAAAAGAGAATTTAATTAATAATTACCTCCAGAGTTTGAACAAAGGAACACATAAACTACGAACAGACACGAAACACAAACTGCACAGACAGGATCAGCAGCCGAACTAAAGGGGAAGACAGAATATTTATACAGGGGATAATGACGAGACAAGACACACCTGGGTTGATTACAAATAGGTACACCTGGAGAAGGGGAGGGGAAAACGATAAGGACTACAAAACATGACAGGGAACTACAACTAGACATCACACTCAGGGAACGCCTGATCAGGGCACAAACACATAACACCCCCACACCCAACTTTGTGTCCATAACCCCAAGGCGAAATGGGGGAATGAACACAAACAGAAAAAGGAAAACAAGAAACAATAATGCTGTCAGCACAATAAAAAAAAAACTAATTGTACTAACAGCACTGGTATGGACAGCCATAACCCCCACACTACCCCATGGATAGTCACTGACTACAGCCGTGATAGCGCGTCAGCCAACACATTGTCCTTGCCCTTGACGTGAACCACGTCAACATCAAAAGCCTGCAGGAAAAGGCTCCAGCGCATTAGCCGCTGGTTCGAATTCCGCATCCTGCCTATAAAGACCAACGGGTTGTGATCGGTGTATATTTTAATCGGTACCTGGGATGAACCGACATACACCTCGAAATGGGAGAGAGCCAAAATCAAGGCCAATGCCTCCTTTTCAATGGTTGAATAGCGCCGCTGGTGTATATTAAACTTTTTAGAAAAATATGACACCGGATGTTCTATACCCCCTTCATCGTCCTGCAGAAGCACCGCGCCTGCGCCCAGCTCACTAGCATCCACAGCCAACTTGAAAGGCTTTGTGAACACAGGCGCTGCGAGGACAGGAGCACTGACCAGGATGGACTTTAATTGTTGAAACGCAAAAGTGCACCTAGGCGTCCACTGAAATGGGATCTTTGGGCTCAAGAGATCCGTGAGGGGAGAAGCTACCGCTGAGAAGTTTCTGCAAAAACCCCTATAATACCCCGTCATCCCCAGAAAACACCGGAGGTCCCGACGTGTAGCAGGCTCTGGAAAACCAAGTATCGCCTCCACCTTGGAGTGGACAGGGCGGACCTCCCCCCGCCCCACTACCTTGCCAAGATAGGTGACGGTCGCCCTGCCAAACTCACACTTGGCCAGGTTTAGGGTCAAGTTTGCCTGACCAAGCCGGTCAAAAACCTCCCGCAAACTAACCATGTGCCCCTCCCAATCGTCAGAATAGATGACGAGGTCATCGAGGTAGGCCTCACAATTAGCTACGCCTGACAGCACACGATTCACCAGCCTCTGGAAAGTCGCAGGCGCGTTGCGCATACCAAACGGCATTACCGTATATTGCAGGAAACTGTCAGGTGTCACGAACGCAGAAATTAGTTTAGCGCGGTCCGTAAGTGGCACCTGCCAGTATCCTTTCAGCAAATCTAGCTTGGTCACATAAGACGCGCCCCCCACCCTGTCGACACAGTCCTCCATTCTGGGCAATGGAAAACTATCAGGCCTA
Source organism: Gobionotothen gibberifrons (assembly GCA_943591055.1). Taxonomy (NCBI): domain Eukaryota; kingdom Metazoa; phylum Chordata; class Actinopteri; order Perciformes; family Nototheniidae; genus Gobionotothen; species Gobionotothen gibberifrons. Next base: position 50,372 of record CALSBZ010046826.1, on the reverse strand, counting down.
GTCACGTTATTTACCTGAAACTAGGCTCAGCGATATTGTTAGTGAGCATGTATTCCACCTCTTTCTGTAGCCGCGCCCGCTTATATGGATTCACGCGATACGCGTGCTGTTTAATGGGTAATGCCTCCGCTACATCGATGTCATGTTGTAACACGTTAGTGCGCGAAGGAACATCGGAGAACAGCTCACGATGAGACCCAACCAAACCCCTGATATCATCTCGCTGCGTTGTCGATAAATGGCCAAGATGACAGTCAAGAGTGACCAATGACTCAGTGTTTGTCAATCGTCCCTCCACGACCGCCTTGGACGGAATAATGACGTCATCTTCCAGTTCTCCAACCCCCTCTGAAAAACAAAGACTGTCATTACTCTCATCAACGCTAGATGGCGCCAACATACAAACTGACACCGGCACAGTGGACACACTCGCAGAGGGAACAACAATACTGTCAATAGGATTCACCAGAGGCTCCCTCACATAATATGGCTTAATCATATTAACATGACACAAGCGAGTCTTCCGCCCACGATCCGGTGTCTCGATCAGGTAGTCCAAATCCCCTACTTTCTCTCTAACCAGGTACGGCCCACTAAACCTTGCTTGTAAGCTGGAGCCTGGGACAGGCAACAACACTAGAACCCTCTCCCCTGCTACAAACGTTCTATCCCGAGCCTTCCTGTCATACCAGCCCTTCATCCTCCCCTGTGTGTCACTCAGATTTGTCCTCGCTAGTTCACATGCCCTCTTCAGCTTCTCCCTAAAGCCACAGACATAGCGTGGAGTGGAACCTTTCCAAAGCCCCCTGGGATTGTGGAGGATATGGGCTAGAGAAACTATGCGATATATCCAGCTGCTTTAAAACCTGCGAGAAGATGCGGGATAAAAAATTCGTACCTTGGTCAGACTGTACCACGCGAGGCAAACCGAAAACGGAGAAGAACCTCACCAAGGCCTGTGACACTGTTTTGGCCGTTATCCGTTTAAGTGGAATCGCTTCCGGAAACCGTGTGTTGGCACACATAATGGTCAAAAGAAAGCTATTACCTGCCTTGGTTCTAGGGAGTGGACCCACACAATCAATGATAACCCTCTCAAAAGGTTCCCCCACTGCCGGGATAGGGTAGAGTGGCGCCGGTGGAATGACCCCGTTAGGTTTACCAACCACCTGACACGTTGAACACCCCCTGCAGTGCTGCACCACATCCCGTTTCAACCCTGGCCAAAAAAATTGACGCAGCACTCTATCATATGTCTTATTGACCCCCAGATGTCCTGCGAGCCTGTGATCGTGAGCCAAACACAGAATATCGTGACGGTATTTAAACGGAACCACAACCTGCGTCACCACATTCCAATCATTCTCCGCTGACGCGTCTAGACTAGGAGACCATTTACGCAGCAATACCCCATCCCTCAGGATATAGCAACTTCTAGAAACCTCACTCTCTCCCACCCCCACAGTGTTCGCAAAAAGGCCTGACAGGCTTGGATCTCTACCCTGTTCCGCGATAAGCTCCTCGCGAGCAAAAGAAAACCCAGCCGCGCTACGGGCAGACTCACACGAGGAAGTAGCGGGCAGTAAAGGACTGAGCCCGGCTGGAATAGATGGAAGAACAGCATCACATTCAAGAGGGAGCCAATTTCAGGAACAAGCTGAGACGATGAACACAAGTTGGGTTGCCCCGGGACCGCCCCCTTCACCTCAGGCTCCCGTGGTACTGCACCCTGGGGATTATCCATAAGTGGGTCACGACACTCAGGCACCCCGTTAACAGTCGCTATGATGGTATCAAACAAGTCCACGTCGTCCTTTTCCTCGGCCAGAGCCTTAATCACCATGGCCCGTGTGACTGCACATGAGGAGAACACCCTCGGATACTCATCCGCCAGGCCGTCCACCGCCCCAGACTCTGCTGGCACACAAGTCACATCTGCCTTCACGAGGACTCTACCCCCTGCCAGATCATTCCCGAGGATTAATGACACGCCCTCGACAGGAAAACAATTTTCCACCCCAATTACCACTGGCCCCGACACCAACTCAGATGTAAGATGGATAGTATGAAGCGGAACCTCCATGACATGCATCCCAAAAGACCTAACAGTTATCCCAGCATCCACCTCTGAACCACTGTCAAAAGGCAGCACATCTCTCAGAATAAATGACTGGGACGCAGCCGTATCCCTTAATATGGTCACAGGAACCTTCACCCCTTCGCCGGACAAGGATACAAACCCCTCACTGATGAACGGTAAGTAAGCTTTCATACCCTCACCCCTTTGGGCATCCCTACTCAGAGATGTGCGTGTGGGTGTGGGTGTCATTACCAACGAGATTTGTTTACTGGGACGGGTAAGGGCAAAACAGTTCTCCCTTATGTGGCCTTTCTTACCACAGTGGAAACACTCACGCATTTCTCCCCTCATTCCCCGCTCAGCAACCTCGCCCACACTACCGCCAGAGGCCACAGGCCTGTCACCCAAGCCCCACCTCGGTCTACTCTCCACACTGCGCACGGGATAACTAGGTCTGTCAAAGAGCACTTTGTGCGTCAACACGAACTCATCCGCAAGGATTGCAGCCACCGAGCACTCCTTCACCTTATGTTCATTAATGTACATCGCCACATTATCTGGCAAACAATAGGACTTAAACTCCTCAAGAAGCACGAGTTCCCGCATCTTAACCAAAGTGTCCACCTTCTCCGACGCGCACCACCGATCAAACAACAGCCCCTTCTCGTAAGCAAACTCCACGTAGGTCTGCACATTGTCCCTTCTAAGAGCGCGAAACCTCTGCCTATATGCCTCCGGCACCAGCTCGTAAGCCCTAAGGATAGCCGCCTTCACCACGGCGTAATCCTGGGTGTTTGGGCAAAGTGACACGTAAACGTTTTGTGCTTTCCCGGTGAGTGCGCTCTGGAGAAGTACTGTCCACTGGTCATTAGGCCATTTCAGAGATGTGGCTATATTTTCGAACATATTTGTCAACATCCTTCTCTGAAAATTGCGGGACCAGACGTAGGTGCCTAGTAGCATCGAACCTAGCTTCAAGGTGCACTGCCCGCGCCCCTACCCCAAGCCTTCCAAGCTCAAGCTCATGCCCTCGCACCCGTTCTGCCTCCCCGCGCACCCGTTCTGCCTCCCCGCGCTCCCGTTCTGCCTCCCCGCGCACATGTTCTGCCTCCCGGCGCACATGTTCTGCCTCCCGCTCTGCATGTCTCAGCTGCTCGAATTTAAACTCTAGTTCCATCTTCCTCAGCAAAACCTGGTTCTCCGAAACCGGGTCACCTGTGACTACCTCCTCCTCCTCAGGCTTGTCCACAGAGCACTCCATAACCTCCTGCTCGGTCAAAGCCTCCACCAGTGCTAATAGCTGCTGCTGCTTTTTCATGCCCGAGGCAAGCTTGACACCGTAATGCTCTGCTATCCCCGATAATTCCTCCTTAGCGCACAAGCCCAATAAGTCGACCGTTGGCCTAGCCACAAAATCACATACCTTCACAGGCATACCTGCCCTAGTACCGTCTGTTCTTAATAACTCTGGCCACCGCTCCCCTACCGCTATCCACTAAATAGAAAACGGCACCGGTATGACCCTCTGACGCATCCACACTCAAAATTATTCGCAAGCGGTTAACAACTGTCGTGTGTTCAAAACAAAAAACCTAAAGCCCATCCCTTAAACGTTTCCATCCCTCACTATCAGACCCCCTATATAACTAATCTAACTGACATACGCCGGCCTAGGAGGAGCCTGACAGGGTCTTTCTACTACCCCGACCAGCATAGACGGTATGTCTACCAGGCGAAGGAAGGAACCATAGAAAATGGTCCAGCTGCCCTAGCTGGATGAAAACGCTCCTTATTGGAGAAGTATTTATCAAGAGGGTATAAAACATGGGCCCACACACACACGACACCGTCAACCACAATTCCAAGCGTGGATTAAGCTCAGCGGCCACCCCCAAATACCTGCTTAAATCAGTTTGGCACGAGCCCCCATATTACGTTGCCATTGAATTAAGGCAACATAAAACAAAGGAGACGGT
>CALSBZ010046826.1:10218-45916 GCA_943591055.1 Gobionotothen gibberifrons | reverse complement strand
GAACTTGGAAAGGACCTTGACAGGGGACTCGAGAGGGAACTTGGAAAGGACCTTGACAGGGGACTCGAGGGGGAAACTGAGAGGTGGCTTGAGAGGTGACTTGAGAGTACAGGACACAGGAAGCTGGCATCGGCCGAAAAGCCAGTACTGGAGCCGAAACTGGAGTCGGGACCATGGCTACTGGGGCCGGTAGTGAAGCTGGAACCATGGCTGCTGGGGCCGGTACTGGAGCAGTCCGTAGGTGAGTGATCCAACGATTCATCTGTACAGCCAGTTGTTGCATCTGTGTATTAAAGTTGTCTTGAAACTCTGCCTGGAGTCCTACCAGCTCTTTTATTTCCTGGGCGGCTTTGCCCAGCTGTTCCCCGTGACGATAAATCCTCTCGCTTCGCGCTGACAGGGCGGCATGAAGTGTTCTTGGGTCGGCTGAGTCCATTCTGGTCAGTTTGTTCTGTTACGAACTCAGGCACTTAGGATTTAGGACTCAAATGCACGACCCGGGTGCCAGAGATAAAGTATTTGTAAGATACTTTATTTTTCCAATACAGCAGTGAATAACAAAAAGGTAACTATAAAAACTCTAGCTGAGATGACAAAAATATAGAGCAAACAAAATGAAAGCGCTCACGTAGTGAGGAGACAAAACTTTAAAAAAATACAATGAGCATAAACTTTACCATGACATGAGAGAGGGAGCATAGACGTTACCATCCAAGAGACAAGACGAACTGACAAAGAACACTGGGAGACAGGGGAATATAAGCACAGGGTAACTAGACACAGGTGGGACCAATCAGGGGCGGGGCTGACACTGATGAGCACAGGAGACACAGAAGGGATGACAGGTGAAAACAATCAGGGGCTGACGCTGATGAGGGCAGGAGAACAGAAAAACACCCATTACAAGACATACAAAACTATAGGTTACTTACGTAACCCCAGTTCTCAGAGTAACATGAAGTGAGATCTCTCACTATGGGATGCGCCTCATCCGCGGAGCAAACAGAAGCATCAATCTCATTACGCCAATCCTGATTGGCAGGTGATCTCGACGTCAGCGTCAGGGAATCCACCCCCTATAAGTAGCTTGCGCTACGACGCATGCGTCATTCAAAATAAGCACCTCTTCTCGCTTCACCATAGCAAGGAGGGCCGTCTGGTGAGACATCTCACTTCATGTTACTCTGAGAACTGGGGTTACGTAAGTAACCTATAGTTCTCATTCGTAACACTCCGTTCGATGTCTCACTATGGGATATTGTAGCTCCCGTATTGCCAGACGAGCTTATCTCGAAATTCACCAAACCAACCAGAACTTAACAGGTAGAGCTCTGACTCAACAGGGTGCCCAGCACTGCTCGGGCCACACTGGGAGCAGAAACGTCTAGCCTGTAAAAGCGGACAAAAGTGAGCGGCGAGGACCAGCCTGCCGCTGCACAAATGTCTTGGATGGAAACACCCTTGAGTAAACAACCCAGGGTGTAGCCAGACCCCGAGTCGAATGAGCACGCAACCCGAAGGTGCCTGCAAATTCTGACATGTATAGGCCAAAGCAATTGTCTCCACCATCAGGTGGGAGAACCGTTGCTTAGTAACTGGCCTGTCCCTGTGAGGGTTAGCCCAGGACACAACGAGTTGGTCATTATGACACAAAATTCCTTTAATCTGTCCATATAAGTTTATAAAGCACGGGCTGGACATAGCAAATTCAACTGCTGTTCCCCGGAGGGACACAGCGGCGAAGAACATTGCCTCAATGTCAATTGGGGTATCTGAACCAACCACCTTAGGATAAAGGTAGGGTTGGGCCTCAGCAACACTCTAGTTTGCCCTGGGGCGAACTAAGTGCGTGAAGGACGTACAGATAGCACATGAAAGTTACTGACTCGCTTGGTGGATGCCAGGGCCAGTAACTGCACTGTCTTCAGTGACAGGTGCTTTATGTCAGCTTCTTCCAGAGGTTCAAATAGGGTACGAGCGAGCCCATCTGAAACCACTGTCAAGTCCCATAAGGTCACTAGTGAAACTCTGTGTTTTCAATTAAGTTCTATGGAAATTATAAAATCACTCCGCCAGGACATTGAAAAAGAGGTGTGTCCTTTTTTAAGACATCATTCCTCCACACCCTCCACTTTCAGTCATAAAGAGACCCAGTGGAGGAAACTTTCGCGCTGGGTCAGGGGTGGGAACGTGCGCAGGAGAATAGCTGACAATGAGCATATTCTTTTTTGATGCGAACAGATCTACCGCGGCTCGGCCGCCACACACCCACAGCTGACTCACAACCATTGGATGTGAAGTCTAGTCTGCATATGGTGATACACCTCTGGGCAGCAGGTCTGCCCCGAGGTTCGCCACATCTGGTGCGTGCCTCACTCTCGGGGAGAGGAGGCGACCGCAGCTCCACAAGATCAGTTTGCGTGCCAGCATGTAACTGGAGAAAACGCAAAACCTCCTTGGTGGTTTACAAACGATATTGTCGTATTGTCCATCCTCACGAGGACATGGTGTCCTCTGAGAAAAGGCAGAAGACGCTTTAGGGTGAGGAACACCGCTAAAGGCTTCAGGTAATTTACGTGTGACTGTTGGAGGTCTCTGTTTTTCAGAAACCCCTCACAGGTCGACCTTCATAAATGCCTCTCCAGCCCGTCAGACCTGCGTCCGTGGTGACCGCCCTCTGCGATAAGACAGCACCCATAGGCACGCCCCGTACTAGTTAAAGTCGGGTGCAGCCGGTGGCACAGTGCCATTTACGCATCTCATAGTGACCACTACCCTCCGAGCGCCATTACGCGCGGGGTTTAGTCTGAGGGCAGCTGTCCAGTGCTGAAAACTCCCTCAGGGGAAGTACAGTCTGGGCCGGGGACAACATGCTCTCTTCTGTGTTTATTATGAAAACTCAGGTCGAGCAGGTGTATTACGGGGACATTTGTCCGTGTAATAACCCCCTGTTTAGACTGTGCGAGAAGCAACCAGTCGTACAGGTAGTTTGCCAGGCGAATACCCTGTTGTCTTAACGGTGTTATCGCGGCTACCGTATATCGTACAAACCCTCTTGGACTGAGAACAGACCGAAGAGAAGTACTCCGTACTCGTAACGGACACCCTGGGATGCAAACCCCAGATATTCCCTGTGTGTGTGACCCGCCCAATGTCCGCCTTTTGAGAGAGGCCGTAGCTGCTCTCAAAAGGGGGAACAATAGGCGGACTGTTTTTCGGTTATATTGTTTTTTATTGTTTTTCTCTTTCATTTTTTGAGCTGCGCCCTTGGCCTGGGCCTGGATGCGTCAGCGGAAATGCTTTTATAGAGAAAATCACAACAATAATGTGACAATCATGTGTTTTGTGCACTTGAGGATGGCGTTGAGGCATCTCTCGAGGCAGCGGAAACACGTCTGGAGCTGGGGAACGCAGCTCTGTCACAGAGGGGAGAAGAGGAGGCTGTCAGGCTGCCCGCTTCTTTCTTCCCGTCAGGTGGCTGAGGATCTGGGTCGGCTGCGCCTGCACGGCTGCGCCTGCACGGCTGCTGCCAGCACCGGAGATCTGCTCGGCCAGCTCGCCCTCGTCTCCTGCCTGGGCTGGGGACTCGGGGCGGGCTGTGGCCTCTGCTGCCTCGGTATGTCAAACCGGGCAGGGTGAGAGGCATCTCGGGCGAAGGACTGCCGTGAAACCGTTGCAGGTAGCGGCTGGACCTTTCGAGGGAGACAGAGGTGGAGGGCCTCGTCTTCCCTCCTTTTCGACTTGCGTCTCCGCTGCATTGAGGCTAGAGCGGAGCCGAAAATACCCTCGGGAACGATAGGCATGTCCAATACATCCTCCTTTTCCCGGTCTGGGAGGTTGGTCAGGTCGAGCCACCTAGCTCTCTCCTGCACCACCATTATGCCCATTATTTTGCCCGTGGCCTGGACCGTGCAGCGCTGCACCCGGAGGCAAATGTCCGTGATCGCTGCGATCTCGTCCCATATGGCCGGCCCAGTCTCGCTCGACAGATCCCCGCAGAGCTCTGCCTGGTAGGCAGTCAGCAGTGAGGAAATGTTGAGTGCCCTGGCGGACAACGCTGCGGCTTTATAGGCCCGATCAGCCAACTTGGACTGTAATCGGTCTGCCTTCACCGGTAGCGTGGGGTTCCTGCTCGGTGTAGTCACCATCCTCGGGAGGAGGTGAGCTGCCACCAGTGGTTCCATCGGCAGTATGCGGAGCAGGCCGAGCCTCTCCGTACCGTCACAGTCCAGGGAGGAGGCACCCTGGATTGGGGCCTTATTGCTGAAGGGACGGTCTCTCCAGGAGATCGACACCTCGTCCAGCAACTCCGGGAAGACTGGAAGGAGTTGCCTCTTTCTCCTCGCTGCTTGGGGTAACTTCCCCTCGTAGCGGGACCTAGAGGTCTCCTTGTCCATTTCAGGCCATGGAATGCGGCACGTTGACACACGGCCTGCAGGTCCACGCTCAGACAGGGCGAAGCTGGTGTGCTATCGCCCGGGGGAGCAGCCATCGCTCCCAGCATTGCAGCTGGAGCTGATGGCGTGAAGAAACCTTCTTCCTGCTCATCCGAGTCAGAGAGTAGGAACTCAGAGGTATCCTCTTCGTTCTCCATGCATTCTGACTCTAGGATATCATCCGCGAGTGCGGCCCTGGTGAGGTCCAGCCGGGAGCCCCAGTTTGGTGTAGCGTGGGGTCCCAAACTCACGTCTCTAGCCGCTACCGAGTTCCAGCCTGACACGGGGCGGGACTCTGGTTTTGCAGCTGCCGCTGTTGATGAGCCCCAGACCGACACAGTGCGGAGTTCAATCTTAGAGGAGGACGCCCTCGTGTCCATCCGGCGCATCAGTGTACGTGAGGGGGTCCTGACTCGACAGGCTAGCTTGCCGAGCTAGCCATCGGCGGAGGCTCTTTCGGGTGAAGCGGGCATGAGCCGGGGTTGTCGATAGCCTCCTGGGCATGTTGCAGCCCGAGGCAGGACGAGCAGACCTGTTGTGCGTCTGTGTCCGACATCTTCAACCCGCAGCCGCAGAGCCGAGCCTCCGGATCCCTGACTCCTCTGGTGTGAGGGAGAGACGTGTCCATCTTGTTCGCCATTTAAGGCGACGTGGGAAGGACGCGCTCGTAGCAGGTATGTTGTCGAGAAAAAAATCCTCTCCAACCTGTCGTTAATCCGGAGAAAAGACGACGGTGTAGGATTTATTCCCGAAGAATATTAACTGGTGTGTTAATATTCTTTCTTTGTCCTATTCTTCTCTGGTGTGAGAAGAAAAGAAAAAAGCGTCCTCGCTAACGTGGTGTCGGTAGCGAGGAAGGTAAGCTAGCAACCGGTGTGCTGCTAGCTTGTAAGCTAGCAACCGGTGTGCTGCTAGCTTGAAACAAAACCTTACTTTTTCGATTTCCGGAGAAAAAAGAAAAAGGGTGAGGTCGAATGTGGCACTAACTGGTATGTTAGTACCGACAGTCTTCTCGTAGAAGAATATATAAAGGTAGCCTGCGAGTGCCCGTCGACCGAATTTAGCTTGGTTAGCTTGGTTCTGTCTGTGGACTGTGTGAGCTAGCCTGGCTACCGATATAGAGATGTGCTCTGAAGCGAGAAGAGGTGTTTGAATGACGCATGCGTCATAGCGCAAGCTACTTATAGGGGGTGGATTCCCTGACGCTGACGTCGAGATCACCTGCCAATCAGGATTGGCGTAATGAGATTGATGCTTCTGTTTGCTCCGAGGATGAGGCGCATCCCATAGTGAGACATCGAACGGAGTGTTACGAATGAGAACTAAAAACATGACATAACACAAGAATCATGACAGAAACATGTGCCATTCTCCGATGTTCCTCGGGCAAGAACCCTCCTCCTCAGCCACACCGCAGCCAGGAAAGGTGGAAAGCAAGCCCCAGCTGTGGCAAATCCTCCTCCGCACAGCAGCACACGCCCGACGGGAGCAGGCCCCAGCCCAAAGCGTGGAGCCACTCCGTCTCTCCGCGACGTCCTCGGGGCAAAATCCTTCTCCGCACAGCCGCACTCCACAGGTGGGAGCAGGCCTCCGCAGACCACAGACACCAGACAGGTGGAAAAGCAGGCAGCAGCCGGTGGAGCCGCTCCGTCTCCTTGCGACTTCTCCGTCGGGGGGAAACCACCCAAGCACAGCCGCACTCAACAGGTGGGAGTGGGCCTCCGCAGTCAAACAGGACAGGACCAACAGCGACACGGTCTCAACACGAGTGACGAGCTGCAGGTGAGCGTGACGAGCTGCAGGTGAGCGAGTGATTTAACAAATTATGAAAGTGTCATACCCACCTAACGGAAAGAAACTCAGCTAACTGACGATATGAACCATTATTACCGAAACAAAACACAACTCTCACAAGAGGCGTCTAAATGAGCCCTTGCTCGGGCTAACAGGCTAATGCTACCTCTGGTCATAACTAGCAAACACGATCTTTTATACTTCATATTACTGTATCTGCACAAACGACAAATCATCTGAAAGCTGAGATTCCACATATTCCATTGGTATAGGTCTCATCACTGCACGGCCAGAACTCACGGAGCTAGCAGCCAGAACAGAGCAAGAAAACAACATCTGTTTTTAAAACCATAACAATAATGACGTCTTACCCAGTGCCGGCCCGTAGCACTGGCGTTATAGATGTTCGCCTCGGGCGCCAGATCTGGGGAGGCTCTGCGCTGGCAGTTCTGGGAGGGAACTTTTTTTTTTTACCTTTGGTGCTCATCCTAATTTTCGGCCTTGATGTAACAATATTCATAATTAACCTGTTAAGCCCCAAGGTCCCCGCCGGCAGGGACCTCGGGGCTTTTTTCACGACACTGTGTCTCAAGGAACCTTAATATTTAATAAACTATGAATATTTTACACTGACCCTCTGAATTAGCCCCGAGCGAAAAATGCTAACCTATTACCGCACCGAAAGTCACTCCAAGCTCCCTTATTACTTATCCTAGCTCTGCACATCCATAACATCGTTTATGATCATAAAGACACAGAATCTAACGGTGCCAGCCTCAACACTGAAAGATACAAACTCACAACAGGGGAAGCAAACACAGACATCACAACACGTACCTTATGGAGCTTTTTACCGGAGATCGTTTCACCGTAGCTGTCAATCTGATCATTAGAGTGTTCAATGGCATTCAAACGAGAAAAAACGCTGCTGCAACGGTTAATCCATAGGTTGAGAAAGTATGGGCAATCTCATTTTTTTCATTTATAGTCCATAATTCCATATTGATGGCAAAACCGGAGACCAAAAGTTAGCTGCTAATGGTAGCCACCTGCTGCTGCTATTCCCCATGTATTGACTCACGCGGCACCCTAACAAACAGACATGACCAAATAAGGACTATGTGGGACTTCCCCTCAATTCTATTGGCTCTGACGGTCAGAAAGAGATGTCACATGTCAAAATCCAGCAAGGGGGGCCAGAGATATGAAAAATCCACCCAAATGGCCCCAAAAGAGGTATTTTTTTTGCTAAATCTGTCTAAAAAGGTCAAATATCACTTGTTTTGCATCAATCTTGATACAGGGTACTTATTATATGTTGTACTTTGGATTCCTAAAGCTTTTAGTCTACTAACCCATCATCCAAGGTTAGTTTTCACTATAAGTACAAAATATTTTATAATATTTTTCTATAATTTACAGTTTTTTACCATGTTCAATCTGAATTTTCTTTAAAATAAAAAACATCTATATTGATTCTGACTTTTCTACATCCAACTCACAGGTTTCTCATTACTTTGAGAAAAAAGATTATTAATTTAACCCTTTTAGAAGGGAAGATATGGTCATTTGTTCTGGGAATGTCATTTTCGAGCCTGAAACATGAAAATCAGGCTCGGGGCTTAACAGGTTAAGTAAATGTAACACCCTTTTCACCCCGGTTACACGTTTCATTTGCCCTGTGCGATGGGCGCTGTAAGTGATGAAAATGGGGAATGTTGGCTTATCTGGCGCCCGCAGCTCACAGCCAAAGGGCGAGTGAGCGAGGGAGAGAGAGAGCGAGGGAGAGAGGGAGGGTGCACCGGTACCGGCGCTGTTGTTATTAGAATCTGGTGCTAGCTGCTCTAACGGATATAAGAAGAAGATGCTTCTACAATAATGTGGAGGGAGAGTCCTCTCCAGTCAGACTGAGAGGCTGATAACTACAGCTCAGTGAGCTAAAGGACTCTCTGAGTGTTTAGATAGTTCACTTTAGTCTAAGTTATCTCAGTTGGTCTCAAACGGTTTGGTCACAATTTATATATTCACATACTTATTTGGATCTTTATCATATGGGTGTTTAGAGTTGCACCCCCTAGATCTAGTCTCTAGTGATTCTGCTCAAAGTGCACCAGATTGAAGCATTTTACTAGAGCTAAAATCTTGCTAGGGCTGCAAATTGTCTAGAGCCGGCCCTGGTCTTACCTTTGCTGTTTTGTGATCAAAAGTTGTGTTCAAGGGAATAAAAACACTGCTCAAGGTTAATCCAATGTCTCTGTGTCACTTTAAAATTATTACTGATAATCCATCCTTCCATCTTTGTCAAAAACCCTCAAAAACTGAGATTTCATATGCATGCTTGTGAGAGCTACAACCCAGCTTCCGGTTTTGGGATTGCTGGCATGGATTCACCAATGGTAATGTTTAGATGGATTTTAGGAACTTCCCCTCGATTCTATTGGCTCTAACGGTTCAAAAGAGGTGTCAATCATCACAATTGACCTAGGGGGGCCAGAGATATGGCAAATCAACCCAAATCCACCCAAATGACCCCAGAAGTGTTTTTTTGTGTTGCTAAACCTCTGAAATGATGGCAAACTATTTGTACCATATCCACCCTGTCATGGGAAGGCTTGCTGACAGGGTGGACAATGGTACAAATAGTTTGCCATCATTTCATTATTATCCAAATACTTTTTCCATTAACTGAAATATATTGTTGGAAATGGGGAAGTCTCAAATGCACTCTATGGTGATATTGACTCTATTAATACTTGTGATTAGTTGTTTCGACCTCCGTACTTTTAGCTGGTTAGCTAACAGTTCTCCTGCCTTCTCGCCATGCTCATAAAATGTACTTTTGTTTTTTAGCAGAATGTTTTGAGTCTGGTGAGTAGTAAGTACGGCCAATCACATCACGATCCGACAGCGAAGCCTCAAAAATGGATATACGGAAATGTTTCAAGGCAAACATTAAAACAACCAGTAATCCCGATGCCACGACGGACACCCGCCAAGATGGACACCCGCCAAGATAAGGTAACAACTAGTAAGCCTGGCAGTGCCAGGGGAAACAAGGAGCTGAGCCGGGCAGTGTGGGAAGCAGGCCGGGAGCTTTTTTTTTGTTTAGCATGGTTACTACACCGGCTACCGAAGATGACGTCAATGACGCTATCGTCGATGCTTGCGTAATGCGGAAGTAGGCGTGGTTAGATCTAAACAAAACGATAGACGCCAGGGCAGCGCCAGGTAAAAAAAGTTGTTTAGCCTTCCCAAACCTGAGCCTCATGTGTCTATGTCCACACCAGACCATTGTAAAGAGACAAAAAACAATGTGCAATTATTATAATATCCCCACTCTGTCCCAAAACCCAAGAAGGCTTCCAAAGAACGCAGAAGCAAAATAAAGTTAACCATACCCCAGAAAGCAACTGTGTTAAGAAGTTGCATGCTCTTCCCAACACTTAACCATCCGTAAATCACCTTCCCTGCTCTTGCTATCTCAGTCCCATATTGATAGAAGTACCTCAGAATCAGAACGTTTTCAACTTTAAATTATTTTAACAACCTTACACACGAAGAGGTTAAACAAAAATAGGTGCTCAGGGATGTGAAAAAAATATACATATATATATATATACAAGTCTGTGGGACGTGTACCCTCAATCGACTCCGGTAGGCCAGTTATCCTTATGCTAGTGTTGCGGCTGCGTGACTCAAGGTCTATAGCTTTAGCCTCCAACTCTTCCATTTTGTCGCTGAGCTGATTCGCGTTAGCCTCGAGGGAGGTCAGGCGGTGACTGTTGCCTGGACAAAGTCTAATTTCGCTTCCAGAGAAGATAGCCGACTAAAATTCCTTGGAAAGGTTGTCTCTGTTCTCCTCCAGTAGCTTAACCAGGGAAAGCATGCTAGCTACGGCAGTAGGCCCCTCCTTCTGATTTCCATAGCCACTACGTTTAAAGTGTCTGTAACCAATCAGTGAAGAGTAAAGCCAGACCAAAGCAATCTGTAGATGAAAAGTTCCTGACATTTTTAGGCTTTGCTGTAAAGTGTACATTATTCCAGATTCAGGGGACCAAGTATTAATTTTCCTTTGAATATAATCAATAAATCAAACAATATAAAAAAATATATATATATATAATACAATTGCCTTACCCTTTTCCTTAACCCTCTGGAGTATAAGGATATTTTCTCGATATGTAGACGTCTCCTTAAATTACCTTTTTAAATGTACTTCTTATAACATGGCACCCCATATGTTACTTATCAAAATGTTCAGGACAGTCTCTGGTATTTGTTTTGGCGTTTTAGCTTTGGTTTACAAAAGTAGTGAAATAATTATATGAATTACACTATAGGCCTATATAGATTAAATGAAATGTTATTCATGTGTAAAATAGTTCCATCCCTCTGCTTTCACCACAGAAAAGTTACCTCAGGACTGATTCATGACTTCATATTCCATACCAAGGTTCATCTGATGTGCACAAATACAAATTGAGCATTAGAACTTTTTTTTTCAACAAACAATTTATGTTAACATAAGAAACTGTAAAATCTCAATATTTACAATATCAGAACTTTTTCAACCAACTATTCATTATAAATGTAAAGACAGGGGGAGCAGTGTCATGGTCTTTGTCTGTCTTCCAGGACAGGGGGTCTGGCTGCTGTGTAGGTGGGGGTGATGGTGCATGGGCTGCTGGTGGCTGTGTCGGAGGGAGGTAGGTGTGATTGTCCCAGGTTGATGCTGGTGGCTGTGTGGGAGGTACGTCTGCTAGGCGAGACTTCTTTGCTGGCTAGGTTGATCGTGATGGCTGTGGTGGAGGCCTTTGTACCGAGGTGTATCTTAATCTTGTGGCAGGCACAGATGGAGATGGAGGCCGCTGTAGTGATGATGGTCCTCTGGTCCTTGGTGGTGATGGCTCTGGTGAAGGCCCTTGAGCCACGGTAGATCTTGACCTGGGGGCAGGGACAGATGGAGGTTCTTGGCCCAGGCAGCTGTGAAATCTGAAAAAAATATAGGACAATAATTACTACTAAGTTTGTTAAAATAAAGTTCAAGTGGAATGTTTCTCAAGCACAAATAACAATGCACAACTCAAAATAAAATTCTCTCTCTCTCTCTCACTCACTCACTCTCTCTCTCTCTCTCTCACTCTCAGAGGTATTTTCCAGTTATTTTACATACAGTATAAAATCACAGACAAATATAAATACATCTATATGTGTGGGACGAATAAAAGTTGACGTTATTCATCTACACATGTTACCTCACTTTTACACACAGCAAACGTTTACTAACGGGGTGTCTATTTTGCCACAAGAGAAAGTTCATGACTATCGATAACAACAAATTGATCAATAAACATATAGTTCATTTTCGCGGTATTCCCCATGTAACCCCTGTGTTATGTCTTCTCTTTTTGATGGATCACTCTGAGATTGTCAGGGTTTTGATAACAGCTGGTTTATTCCATCTCCAATTCTATGGCAGAGGACAAACAAATAAAAAGGGCACTGTTATGTTGTGCATCATGTTCCATTAGCAATCCTCAACGCATTGATAATTACCTAAAATCCACTGCCATGTCTTAATAATGCAGGCACACATTTACCACACTAGATGGCGTAGTTCTCCCATTTTGCAGGATTTTACTACAAGCTATTTAACTATGTTACACCCACACAATGCAAGTACACTATTACTGTAATATTTACATTTACCTATCTTCAAATGGATCCTTGTTGCTGTATTCTTCTTCTTCAGAAGAGTAGAAGCCTCCAGGCTCTGATGCTCCATCTCCACTGCTGCTAGTGTTACAAGTCCGCTGTGCAGAGCTGGTAATCAGATAATAAGCCTGTTAAAAGAATGAAGCAGAGGGAAAGTTGCTGCCGTTTGTGTGGTCGTTCTAGCCAGAATTTATTAAACACATTAATAAATTCACTTACAAATTATATCTGTTTTCTCTATTTATCTAATCATTCTTTGTGTAACCGGTCTGGATTGACGCCACATGTATCTCTGCGTTGTGTTGAATGAAAACGACTTCCGTCTTGCCAACCAGGTTTATTATCTGTGCAAACAGAATATAATGACAGCAGGAAATGGCTTCACCAGCTTTCTACCTCAATACTTCGCCACAGTGAGGCCTGAAGCCAACTGAGAATGTAAACATACATTTAGCCAATCAAAATAACCGTATGACATATTTGTCTCTAATCAAAATTGGACATAAATCCACATGCCATATTATGACTTTCATGAAGGATTAAAGCCTTTTTCATTTACAGTATATAATACAGTGATAACAGATAACACACACAACCCGGTTGACTGTACTCACTTTAACATGGCTTTGTTGTACAGGCACAATATTAGCATAGCATTAGCGCTTTAGCATTTAAATAATATGAACAATTATGACCTCAGACCAGCATTTCACATATGTATACAAACAGAATAAACTTGAAATGTAAGCCAAACTAGTGCACGGGAGTCATACACATGGTAACATAGTAGAGCCCTACATTATTCAGGGAGCAACAGCCTGTGCTAAAGAAGCTAGCGGATGCCATTAGCCACACGCTAGTGGCGTAGCTCACAGAATGACATTAAACAACACATAAAACAGTTTCAAACACACTTCTTAGATCGAAATATGACATAATCTGTGCACACACTACTAACCCGTTGAACAGGAGAAATGAATGAAGCAGAGGGAAAGTTGCTGCCATGTGTCTGGTTGTTCCATGGATGTATAGAGAGGCGAAGTCCCTCCCCTTCCGAGGGAGCTCATGGGACCCCGGAAGCGGAAAAATATACATTGAAGTCAATGGAGAGAGAAACGTTATCTTTTGATCCCGTTTGAATTGTGCCACGAATTACACATATGATGTTTGTCAATCTTAAACAATCCTTTCCATGTAAAGAAAGTCACAGTTTGTAGTAAAACTGTTGAAATATAAGACTATGAAAAATACGCAACTAGAAAGACTACAAATCCCAGAGTCGCGTAAGTGATGTCACCTTTGTTTTCCTCCACTAAGAGATAGCTACGATCAGCGTCATATAGATATCATCTATGGCGCTGGCTAAGATAAGATAACTTTAACAAGATGCCTGTGTGCTAGGTACCAGGTTGTTATCATACTAGCAATGGGTCTTGCTCGTTCTTTCGCTTCCCGTCTGATGAAAGGAACAGGAGTGGCTGGATCAAGTTAGCTACCTAGCTAGTAGCTAGCACGTTAGTTAGCATTACAGCCGTGTCATTTTTATTAGCCTTAACAATAAGTAACATCAAGTAACCCAACATGTTAAACAGTAAGAGTAG
This sequence comes from Gobionotothen gibberifrons, assembly GCA_943591055.1. Taxonomy (NCBI): domain Eukaryota; kingdom Metazoa; phylum Chordata; class Actinopteri; order Perciformes; family Nototheniidae; genus Gobionotothen; species Gobionotothen gibberifrons. The sequence goes on along the minus strand of CALSBZ010046826.1, from coordinate 32,370 downwards.
TAGTCATATTTCGTGTACTTTGAAGAGTACTGTCACACCTGTGTGATCATTCTATAATACACACTTAAGCCCGGGGGAGAAATGCTAACGCTAGCTATAGCATCTACGATCTTTTGTACTTCACGCTATCTGCACAAATGGTTGACATTAAACATTAAAAAGACCAGGCAGCTCAGAGAGAATCAGAGGAAGGAAGGCAGGCAGGCAGGGAGTTTTGCATGACATTCTTCTGGACGTGTTTCATTGTGGTGATGATTTTTGTGGTGATGATTTCATTGAGGGTATTCATACTAGTCAATCCTTTTGTTGACAAGACAGAACATCACACGTCACCAAGATGGCCGTCACTACTGCTAGACCGTAGTAGTTCATTCAGCGTTTCACACAAAAAAAATGTGTTACTTCACAGTTTTACGACACATTATTATCTTTTTGACTTGCAAAATTATCTTTTAAATTGACAAACATCATATGTGTAATTCGTGGCACAATTCAAACGGGATCAAAAGATAACGTTTCTCTCTCCATTGACTTCAATGTATATTTTTCCGCTTCCGGGGTCCCATGAGCTCCCTCGGAAGGGGAGGGACTTCGCCTCTCTATAATCGTTCTTCTTCTTCTTCTCTCGGTTTTTTGGCGGATTGCAAACAACTTTAAGGTGCATACCGCCCCCTACTGTACAAGAGTTTGTATCATCATATCATCCTATCACCACTTGTGGAATTATACCTTGTCTTATTACAGACACATGCATTTCCTAACACTCGGTCTATATGCTGTAAAATGTATTATCTCTTTGATTTACACACGGCATCTATTGCACGTCTGTCCCTCCTGGGAGAGGGATCCCTCCTCTGTTGCTCTCCCTGAGGTTTCTCCCATTTTCCACCTTTAAAACTATGGGTTTTCTCCGGAAGTTTTTCCTTGTACGATGTGAGGGTCTAAGGATAGAAGGTGTCGTTTTTCTCATACTGATATTCTCAACAATCTGTGCTGTTGTATTTGCTGTAAAGTGTCTCTACTGTAGGCTATTTTTATTATATGTACAGCACTTTGGCTCGACCAAAAATCGTTTATAAATGTGCTATATAAATAAAACTTGATTTGATTTGATTTGATTTGATACCACTGTGTTTACGTTGTTTTAAATTCTTCCAATCAATCCTTTTTCACTCAAATACTTAAGAATGGCCTTCCCGATAGCTCTTACCCCCTCACCGTCTGTTCCCAGTATCCCCATCAGGCTCCACTCCCTTCCTGCCTCTCTGACCCTGTCTCTTAGTTTTTCCCTCTCTGTTTTGTACATGTTGCAGTGTAATATGATATGTTCCACATTTTCTTTAACTCCACAGTTCCTACACTTGTCACTGTTACTTTTCCCCATGACATAGAGTAACATTCAATGCTGTGTGATCCAGTCTGAGTCATCATGATTTCCTCCATTCCGTTTCTTTCTTTATAAATATTAATTGTGAACTGCCTTTCTGGTCTTTCTCCCACCTTTTCTGCCAGATCTCCATCCTTTTTTCTTAATTAGTGCTTACTTCTCCTTTTCCAAGTGGAACTGTTCATGTTATTTCCTTTTGTAATGCAGTTTTTGCTAATTTATCAGCACACTCGTTCCCTTTCACCCCCTCATGTGCAGGCACCCAGCAGAACTGAAGATCTATACCGCCTCTGTGAAGTCTTAACAAGCTATGATTAAGTTATATGAGTAATTCTTCTCTGACAGTTGTTGTTGACTGTATGCTTTTTAAAATGGATAATGCATCAGTGCATATCACCACCCTATCTGGTCTGACCTCTTCAACCCACTGTAATCCTATTATTACAGCCAGCATTTCTGCTGTGTACACTGATAATCGATCTGACACTCTTTTTGAAATCGATATTTTAAAGTCTGGGATATACCAACTCCAACACACTCTTCCTTGTTCTTAGAACCATCTGTGTATAATAATAATAATACATTTATTTTGGGGGGCGCCTTTCATAACACCCAAGGACACTTTACAGGGCATAGGGGCAATATAGGGAACAATTAAAACAGTGGATTTCGTGAAGTAGTAGACAAGACAAACAACAGGAAATGGACCATAGAAGGACACAAAAGGACACAGGATACAGATTACAAAGAAAATGCCAGTTTGAACAGGTGGGTTTTGAGTTGGGCCTTGAATGTTGCCATGGAATCAGACTGTCGGATGTGTAGTGGCAGGGAGTTCCAGAGTCTGGGAGCCGAGCAGCTGAAAGCTCGAGCACCCATGGTTTTGAGGCAGGGGGTAGGGACGGTGAGAAGTCCTACGGACGAAGAGCGGAGGGTGCGGGAGGGGGTGTACTCCTGAAGGAGGTCGGTGATGTAGATGGGGGCAAGGTTATGGAGAGCTTTATATGTGAGTAGGAGTTTTTTGTAGTCAATACGGTAGCGTACAGGAAGCCAGTGTAGCTGAGTGAGAATGGGGGTGATGTGGTCGGATGAGTTGGTGCGGGTGATGATCCGGGCAGCAGAGTTCTGGGTTATTTGCAGTCTATTGAGGAGTTTGATGGGAAGGCCAGTCAGAAGTGCATTGTAGTAATCAATCCGGGATGTGACGAATGAGTGGACCAGGATGTCGGTGCTGGGTTGGGACAGAGATGAGCGGAGTCTGGAGATGTTCCGAAGATGAAAGAAGGCGGTGCGGGTGATGTTTTTTATGTGTGGTGCGAATGAGAGGGAGCCGTCCAGAATGACACCGAGGCTTTTCACTTGGGCAGCGAATGGTATGGGGAAGCCGTCGATGATGATGTTTGGTGCTGGGGTGTTATGTGAATTGGTGAGGGTGGATTTGGAGCCGATGAGCAGGGCCTCAGTTTTGCTACTGTTAAGCTTCAGGAGGTTCCTGCTCATCCAGCTCCTGATGTCCTCAAGGCATGTGGTGAGGGAGGTTGGGGGCAGGGCAGTGGTGGGTTTGGAGGAAATGTAGACCTGTGTGTCGTCGGCGTAGCAGTGAAAATTAACCTCATGGTGACGGAGGATTTTGCCCAGGGGGAGGAGATATACGATGAATAGGAGTGGACCCAGTACTGACCCCTGGGGGACACCCAGTGAAATAGCACTTTCTTGTGACTTGTGATTACCGAGCTGTACAAACTGTTGTCTGTCAGTGAGGTATGATGAGAACCAAGAGAGTGCAACACCAGTGATCCCAATGCCAGCCAGGCGGTCCAGGAGTAGTGGGTGAGAGATTGTATCGAATGCAGCGCTGAGGTCAAGGAGGATGAGGATGGTGAGAAGTCCGGATTCAGCTGCACGGAGGAGGTCGTTGGTGATTTTAACCAGGGCTGTTTCAGTACTGTGTTTTTGGCGGAAACCAGATTGGAAGGGTTCATGGAGGTTGTTAGTGTCAAGATGGGACTGAAGCTGTGCGGCAACCACCCTCTCAAGGGTCTTGGAAATGAAGGGTAGGTTGGAGATGGGCCTGTAGTGGTTTAGATCGGCTGGATCAGTACCGGGTTTTTTGAGGATGGGAGTGATTGCAGCCAGTTTGAGGGAGGTGGGTACAATTCCAGAGGTGAGGGAGGAGTTAATTATGTCAGTGATCATGGGTGATATGGCTGGAAGGCAAGCCTTGAGCAGGGTGGTGGGAAGAGGATCGAGCTGACAGGTGGTGGTTTTAGCTTTACGGATGAGCTCTGAGATGGTGTATTCCGATGCTGGGGTGAAGATGGAGAGGGAGCTGATGAGTGATGGACCAGTGTATATTGTAACTGTTGTCACTTTCTGTGTTCATTTGTTTCCACGTTGTATTTTTGGTTCCTACCTTTTTATGTGCAACATTTAGAGGCGGAACTTGGATCAGTGGATTGGAACATTTCTTTCTCCCTCCTTTCACATCATAAATCATCTTCATATTGTATCTGGTGTAAAGGCACTTGTTCTTTTACAAAATATATGAAGGATTAAACTATATAAAAATAAGTAAATATTACTCTTTATTTAAACAAGTCTAGCGCCATTCTATCGGTCTGTTTTTATCTAAATGTTTGTGTCATCCTTTTACTGTGTCTCTGGTGCAATTTACGAATCTCTGCTGGCTCCAGTAGATATAGCTCTCCCCATCCACATTCTTGTTGGTTGTGGGACAGAGGAATAATAATTCAGAACCTGCTGATACTTGAATCTTACTACTTGGCATATGTTACAAAACAAAAAACATCTCCATGGTGAAAATAAAATGTAATCTTTCTCAAATCTAATATAACAATTAACTATTCCTGTTTGTGGTAAAACACACTAACGTTATGTAATACAATTTCATTATGATTAAAAAACAACTCAAGTCATGATGATGTCAGAGTGAATGATTTCCTGAGTGTGTCTGTCCTGTAAGGTACGTCATTCTCTGCTTGGATCGTGTGCAGAAATCCCATCGATTGCACCTGGCAATACTGCTTCTACCTTTCTATTATCAAGCTGAAAAATGAATACAGAAATCCAACATACTGTCATCAAATGTCTTTCTATTATGAATTTAATCCCCATAATGACCTAAAGAATAAAGTCTATGGCTTTTACTTATTTTACCAGGCTAGTTACAAGATGCTGTCTAAATTAAATCCCGTCTCATTACATTACTATGTTTTAGCTTAACTGTAATATGTTCTTTCTACATTTCAAACCTCAGGTACTTTAATATCTGTTGAAATATTACAAAATGGTTTCATTATCACAGGTCAACTTCTTCGGTATTCCATTCTGGAATTACATCTCTCACAGGAGCCCCTTGGCCACTGATTCTGCATCCGTGTTACCTGTTATAACTCAATCAATATTTAGAAACATGTCAACATTCACCAAACAGTATATTATCCCAAGATATGGAGCAGGTTAATTCTAAAACTATCTTCAATGCTCAGTTTGAACATCTGGGTTGGGGCGAAAAGTTTCTTTCAATCCTTAAAAGAAAAATTTAAATTGTGAATTTTACAACCATGTTGACCTTTATACATTATACACACTCCCTCCTTTTTACACATGAACTCATGTGTAACAAAATCCTGTAATGGGGAGGGGAAACAACTTTCAGGTAAATATTGGTTAGGGACATAGTGAACATTTACAATTTGACATCCATTATTGTCATTTCCAAAGTAAACACTACAGTGAAAATAAATGTTTCTCTCCATCCTTCAGTCCTAAAAGAAACAGAATCTTCACATTTTAGTTTGAGTTTTACATTTGCAAACCGCCAACTCCTGTGGGAGTAAAATATCATCAAGTAGATTGGAAACGGGTCACATGTGCGGTTTCCCCTTTTTATGGAATTTTTAGGAAACCTCTTGTTTCCCTTGGAGCTCCAAAATAATATGTTAGTCCCAACCCTCCTTGGTTAGTTATTGTTTTAGAATCATGCAGTTAAAACTGAACACATGCCGGCATACATCCACACTCACACTTTCTGGTTGTCAAGTCAGGTCTGGTCAGATACACCCCAGAGTCAGTCATTTACAGTGCTTTTGTCACACTGTCAGTCAGGGTCAAAGGTCATTTTGTCTCGGTCTATTGGCCATGTCTTGCTCTGCAGAGTCTTTTCAGAGCTATTTCTCAGCATAGGCGGGTACCCTTTATCTACAAAAATATGTCATATGTGGAGCGCCATTCCCTATTCATTCACGATTTCAACTATGATTTTCAAGATTGGTTCTAACTTTTCATTTTTCCTGAAACTTGGTACAAAACTCACTTCCTTATAGTACTACTACTACTGTAATTCATTTACTCCTAATTAGTATTACAATGTCTAATAGATCTAATTCAGAAACTTGTGTACATAACTATTATCTTGAGTCAAACCATTACTAGGATCTGTGTAGCTCTGCATTTCATAGCTCATTATACTCATTTATCTTCAATTCTGGTCTACTTAAAAAACAATGTTAAACTCTTTAGCAGTGTGTGGAACCCTGGGTGTCCGAACATGCAACAATTACTCCCTCCTTTACCAAGGATTTCAGAAGTCATTTCATATTTCCATCTTAAAGCCCTCCTATGGTAATAACTATGCTACAATGGTGAAATCAATACTTTGGTTCTATATTTGGCTTGGCACTAGCTCTTCCGTCAACATTAGCTATATAAATAAAGATTTCTCTTATTAGGTGGTTCCTAAAACTATAATTTTAATGGTGTTCAATATTGTTCCAAATGAGCTCACTACTGTATTCACACATGAATACAAATCTCTAAAAGAATAATTCGTTAACATGATGAAAACATTGAAGAATATGGTTCTACTCTACGCTATTTTCATTTACCAATTGATTAATTGGAGATTAATAAATCTTTCTGTCTTTACGTATGTATCAAGTCTATTCAAGTTCTTTAAATATGGTCTCTTTTATGTGCGTTTTGTGAATAAGTGTGTTTATGTGTAAACTCACTCATTCCCGTTTTCCTTTTCTCCTCCTCTGGTTTTCTCAAACCGTGACCCCGGCCTCCTCACTTCTAATCGACCCTGCCAACTCCTCTGATTCTGTCTTCTCTTCAGTCCATCAGCTCTTGAATCCATCCGCTGTAACTCTTTTAGGCAGCCTTTGGCACAGTTACATCTGCAGCCTCCATCTTGCCACTGTTCTTGCACTGCTTTGCATTTCCTGTCCCCCTTTTCAGTCTCTTTGCTGCTTTCATGGAGGGCGGATTCTGCTCTCGCGTCTCACACTTTGCTCTTGAGAGTATCTCTCTGTATGTCAGCATAAAGTTTGGTCTTGGATGTCTCTGGTGGAGATAGAGAAACTACGTTACGTTACCAAATTTTCCGTAGTAGCGCGTTACACTACTTTTTACCCGGAAAAGTAGTTACGCTTCCGTATGACATTACCCTATAATCTATAATATAAACTAATGTTCCTGAGCAGACAGGGCTCCTATCTCTACAGTTAGTCTGAAACAGTCTTGTTTCGTTTGTAGCCAATCGAAGGTTAGCCGCACAAACCAGAAATGGTTCCTAGCAAGGCTTGTTTCTTCCGGACCGTAACACCGGAAGTGGTCACAGTAAACAACACACAGCAACAGAGGAAAGCCAGTGCACATGCTGGATAACAACATCTATCCATACCTCACGGTGGATCTATATCAGGATATCTTAATACAAACAGACTCAAGTTAAACCTTTCAACTTCACCGTTTCCTGAGATGTCCGTTTGTGTGCGTTTATTTGCCGTGCATTCAGTCCAGCGAAAGTCCGTGCTCGACAACCTCCAACTACTCGGGCGGGATTATGCGTTGGTTGTAGAAGTCCTTGGCTTTTTCCGGACAGTCAAAGTAGTAGTCGTCATTTTTGAGTGAAACGTGGAGACGAGCCGGGTGCAACAGGCGGAATTTAATTCCTTTCTGGTAAAGAGAATTCTTGATGGGGATAAACGCTGTGAGCAATTTCAAACCCTGAAGGCAGGAGAGACTGAAAAGAGTCAAGGGAAGCTTATAAAAGTTAACAGCATTTAATTAAACAAAAGATGCAGTGGTGTACAAATGAAATTGCAAGGAGACACTCTCCCCATCTGTCTGCCCAGTTCAGTCGGGGGTCCCAAGAGAGCTGCTCCCTGGCTTGGCCTCCCTGTTGTCTTCTGAGGTCTCCTCCTATTGGCCGGCGTCATCGGGGGGCGGGTCCAATGCATGTGGTGCCTTTTCTGTTGCTAAATTACTTCATTCTGGTGTCTGTGGTGTTTAAACATTCCTGCTACACATTATTCAGCGCCAATAAATGAGTGCTAATCCCAGTGTGCTCAGTTTAGAACATCACATGTTATTTCACCTTCTATCATGGTTTGAAACCGTAGCATTTGTCAGATGCTAATGCTAACTGGAAGTGACGCATTTTCAGAATAAAAGTGTCAAGTTAACAGTTAGTGAACTTCCGTTTTTTCAGAATAAAACTGATTTAAATCAAATATTGTATTTAATTCAAATTACACCTTATCACCATTGATTTTAAATTTACTAACAACGCCGCTCGCTTTTTGGCCAGGACGGAGCTGATATCAGGATAAACTCTCAGCTCGGTGCCGCCGTACTCCAGCTTGTGTTGTCTGGCCCATCTTAAAACTGCCTCTTTTTCCTGGAAACGGAGGAATTTTACAATGAAGGCCCGAGGCTTCCCCGTGTTGCGTGTTGACCGAGGGAACGGTGGGCTCGTTCTATCTCCGGAGGACTGCTGAGAACACCGGGAACCCGTCACCTCCATTATCAAGTCAGACACAAACTTTGTCGGGTCCTGACCCCTCTCGCGCCCCTCGGGTATGTTTATTATCCTCAAGTTGGACCGCCTGGACCGGTTTTCGAGGTCGTCCACCCGCTCCTGGAGTGTGATGGTTTGGGACTGTAGGGACTGAACAGCTGCTTCCATCACGGTGAGTTTCTCAAAGTTTTCACCCACTGTTACTTCGGTTTTGTCGAGACGGCTGTTGAACGATGCCACTTGTTGTCCCAGTGAGTTTACCGACCTCTCCAGGGAGTCCGTTGATTCTTTTAACAGTCTAGCCATGTCGGATTTGAAACTCTCACTTTGTTTGCTGAGAAGAGCCTCCAGGTCCCCCTTGGTAACTGGGCAAGAGGCTGCCATATTAGCTGCTATCTTGGCCGCTGTGGTCGCCGCTCTGGTTATTTGTGTGGTAGATGTCGATGGCTGTTTGTTTCCCCTTAGGCATTACTTCATAGTTCCCTTAAATGTGAGCGTGGTTTGAATCAGTTACCAAATCTGCTTTGAGTGGTGTTTAGAAAAGTTTGTCAGGAGCCCTCCATGCACACGTCTGCTCACTCCCTCATCCGGAAGTCAAGGGCCTTGTGGTTTGTTTTTAACTGTGTAGTACAGTTAATGATTCCAAATGTTAGAGTTCCTTATTTTCATACCAAAACTTGCACTACTGTTAAAAATAAATAACAGCAAAAAAAAAGTTATGCATTTGGGACTTTTTTTTGCTTTTCCTTGTTGTACCGAAACCGTACCGAACCGTGACCCCCAAACCAAGGTATGAACCGAACCGTGACTTCTGTGAACCGGGCGCATTGTTGTTGCCAGTCTATGACAGAGCACAAGCCGCCATGAGGTAGTTTACTGTTCAGGGACGAAGGTTCCCTGGCGTGCATTCTTTTCTATGGACGAGAGCTCTAGTTAGATTCAGGGTCCATATTGTTTAGTCTCACTGATGAAGAATGTTGATTATTACACTCCGAACTGGATAAAACATCGAGCTGCAGAAAGAGTTCTTCAGAATTGGTTTGGCAACCGCTGTGTCAACTCGTGACACACCACCTGTCTTGTAGACTCTCCGGCCGAAACTCCAAATAAACCGTCAGTGTTTTGCCATCAAAGCTCCAGCTCTCCTCGTGTCTCCTTCATGAGTCGGTGACTCCCATTGCATTGCTACACAGAAGTTTCCTCCACAGTAACAAACACCAGCGCACCATCAAAGCTCATCCAGCTCAATTTAGTCCAAATTAAGAGGTTTCAGAGGGGGTATGGAATCATCTCCAGTGGGGCGCCTTGACTCACGCTTCCACCCTTGTATACAAGTCCTTAGATTGGTGCCTGATGACCGTCCAAGAGCGACAACTAGCTTATCCTCTTGCTCTATTCTAGTGGCGCTATGCCCCCCCCCCCCGATCAGGAGCACATAGACTTTTTATCCGCTACCCCTTTCTCTCCAACGACAGCACAGTTAACTGTAGTCCTGTACGGACCAGCCTATACACTCGCTATCGAGTTCATTACAACGATGAAACACAGTCTTGTTCTACACTCGCATGCCACTGCCCACCCGTGATCAATTAGCCTATCATTTTACGTATGCACCCCGGACCGGCACCAGTTCCTCCAGCAATGTAGGGAACTGTGGCGCATCAGGTGATGCACGCACCTCGCGCTGCCCCGTTTTGCCAGCACGTAGAAAACTGTCACGAACGACAAGAGTGCTTTTAGACCATCTCGTTTTTAATAGAGACGGTGGTGGTGTGAGTTAAAGCTATAGACAAAGGCTGTGACTTTCTCCTTCTCAGTTCGCACTTCACCAGCAAAACAGATACGGGGAGGTATTTACACACACAACCCACGCTGCAGCTGGAGCCGTGTTTATAGAGGCGATAGTGGTGATATCTCTGGCTGCTTCTTCCTAACTGCTAGTGTTGGCCGCTGAAACCCCTAAAATGTGGCGATTTGTTCACTACAAATCTTTACATTGCTTTCATACAGAAGTTCCACGTTACTGATGTCTTTCTTTAAGGTTTCTCCGAACATGTGCTGTGCATGCTTGTATGGCACATACGTCCCGAGCAGCATACACAGAGAAAATCAGCCAGGACAAAGTCCCCAGACACTGATTCCCTGGGTGTACTATCCCCAAATGTTCATCAACCAAAAACGAAACACAACCGCTCAGTTTCACAGGTAATTTTAGGATACCGTCAATCACAGATTCTGTTAAGGCAATGTCCAAATGTGGATTTGATATTACACTTACCAGTTCTGAAGGTTTGTTGGAATCCTGCCGACAATGCCAATTTGTGGGGGAAACTTCTGTAGCAATGGAGAGTCAGGACTCAAAGAGACACGAGGAGAGCTGGAGCTTTGATGGCAAACACTGATGGTTTATTTGGAGTTATGGCCGGAAAATTGACAGGTGGTGTGTCACGAGTTGACACAGCGGTTGCCAAACCAATTCTGAAGAGCTCTTTTTCAGCTCGAGGTTTTAACTAGTTCAGAGTGTAATAATCAACATTCTTTATCAGTGAGACTAAACAATTATGGACCCTGAATCTAACTAGAGCTCTCATCCATAGAAAAGAATGTGCACCAGGGAACCTATGTCCCTGAACAGTAAACTACCTCATGGCGGCTTTTGCTCTGTCATAGACTGGCAAAAACAATGCGCCCAAGCTGCTCCTCCTTAAAAGAGATAGCAGCAATACCCAAGGCCGTAGACCTATGCCATGGGAAAGAGACAGTAAAGAGAGAAAACGATGAACTGGGTCAAAGGTTGAATACCTAATGGCGCATTTCCACCATGGCGCGGTTTAAGCGTATCGTGTCGTGCCGGGCCCGTTTTTGGTTGCGTTTCCACTATGCTTAGTTCCGGCCCGGGCTACTTTTTCACCTTTTTCCTGGCCCGACAAAATCGTGGTTCTATCGGGGCCAACAAACAGGGCTGAGTCGGGCTGAGTCGGGCTGAGTTTGCTAAACTAGAGAGAGAATCGCTGGCAAGGGGGCTACAACTACAACAAGATGAACATATTTGACCGTGATTTAATTGTAATACACGTTTCAAAATGATGCCGAAGTAACAACATACAGATACCGGTTAGTAAAAACCATGAATTAATGCTTTGACAAGTCTGCAGACAGACGGCAAGCGAAGAACCTTTTAAAATACATGACACATGCATTTCCAAACATTCGGTCTACCTGTGCTGTAAAATGTATTATCTCTTCGATTTACACACGGCATCTATTGCACGTCTGTCCGTCCTGGGAGAGGGATCCCTCCTCTGTTGCTCTCCCTGAGGTTTTCTCCCATTTTTCCCTTTAAACTGTGGGGTTTTCTCCGGAAGTTTTTCCTTGTTGTGAGGGTCTAAGGACAGAGGGTGTCGTTTTCTCATACTGATATTCTGCACAAACTGTGCTGTTGTATTTGCTGTAAAGTGTCTTTACTGTAGGGTATTTTTATTATATGTACAGCACTTTGGCTCGACCAAAAATCGTTTAAAGATGTGCTATATAAATAAAACTTGATTTGTTGTCTAAATGGAGATCGGCTAAGCTAACGCAATATATGCTCCGACCGTCCACACTCACAACAACGGCCTATACAAACATAAATAAACCAGTGACTGTATTCGCCATGACACAGACAGTCTGTGGTTTGTACTTGTTTAACTTTTGTCTAGTTTCTGAACAGATATGAGGAGCTGTGAGCTTGAGTGCTAACAGCTAACAGCTGATGTTGTTTTTCTGGGGTGCTCATTGAAAATGACGTCACGGCTCCGCCTACACTGCGTTACTATAGTTACTGCCCCAGCTCCTAAACTGTAATGGAAGCGCAGCATTAAAGTTAGCCAGGCCTAACAAGGCCTAACAAGGCCTAACAAAACCGTACTAAGTCGAGCGGGGCCTGCGGTGGAAATGCGCCATAAGCAAATTATTCCCTAACAGTAAGAAAATAGTTGATTCAAGATGGCACGCTCAAGTGTTCAGAAAGTAAAGGAAGAAGAGAGACAGGTCTGTTTTTAAGAGTGGAACTGGGAAGCAACCCGTTGTTAAGGATGTGTTGATGAAATGGGTGAGAGAAGGAAGAATGTCAGGGATAGGATCCAGAGAGCAACTCTACACTGAAGCTTTTACTTTGAAATGCCTTGCGGTGTTTTGGCAGCTGCAGCAGCTCTGCAGGTCTCTGCACAACCCGGATCAGGAGAGTGATGTATTAATATACAACTATTTTAATCTCTTCCTCATCAGCCTTCTGGGCTTCATGCCTCTTACCTGCACAGATTAGGAGTGAATGCTCCTTTTTTTTTTAAATAGTTGTCATAACCCTTTAGGACAGATTGCATGATGGGAATTTGATTTAGTTGGTTTTCTCATGAACAACAAAGAAACTCAATATTTCAGTAAGTGTCAGATGAAGCAGTAATTTATTAGAACGCTTTCGGGCAGAAGCACATATTTAGCTTCAGGTAAACACAAGTATAAAAGTGCAGAACAGCAGCTAAACAACTGTGCAAATGGTACATTTGAAGGTAAATGACAAAGTCTATGTGAATCTGTTCACACTTTTAAAATGTTTTCCAGAAATGTCCCAAATTCCAAAAATAGTCCCTTTCTTTTTAAAACAAACACCCCACAACTGTTACAAATGTCCACAATTTAAAAAGAAAAATCCCAAATTTGTATTTAAATGTCCCCAGTTTTTAAACGCACAAAGACATAACAATGAGAACCCAAAAGCATGTGTGTCCTGCTATGATTTCAAAAAATGTAACTTTCCCAACAATGGCCTAAAGATTTCCACAATTTCGAAAAATGTACCCACAAAAATACCCTAACTTCTTAAAAGAATATCTCCAGTTTTCAAAAATGTCTTAACTCTTTAAACAAACTCTTCTTTTCACAGTTGTAGGTACAAAAAAAGGCAGCAGCAGTATGTCCCATGGCAGTTTTTCTGAGGCAGTCTCTGAAATAATAATTTGATTTATTGTTGAACAAAATCCAATTCGCCTCTGGCTTCCTGTGGCTTTAACTTTATCTCACAGAATTCAATGTTACTTAAATGGCTGCTAGCTAAAGTCCAATAAAAGCACTTTCGTATAAAAAAAACAGTTCTTAGAGAATGTTTTATATGAGACACATTCATAGAAATCAAGACATGCTTTCAAATACATTCTAATATGTTATAAATGAAGTTTGTTTAGTTCTTAGGTTTCTTATCAGTGTTCCCTGTGTTTTTTTTTGTTTCTTTTTACAGAAACATTTTCTGTGATTTTTCTGATCTAATATTGAGCTGGGATGAGTTGTTTCAGCCCCCAGGTAACCACTGAACCCTCCCCTACCATCCCACGCCTCAGGCTGCGTGTTAAATAACCCTGCTGTCAACCCAAGAGCTGATCATAAATCTGATATTCATGATCTGACAGTGTGCTGATTAAATGTATTTTCTGAAGATATTGCTGGAGCATACTGCAAGATCAGAAAATGGAAATCAAAGATTATACAGTGGATATAGTGTTTATGCATAGGTGGCACCGCTGCTACCAAACAAACTCTCTGCTTTAAAATGTCCCCAATTTAAAAAATGTCCACTACTCAAACAAGTCTCCATTTTACAACATTGCAATCACTTGTTGGGAATAGGCAAATAAGCATGAACCCAAAAGCACGACTCTACACAAAAAAGTACAAAAAACTATTTTTACAAAGCACATCAGGAAGTCGCTCAATAGAGGTAAACATATAAGATAACAAAAAAAAATCTTACGAGGAAAGATAAAAAAGGTAAAATTGCAAAACAGGCAAAGTGTAAAACAAAACTTGGCTCTTAGCTCTAACAGATACAATACGAGAAGATACAAACATGGACCTGGTGCTGGTTGTGTTCTGATTTTAGATTTGTGTGTATAGTTTCCCGTTTTATTTTGAAGTTCCTTTCTACCTGTGTCTTGTCTTCCTTCCTGTGTTTTCCCTCCTGTTTGATTGTCTTTTTGTGTTCACCTGTTGCCCCTGTGTTTCACCTCCCCTGCCTCTTGTCTTGTTATTACCCCTGTGTATTTAGTCTTGCTTTCCCTTGTGTTCCCTGTTCGGTCGTGGTTGTTTTTCCCGAGGTTTTGTCCTGTTGTCCTGCCCAATTTTCCCTGCTCCGTCCCCTGTGTGTTCCCGGTTTGTTCTTGATTTGTTTGTTGCTTTCCTTTTGTTTCTCCTCGCCTGCTCCTGCCGTTTTCTTGTATTTTTTTGTATCAGCTTAATAAAAGCTCGCTTTGTGTCTGAGCCTCCAAAAGACTTCTAATGGCGCATTCACACTGCAGCGCGGAGCTCGCTTTAAGCGTGCCGAACCGTGTGGGGCCTGTTTTTGGTTGCGCTCACACAAGGCCTAGTTCCGCCCCGGGGGTACTTTTTCTACTTTTTTCTGGCCCGACAAATTTGTGGTTCTATCGAGGCCAACAAGCGGGGCCAACAACCGGGCGGAATATGCTAAACATATTTGACCGTGATTTAATTGTAATACACGTTTCAAAATGATGCCGAAGTAACAACATACTGATACCGGTTAGTACAAATCATGAATTAATGCTTTGACAAGTCTGCAGACAGACGGGAGGCAAAGAACCTTTTAAAATGCGTGATGCATCTTCTTATTACAGACATAATTTCCAAACATTCGGTCTACCTACGCTGTAAAATATATTATCTCTTCGATTTACACACGGCATCTATTGCACGTCTGTCCGTCCTGGGAGAGGGATCCCTCCTCTGTTGCTCTCCCTGAGGTGTTCTCCCATTTTCCCTTTAAACTGTGGGTTTTTCTCAGGAAGTTTTTCGGAGAAAATCGGGAGATCGGCTAAGCTAACGCAATATATGCTCCGACCGTACACACTCACAACAACGGCCTATACAGACATAAATAAGCCAGCGACTGTATTCACCATGACACAGACAGTCTGTGGTTTGTACTTGTTTATAACTTTTGTCTAGTTTCTTAACAGATATGAGGAGCTGTGAGCTTGAGTGCTAACAGCTAACAGCTAACAGCTGATGTTGTTTTTCTGGGGTGCTCGTTGAAGATGACGTCACGGCTCCGCCTACACTGCGTTACTATAGTAACTGCCCCAGCTCCTAAACTGTAATGTGAGCGCAGCATTAAAGTGAGCCAGGCCTAATAAGGCCTAACCAAACCAAGCCAAACTAAACCAAACCAAACCAAGCCTGCAGTGTGAAAGCGCCATAAGAGACGCAAGGCCCCAGCAGCCATGCTTTTGGCTCCTGTTCCGGTTCCGGCTCCAGTTTCGGCCCAGGAGCCGGGCCCTCAATTCTTGTCGGCGGTCCGGCCCACTCCAGCCCCCAGCGTCATGGTGGCGGTCCGGTCGACACATGTTCCGTTTGTTTGTTGGCCCTAGTCATGCGTCCCTCCTCCAGACCATCTCTGCCCTGCTGGTTTGAACTACTGTTATCGTGCAGTTACTGGAACTATTTGTTATCACCCAGTTACCCGAACGTTGTTAATACGCAGTGACTGGAACTATTTTGTTTCATGCAGTGACAGGAACAAATTGGTATTGTGCAGTGACTGGATTTTTTTTTTACTGTGCATTAACTGGAAATGTTTTGTATTGTACAGGGACTCGTTCAATCCATATTCTGCAGTGCCTGGAACTATTTGTTATTTGAAGGAGTGAAAATAACAAATTCTTCCATGCAGTGGCTTGAACTATTTGTTATTTTGAAGTTACTGGAATATTTTTTTGGTGCAGTGACTGGGACTTTTTGGTATTGTGTAATGACTGAAATTATCTGTATTGTGCAGTGCCTGGAACTATTTCTTATTGTGCAGTGACTGGTACAATTTATTATTGGGAAGGGACCCGAACTATTTGGCATTGTGCAGCGAATGGAACTATTTGGTATCATGCATTGACTGAAACTATTTGTTATTGTGAAATGACTGGTACTTTTTGTTATCGTGCAATGACTGGAACTATTTGGTATCATGCAGGGACTAGAACAATATTTTCCATTCAGTGTTTTGAACTACTGTTACCGTGCAGTGACTGGAACTATTTGTTGTCACCCAGTTACCGGAACGTTATTAATACACAGTGACTGGAACTATTTAGTATCATGCAGTGACTCGATCAATCCATATTATGCAGTGCCTTGAACTATATGTGATTTGAAGCAGTGAAAAGAAAAAAGTCTTCTGTGCAGTGGCTTGAACTATTTGTTATCTTAAAGTGACTGGAACTATCCGTATTGTGCAATGCCTATTTGGTATCATGCAGGGACTGGTACTATTGTTCACCATGCAGTAATTGGGCAGTGACTTATACTATTTGGTATTGTGCAGTGACTGGTAGTATTTCTAATTGGGAACTAACTGGAACTATTTGTTATCATGCAGTGACTGAAACTATCCCAATTGTGCAGTGACTGGTACTTTTTCTTTTCGCGGAATGACTGGAACTCTTTGGTGTCATGCAGGGACTGGTACTATCGTTGACCATGCAGTGACTTGAATTATTTGTTATTGTGCAGTGACCAGAACCTTTTGGTATTGTGCCGTGACAGTAACTATTTTTTATTCTGCTATAACTAGAAACATTTTGTATCGTGCAGTGATGGGAACTATATGTATTGTGCAGGGCCTGGAACTATTCGTTATTTTGCAGTGACCAGAACAAAGAAATCGTCATAAAGAAAAAATAGCAACTAATGAACATAATAACAGAGATAAAATGCAGAAATCATTCCAAAAAAAAGACAACATTACGAACAGGAGCACTTTAACATTACAATGCATAGCTCACAACGTGATCACAAGAGATCAACAAGGTCAACTGTCAACTCTGATGTTTTAGTGTTTAAATTCCTATTCAGCTCTCTCAGCATGTGGAATGGCATGAAAAGAAAGTGAAAAGGTAAACCACATTGTTGGGCTTGATTGGCAGCTGGTTTACAGAGCTTAAGTTTCGTTCAGAGCTGGGGTGTGGTCACAGTTTCGAAGTTAGAAAGTCACCTACGGAGAGCAACAAGCTGCAAAACCAGTGAATTAAAGTGTATAAAAACACTAATCTACTGTGTCAACGTTCGTTTGAGCACGGCACTGAACTCAAAGTGGCCCTGTTACTGCAACTGTGCAAATGTGAAGCTGCATGTTCAGCTATATTTTCTAAAGAGAACGTTTAATGATTGGATTAGATATTTTAATGTGTAGATGAAAGACTTATTGATGTTTAATCCTGCTGTCCACACTCCATTGCTAACACAACCACAATGGTCTAACACAAACAATCCTTAATGACTCTTAGGCATGCATCATATTAAAAAATGAAAACATACACATAAAAGGTCAGAGGGCAAAGTACTAATAGATTTACAATTGTATTTGTTTGCTAAAAGGTAAATATTGCATTTGTTCTATTGTTGTATGGTTACGTGTTTTCTTTTGTTGTTTATATTTGATCAGCTGCAAGAAAAATGTCTTCTAGTGGAATATTAAAGAAGAAATTATCAATCTGTCAAGTGTGAAGATGAAGATGGTGCCGTGTATGACTGCTGTGTTTCTAGCTCGGCTCCAACTTTGCATTTCTTTCGTTTTATTACAGTGTTTGTTTACATTTCAGTGTGTCTTTTTAACTTTGTTGACAACATGCGAGCCAACCAAGCCATACAATATGGTAGAGAGGAACTTCACATCCGAAATTTGGTGGACAGCAGTCTATCACCGTGACTGGCAAACAATGTGGAGTGGCCATGCCTATCTGTTGTTGTTGTTGCTGCTGTACCTGAGCGGTGCAGAAGGAAGACAAAGCGGCAATCCCGGGCCGGAGTGCTAGTGAGACTGAGGAAACGCAGTCTTATGCACATTTTGAGAGCAGCCAGGCTGTAGAGACACAGAAGGCCCAGGAGCCCTTCCCTTTTGTTTTAAACAGGCCAGATGTGTGCAAAACCTTTAAAAGGGTTAATCCACAGAAGGCTCCTGGACCTGATGGCATCCCTGGCCGTGTTCTCAGGGTGTGTGCAGTTCAGCTGGCAGAGGTGTTCACAGACATATTCACCAGGTTACTGCTGCAGTCTGTAGTCCCCACATGTTTAAAAAACATTCATCACCTCCTCCCTCCCTGACTTTCTGGACCCCCTGCAGTTTGCCTACAGAGCAAACAGGTACACAGACGACGCCATAGCCCTCACCATCCTATGGGGTCAGACCAGTCTCAAAAATAAATAAATGCACACAGAAGGATACACAAATGTAATTCCTGATTTATATATAAATGTCTCCATCCACACACATATTTTTCAATGCACACACAAAAACTATCTATTTATAAATGTAAAAAAGTTTCACAAATATATTTCTGATCCACACACAAATAGTTACATCAAAAACATATTTGAGTGTTGTTACATTTATATAAAAAACACTTTCTGTGTGTTAATCTCTCTGCATTTGAGTGTGAATCTCTCAGCATTATCCAAGGTTCTTGCTCTCTCATTTTATTAATTTGTTTTAATTACGCTGCGTAGCATTTTATTTAGGAAATACATGTATATATAAAATATAACTATAAAATTGTTATTTTTGTCTTAATAATTAGTATACCATAATAGAATTGACAAATTGCAAAAATTAATTGATGTTGTTCACTCACCAATCAGTGAGAGAAGTGAGAGCGGCGGGATGAGGCAACCTGTCTGATGTTTGGGCTGTATTCTGTTGTGGCAATCCTGAGGCACTGTCCAAGATGTGCAAGTCTGTTCCTGTCCTGGCAAGTCTGTTCCTGTCCTGGCTCTTGATAGCATTCATTGAAGAAAATGCTGATTCGCAGATGTATGTTGAGGGGAACATTGTGAGTAGGAACATTGCAATAGCTCTGGGGCCTCATTTATAAAGCCTTACGTAGGATTCACGTGGGAAGGTTGCTTTCGTAGGACAAAGCAAATAAATACGCACAGACATTTTACGATTCATAAAACACTGCGTACCGGCGTAGAACTTGCGTACGGCACGTCCTACGCCGGTTTCCCTTTATAAATCACAATCAACTCGAAATGCGGCGCAGCTTTTGCGGGATTCACGTAACGCCCATATTTGCCTATTGTTACAACCGGCTCCTGGGCTGCAACAAAAAGCAGGGAGGCGAGACGAGGGGTAAGAATATAACAATTGTTTATTCTTAATAAACAATATTGTGAAAGGAACCAGCCACAGGTCCCCGAGGCTGGCACGGAGAGAGTGCCCAGATGAGTGAAAGAGCAAGACGTATCCGGCTTGGCTCCTCTTGTATGCTTCCAGCAGGTGTAGCTCATCAGGCAATTGCCGGCCCCACAGCACCGGATCCTGTAACAGAAAGACAGAGAGACCACGGAACTCCTAGTGGTGTGGAGGGGTCGTCACAATAGTCAAAGAAACGCCCCGTATTAATATTCATTTTGACTGACTGCATGAAGAAGATCGCAGGAAATGACGACAGAACAGCCAAAACAAATCTCACACCGTGTCAGATTTGGGTTCTTTTGGGAAGGTGGAGACAAATCACATTGTTTGGTGGATGCAGTTTGAACCAGAGTAGCAGCTTCGAGGTCGGATCCTCACCAAAATAAATAAATAAGTGGTACGAAAAAAGTTAATGACAAAATACACATAACCTTCCTCAGGCAGTGTTAATGTTAGTGTTCTTGCCTTGCCGCTGCAGGTTAAGGTGATTTAGATGAGACATGATGTCACACAAAAAATGAACATCTGCTATCACCTTGGTGTCAGTTAAAAAGCTCAAAAACGAATTGGCTTTTTGGCTCTGCAGGCTTGATAAGAACCAGTTCATCACGCAGGTCGCACACCCTCTCCAACACACGGCCCTTGCTCAGCCAGCGAACATCGTTGTGTAGTAAGAGATCCTTGTGTTCAGCTGACATTTCCTCTAGCAACGATCTAAAACGGCAATGCTGCAAACTAGAGCTCTCACGCACAAAGTTAACCAGTCTCGTCACAGTATCCATCGTCTCTTTCATTTTTCCACAGTTTTGCGCACAACATTGATTTGTGAATAATGCAGTGAAATGTCAGGAGCGCCGGGTTAACGGCGGAAAGCCTGCTTACCAAGCCCTTGTGCTGTCTAACCATCGACGGAGAACATTTAAAAAATGTTTTTGATAACATTGTTAGAACATTATGCCCTACTGTTCTTAAAACATTTCCAGCTGCATGTTAGATGTTTTATGTTGCCAGAATGTTATTATTTTAGATAAGGATAACATGGTTTATGTTAAATAAATGATGCAAATGTTCTGTGGTAACAATTTACTAAAATATGTTTACATTATTAGAACATAAAGACATACTATTCCTGTAATTGTTCAACTCAAAATTCCTGGGTAAGTGGACTGACCACTGTGGTCATTAGGATGATTATGATAGTTTACTTAACTATTGGAATTTGACTAATAATACATGTAAAAGGTGACTCGGAATCAGTTGGTGAAAGTAACATTTGTTTATTAGAAAAGGGGAGCTGGGAGTGGAGGTTGGTTATGGCGGCAGTGGTAAACAGTTGTTCCAGGGTGGAGAGGCCTGGCTGGTCTTGGGAGTGTGGAAGGCCTTGGATTCCTCCTGGGAGAGACATCAAAATGAGTGTGAGGCAAAAGCAGGCAAAGTTGTCAAAGAATATGCTGGTAAAAAGCTAGAGCGGCACGCAACAAATCGTTCACGGCAACAATCCGGCAGGGAATGAGTGCAGGCTGCAGGCTTTCATAGTGTGGCTGGTGAGCAGGTTGCAGGTGTGGTTGATTGGAGATTGCTCTCAGCCGTGTCGAGCAGACCAGCAGGCAGGGGGCGGGGAGAGAGAGAGACACACAGTAGAAACAAACACATACAAACACTAACAGGGGTTTCAGGGACGGGCAGTGACAGTCGGTCCGTTCCTCTATATGTCTGTCGGTCTCAAATCTAAAGGGTGCAATAGCGATTTTTATCCAATATGCATAAACAGCGGACACTGTTTACTGTATACGCAGCCCTCACAAACCACACATGGCCAGATAGCTTATCCAACAGTTAGAACCTACATAAGAGACACAACCTTTATAGTCAGAAAAAAGTGTGATTATTTTCGGATATTTTACACAAATGATATTATGAATACTGTGGGCCTACATACGTTAGTGTGATTATAAGTGCATGTGAGTGAATATTGGCATGCATAAATTCGTTTGTATACGTCCTATTCATTGTCTCAATGCGCTCATACATCTTAAGAAAGTTATCACCAAAAATGTTAAGAATGTTTTTAGAGAACGTTATCCTACCTTTCAGAAGTACATTCTAGGAACCAGATTTATTTTAAACATCCTTTTCAAACAAATGCAATAAGTTCTAATTAGGTTTTAAAGAAACGTTTTAATCTGATGTTCAAAGAATCTTTTTAGGATGTTTATTTTTTCAAATAATGTTCCTATAAGGTTTAAGGTTAACTAAGACATAACGTTTTAACTGCAACATTCTAAGGATGTGTTTTGGACGTTGTTGGGTAACACATTAAAGATGTTCTTTATAAAACGTTCCCTCAATGTTACATGATAACAAATAAAGAACATTCTCCAAGCAACATTCTGAAAATATGTTCTGGATGTTATTGAGGCCTGAGATGACAAAGTGTTTTATAAAATGTTCCTTTAATGTGATATGTTAACAAAGGTGGAACGTTTTGCCTGCAACATTCTAAGGATGTGTTTGTAAAAGTTAGTTTTTTAAAGCGCACTACAAATAAATCTGACGTTGACCATGACCCTGTTACTATTTCGCATCACAGGAACATTTTATAAAAAAAATAATAACCTCCTGAAAACATTATCCAAATGTTGCTTTCAAAATGTTCTTCATTTGTTATCATGTAACATTGAGGGAACGTTTTATAAAGAACAT
>CALSBZ010046825.1:290270-389629 GCA_943591055.1 Gobionotothen gibberifrons | reverse complement strand
AAGAAAAGGCTTGTGAGGAGAATGTAAACCGACTTAATATGCTGTATGAAATGACTTAATGACAATTGAAGCTTACTTGACTGCGAATTTAGCTTCACATTAGGCCTGGCTTGACCAGAGACAATAGCTGCAGCCATCCATAACAAACTTGAATACATAAAACACATTATTTAGAGACAATTAAGTATATACATTGAAAGAAATTTACAAGAAATGTAACTTACATGTTCCCAAGCCTCAGCATGTTGCAGTTTGTAAGCAGCAAAACCCAAAACTACAAGAATGCAGTCAGAGCTTGGCAATGTCCAGCACACCTTCCAACAAAAACACAAGTCTAAAAGGAAGGGGACTGGATGATTAACTGAGACATCAGCAGCTGCTTTATATTCCACTTAACGACAAAGCACAGGTGAGGCTTGTTAAGGATTCTACACACACACACACACACACACACACACACACACACACACACACACACACACACACACACACACACACACACACACAGAGAAGGTGAGCTGATGTATGCTTAGTTTATTAAGAACATATTGTAAAAACATATGTATGGAAAGGAAAAACACACATTTTTCAGTAGTGTAAAAAAAGTATTTATTGTTCAGCAAAAGTAGATTTGTATTTTATATTATATATATTTCATTTTTATATTTCAAGAAGCAACAAAAATAATCCACAGTTAATAATAAATTAAACTTTGCTTTTGATTTTTCCTTTGAGCCTCCTTATAATGACTGTAATCTAACATTTGATTATTGTTTGTATATATTCTCAAACCTCCTTGCAAGAGGATGAACCAACATTTATTAAAGACAGTAAAACCCGAGCTTATTGTTTCACCCGGGTCGATTAGTCTGCTCTGTCCAATTATGCAATGATATATGTTCATTTATGAGGCCATAACAATATTTTCCAACAAAGGGTTCATGTTCAGATCAAATACGATTCTAATTTTCTAGACAATAGCTGTACATTATTGGAAATAATTTGACAAAACTTGACAGATTGTTTCTTCAAGCCAACAGATTTCAGGATTTATAAAAAGGTATATTCTATAGTTTATGGAGTTGTCAGTATCCCCTGTCTATCTTGTGCTGCTGGTCCAGAAGTGTCTGTTTCAGGCTCACTTTGGCATCTTCAAAATCTGGATTCATCTTCAATACTTGTTTGAAGTCACTCTTGGCGTCATCGAAAAAACCTGTAAGACATTAAAAATGTTCATAGATAAATGTCATGATATGTAATGTACTGCCAAACTAGCTCATTAAGAGCTGGGGGCATCATGAGAACAAGTGAGCACACAGCTCCATCTGGTGTTAAAAGAAGAACATACCAACTGACTCAAACACACATTAACCCATCTAATGCTGGGATGGCACCACGACACAGTTAATGACCGATGTTATAGATCTTACAAGAGAGCTGGTTGACTTTATTGTTAGTTTTATAGTTTTATATATATTATATAAAATGGACTAAAATCCACAAGAAAATAGGTTCCGACAGTTAGTCAAGCAGACCTAGAAAACACAAGTGAATATCAATCCAATATCCAACCTAAATATACATTTATTTTGAAGCAAAGCGGAAGTGAATTTGTTTTACTCTGTCAGGCTTGAAAATAACAGATAGCTCTCTCTCTCTCCTGTGAACTTTGGACTAAAAGGGGCCTCTGTACCCTTACCTAGTCTATAGTGGATGAGTCCTCTGTTGTAGAAAGGTGTCTCATAGCTGCTGTCACTCTGTATCGCTAAAGAGAAGTCCTCCACCGCTTCACCAAAATCCACCCGGAGGTACTTTATCTGTCCGCGGTTGTTGTAAGCAGTGGCCAAATGACTGGCTTTACAATCCCTGTGGAAATTAGACAGCGTTAAAGAAAGTCTCCGAAAATGTCACCGAAGTGAAAGAAACATCAACGTTAGCTAACAGTTAGCTTTAGCCGGGGACACAGAATTGGACGGATAACAGAATAAGCTGTAACACTAAAATGACTACAGACTTGCTATACATCGCCAAAAAAGGAACAAACAGTACCTGGACTGTAAACAGGACGAGATAAACTTTGTGTACAGTAGTTCTGCGCATTTGAAGTTCTGGTTTTTAAACTCAGAGTGAGCATGTTCAAGTATTTGAGGGTTGTCTTGCTCCATTAGCTGTGAATTCTGTTACGCTTTGTTGTGTTTCCTAAAGACGGAAGTGACGACAAGCAAGAAAACATCCAATCACGTTCTAGTGCGTCTCAAGTGGGCGGGGCTTATCAATGGGGCAATAATAACTTCAGAATGTATTTCATTTATCGCCTCAAACCACTTATCATTTTGAGTTTTGTTTATTATATAAGATATAATTTCCACTTTACATATGTTGATGCTTCTCTGCATTTTTTTTTGTTATTATTAGGGTACTGGTTGACACACAACCTGCCTTTATTAATATATCACTTTCAATTGACCACAGAGGATGCATCACTTCATAAAAGCGACTATATAAATAAATGTGGCTTTTATTTAATTTATTTGTTTATTTTATTTTTAAAGATTCGCGAGTCGTTATTGTCATTCATCAATATAAAAGGCAGGACAGTACATGAATTGACAAAACTGTGTTTCCCTGGTGCCAAACAAAACAATGAACACACATACATAAGGTGCAAACAACAGGATATAAAAACGGATGCAAAATAAGATACAAATTAAATACAAAATACAGGTAGAGTAAAGTAAAAACATCAAGTCAGTTATGCACCGAGGATATCTTTCTAATGTTTTTTTGTAACAGCAGGTGGCCTTGACTCAGATCCTTTAAAAAACAGGCCTTAAAGACATCAAAGTCTGTAGGTGCATTCAAAACAAGTTTAAATACTGTAAGTATGACATTTTAACCAAAGATCCAGTCAGTGGCTAACTATCTGGAAAAATATGTTCCTATTTTTGCAGCAATGGACGTGTTTTTCAAAAAGAAAAGGCTTGTGACCCTCACACAATGAAACATCTGTCACACCGCTCTCAGGTCAGTATGACACTCGCTGCAGTAAATACACAATTTAGCATACCCATAAGCAAACTGGTGAGAAATTCTCAGACCATCTCCCAGGTGAAAAGTCAACTTAAGGAAGCAAAGGTTGCTCAGTAGCCGCGCACTTCCCTTTTGCGGTCCATTTATCTTCAAGACGAGTTGAAGCAAATCAAACCGTTTGACCCCGAGGAAGAGAGTGCATACCGCTGGCTGAGGCAAATAACAAAAACATACAACCTGTGAGAATGTGGGATAACTTTACGTAACATAAATCTTTGAGTTTCTGCATCCTAAAATCGGGAAGCCCAAGAAGTCTAAAAATATATAAAAACAAGGGAGACATCTCCAAAATAATTCAATGCAACTCAATTTGTATAGTACCATTTTTTACAAAAGCAGTACAGAGTGTATTGCATACAACATAAACAAATAAAATAGAATTAAAAAAAATTGCAAATACAGAAAAATCCATACATCAAGTCATACAAATATAAATCATGTACATAGATAGATACACGAAGCACACAAATACCGTATGTTCATTTGAGAAATAATCCATTAAAATGAAACAGTTTTACCTTGTACCACTGTGCTCATCATTAGAGGTCAGATTCTTTAAATTTGAGGTCAACTTAAACTCCATGAAGCTATGGAAAATCCCATACGTTTATTTTGGCAAGGACAGCCTGTCCACATGAAGCCCAGACTGGTATGTTCAGAGCTTTTTTTGGACCCTAAATGTTGCTGTTTGCTGAGAGACTTAACACAAAGTATCAAAATCCCCTTTAGTCTGCCAGAACATAGACACAAATCCATCACCCAGCTACATCCTCTTCACTGACAGACACACGGCACCACCACACTGAACTTTTATCACTACAGTTCACTTTTTTAAGGAAGTTATTGCTGCTACATTTTGATATTGCATAATATAAAAAAAGAAAACAAAGTTGATGAAGATTCACAAAATAAGGTTACGAAAATACATCTGGTTCCACAGTTTTTTTCCTGAGTCGTTAACTAGTAAGTGGATTTGGTAATAGCAGTAATAAATTCACAAGGTACGGAATGAACTCATCATAATCAACGAAAAAAACGTATTTGAACACTAATATTTGAATTATTTTAAGGATGATTTTGACTCTTGAAATATTTGCATATATTTGCCAACTGCAAACAAACTAGTACATACAGTGAAAGGTTTATTCCCCTTATGTTGTATATTAACTTCTTTAAGTTCAGTCCATGTATAAGCTTAGTGTAGATTAGTGCAGCTTTGTGAGTGTTATATTGTTCATTATACGATATGGGGGCGTTAGGGGAGTTTAATGACTCTTAAAAGACACTCATCAATGAAAAAGTAACACTGTTTTAAAGTAATATTAAAGTTTATCCTCAAGTAAAAACCTGAGCAGGAACGCTTTGCACCAACCTTTATGTGTCTTTTCCACTTCTCAGAGGCCTGTGAGTCCCATTCATCTTCCTCCACAGACACACCGGTGGGCTCACCTCCCTGACCGCCTGTCCGTGTGGAAACCATGCACACTGGAATAGCGAACAAACATAAAACAGCTGTCCGGTTAAAGGAAAGAGGGAGAGGATCCAAACCAGACTCCAGGTAAACGTTGGCGTGTTGACTCTCTCCCTCTCACAGACAGAGCAGACACAGGTGCTCTGTTTAAGGCAAATAAGCCAACTCATTCCAGAGGTTTCACGACGACCTCTCTCTGTTGTTTTTTGGCAACACTGAAGGTGTAAAAAAACATAATGGTGATAACAGGGTTAAAAAACAGATGACAGATAGGAACGCTGTTAAAAATAATTCACGTCCAAATCCACTTAGGTTAGAAGAATGTGTAGCTCTGTTTATTATACATTTATTTAGTAAGTTTGGTGTGTTTGTGGATAAGAAAGAGTTCAGGGTTAGGAAGTGATCTCTTCCTGACCTCAAATATCTGAGCGCTTTGATCGTTTTTGTGAAACCAGAGTAAATTGTAACACATTGTTAACAAAAATGTTAGAACGTCCATAGTGTTTACCATTTCTATTGACACAGAAATACATACGGTATTAAAATGTCCAGTTATATTATATAAACTGATACAATGTGTCTCTTGTTTATGCCGAAATATATTTCAGAGCAATATGTCTATTCTGCCATATCATTTATTGGATATAGTTTATCCTGATCAATATTTTATAAAAAAACACTGTGGGATTTATCATAAGGATTTTAATTTACCTTACAATAAATAAAACCCTTTATTGTTTATTACCAAGCAATGGTATCAGTGAAATGTTTTATAAGCCTTTCAACATGATAGTAAGGTTTAATTTTTTCAAACGGAAATAAATAAAAAATGTTAGTTGATGGTCAGAAATCTTTCAAGCAAAAGCTGTTCAATGTATTTTACCATTAGCCTTTTATTAAGTAGTTTTTACTGTTTTGGCGGTTATATTCAAATGTCTGAATAATATGTATTATAGAACAATATTGCAGTATTGCCCTACGGTTAAGAACTCAAAAAGACAAAAGTGTACAACAACTTTCTCATTTGTGGCTTTTTTATTATCCAATTGGTCTGCCTGGTTACATTTATAAATATTAGCAAACATTATTTTTCATTTCATATCTTTCACAGACTACTAACAATTGTTATCCATGACAAGTGATTTAGTTAAACTGTAACAGAGAGTCTATAATAAACAAATATATGCAAAAATATCTAATGTAGTCAAATGTCATATTTTTTCTATTGAAATCTGTCACTAAATTCATCCAATAAATCAATTATATAAACACTTCTATATACAATATGCAACTTTGTACAAACAGGACACATACATAATACAGTACAGGATAACTAATTATACATGTTCACATATATATATAGGAAATAGAATAATAACTGTAGTTAAATGCACATTAAACTGCATATATTTTAGCTCAACAGTCCACTACAGTCAGTAGCTTGAGGGGTATTGGTTTATGAATCACAGCTTCACTCCATCTGTGTCTGACGTCCATACAGTAGTTATGGGAGGCTGGATGACAGGATGCTCATGTCCGTGTCTAGGAAGTAAACCGGCGAGCTGCTTCTGCAGAAAGTAAATAAACGAAAGGTCAAACTGTGTGGTGGGTGGGAGGCTTTTCCTTTAAATCCCTCCCCAGAGAACAAAGCAGTCACCACCTACCACAGTGCGCAGCTCTTAAATACGGCCCACCGTGTTCTCCAGACGCTCGATCCTCCCAGACACATCGGCCAGTGAGGTCAGTCAAGGAAACTCAAGTACAGGCACAATTAAATGATGAAACATACACAAGACACGCTTTTAAATGCTGTTACAATAACAGTGCTAGCAGGTATCAGCCTCAGAGAAATGGGCCGCTGAGAGTGTTTATAATAAAACGTCTTCCATCTGAAACAACAGAAAGGATATGCTTGGCTGTGAGCTGCTGCAGGGCGGCCTGGGTCTGCTTGGCGAACATCAGTCGGGCTTCACATTTGCAGGGATCCTCCACCACCACCGCCCTCACCTCTTCTCCAGGAGAAAGCAAATTTCACATCAGTGTAACAGATCTTTCAGAGAATGAAAAAAGCACATACGATAACACACACTCTACTTTTCCAACTGGGCCTCTGAAGAAAGCTTAAAAAATAATATGTTCCCAAATATTCTACAATATTAATTTAGCATTTTCAATTTGCTACAGCAATATTCAATCAATTCTATAAAATTACCCGATTATTGTCCAACATGTGCTACAGCAAACAGTGAATTATAGAGAATTGTGCACCAGTTGGTTGTGATGTTGTGAAGCCCTGCTTGGAAGCCAAACACATTATTCACAAATGTACTGTTAGCAGCATTAATTAATATCAAAGCAACACATCATGTTTGCTGCAGGAATCCATACAGTATGTTCTTACGTTTCATGGAACATGTTTTCTTGTCCGTATTCAAGATATAACCGATCCGGCACTGGCAGTAATACGAGGCATTGCTGTTGACACATATGTGTTCGCAGTCATTTCCAATGGAACAGGGGTCCAGACCTGCAATAAGCCGGGGTTAAGGGATGGATACTGGATACACTTTAATATAAGTAGGAGATCCTGATTGGTAAGATAGCTGCAAATAATTCAGGTAAAAGTTATCAGTTTCTTTCTAATGTCGACAAAAATGAGTAATATAAACAATTAGTTTACTGCTACAGCTGTTTCTAATATAATTTCTGACATCTATTTAGCTTTTACAAGTGTATATTATATTTGCAAGCTTTTCCGTTGCGTTTGTA
Source organism: Gobionotothen gibberifrons (assembly GCA_943591055.1). Classification (NCBI taxonomy): domain Eukaryota; kingdom Metazoa; phylum Chordata; class Actinopteri; order Perciformes; family Nototheniidae; genus Gobionotothen; species Gobionotothen gibberifrons. The sequence goes on along the minus strand of CALSBZ010046825.1, from coordinate 382,299 downwards.
CTCGACCAAATGTAACTTGATTCCTTCATAGACCTTCACCACATCTCAGCCAAGGTCAGTTGCAAACTGCTTAGGTTCACTGTGTGTTGGACAACACAGGTAAAATCACAGAAGCCTGAAGTAAAGCAGTAATTATAAGTTACATGGATACATTACTTCTAGTGCTAGGGGGACAAGACAAACAACAGGACAGTAAAATATGGACCAGTACATACAAGTTTACAGCAGAACCTCATTTGTCCAAAGAAATTAATCAAAATCGAGATATTTTAATAAATTATTCTGATCACTGTTACCTAATCATATAATGAATATGATATGTTCACATGTCCATATTAAGGTATATTGCATGTATTAGTTTGAATGCCTTATTTTTGAGATTGGTTTTAAAAAGTGAGGTTCGGCTATGCATATACATCATTTCATATTTAGATATTCAAAGCATACACCATTCAGATGCTCTGAACAACTTTACGGAAGCCCAGAGAGTAACTTGTTTACACATGGAGGAAACAAAAAATAAAATGTAATATTCATTTTGGCCACTAGAGGCTGAAGTGCACTGCTACTACTAAAAGCATAAATGGTTTCTTCCAATTTTTAAATTTCTCCATGCACTCTCAACACAACATACACTTATTGTGTGTTAGCAAGTCATGAACCAATTGCTGTCATGTCCTTCTTTTGGCTATAAATTAGATTCTGTGTCATAAACACGGGAGACGACTCAATTTAGATCAGTCTTTAACTGCTTGCTAAAAATGTTGTGTCACTTGTCTTTTAGGGCTTCAGTAAACACGACTAACAATTACCATATACATTTTTGCTGAAAGAGAAGCTGAAAGTTTAGGGCCGCACAGCCCCAAGACTTTACGTTGGTTAGACTGTTCGACTAAAAGCAGGTTCTAGTGCCGACATCTGCAGTCCATGTGGGGGTTGAGGGCATCTGGCTTTATCCTCATGATTTCAGAGTTTATAATTCACCAATAACACAATAAATGACCCTCTATGTGCAACAACCCCCCTGCAGACTGTAGGTGCCCTTTACTGAGGAACTAGAACCGGGGTTAATGGTGGCGTAAAGGTCTTGCAGGTCCCTTTGTCCTACCGCACAGGGTCTCTCTGAACTTGGAGGTGAGCTTCTCGATGACGCCGTAGGTCTCCACATAGAAGACGTGGTCCTCCAGGGGGATGCTGGCCATCTGCTGCAGGGAGCCCATGTCGGCTCTGTCCACCCCGACAGCGTAGATCTCGATGCCTGAAGCCCTGGCTGCGGCCGAGACCTCCTCCACCTGGTCCTGGGGTCTCCCGTCTGTCACGATGATGGCCACCTTGGTGATTTTCCTGGAGCGCGGTCTGGCTCCGGACTCCTCGGTGAAGGCTTCGTTCATCGCGGTCTTGATGGCGAGGCCTGTCATGGTGCCGGCCGCCAAGGGCTCGATGCGGGTGATGGCTTTCTTCATGTCGGGTTTGTTGAAGTAGTTTTTGAGGACGAACTCGATCTTGACCGTGCTGGCGTAGTTGACCACGGCCACTCTGGTGGCTTCTGCGCCAACGTCCAAGGTGTCGACCATGTCAGCCAGAAAGATCTTCACCTTCTCAAACTCACCGGGACGCACACTGCGAGAGCTGTCAATGATAAAGACCAGGTCCAGGGGACGGCTCATGCACTGAGAGTCTGTCTCTGGTGATCAACCAAAGCATGGCAGGATTAGGTCATAATCATTATTCAGAGAAACATTCAAGTGTTTTGGTTAAACTGTCAGTGACAACAAAACACAGGACAGTTTGGGATACACAACACATGTTGCCATGAAGACAGAAAGAAACTGTTGTGCATCCATGTAGTGGTAAAACAATAAAATGATATAGTATGCCATTAAACATAATGACATCATTTCAATATTTCAGTCCATCATAGTCTTATCATATCCTTTTATCTCATTTCCCTGAATGAAAAGGATGCTTGATGTCAACAAAAAAAAAAGTGACGTCACACCTAAAGATGGAGACATTGTTAGAAGCCCTGCCTGTCCGTTAACATAAACATACCAAACTACATTTCTGAAGTTCAGTATCAAAACCTCTTTGCTTTACAAAATAAAAAATACCACTTTTATTTAAAAAAGACATCAGTGTTAGCTCTTGTCTTATTTTAAACATCAAATGCTTAATATGAATCAAACAGATGTGAAAGTGGTGTGAATCTTCTCTAGTAAGAAGGAAAATATCTCACAAAGAATCTATAAATTGTGTGTGTTTCTATTCTGTCTCAAATCAAACAGATCTGACCTGTAAAAGCATTGAGGATTTGGGTTGGAAAGCAAACCTGACTGATAATGTTCTACCTGTCTCAGGACTGACGGTGGTGATGAAGCCGCTTTGGGTACTGACCAGTAGCGTCACAGGAGCGGGGGTCTCCACCGGCGGCACAGTGGTCACCACCACCACCGGCAGCATGGTGGTCACTGTCGTTGCTGGCAGAGTTGGCTGTATTGTCGGCTCTGGTGGAGGTGGAGGTTGAGTTGGAGGGAGGGGAACCACAGGCGCTGGTGGCACTGTTGGGTCTGTCTTTATGAGGCAGGGACCTTTCAATGTGTGAGGGAACTGGCCTTTGAGCCTGTGATGAGGGTGGTGAACTACTGGTGGAGATAGACCTTTGTATATGTGATGAATATGTGGAGCCACTGGGCCGGTGAATCTGTGGTGGTATGGGGGCATGGGGTGTGAGGGTCTGTAGTAGGTCAGTGGAGGAGACATAGGAAAAGGTCTATACACTACCGGTGGAGGGATCCTTGGTGGCTGGTACTGGTAGTGATACCCTCCTCTATACGTATAAGCACTTCTGTGGCCTACAGGCACACCAGAAAGGAAAAGTGATAGAGAACATTAGTAGGTGGAAAGTACAGGAGAGTTGTGTAAGTTGACATTTGACAACAATAGACAGACACATTATTAGTTGAAGCACGAGTGTAAGTTCAGCCACGTGGGTTTGTTTTCTAACAAGCTTGGATTATGCCGTATAATAATGCTTGTGAAACACCCAGTAAACACATTTCACAATTCATGCACGTTGTGTTTAAGAAAAGTGTAAAGTCCAATCATCCACTACTGGTTACATTACATTTTCACCCTAACTAGACCAGGTCTGGCCTTTCATGTTTAATGTAATATGCAAAAAATACACAACAGTACAAAACAGTTAAAGTTATTTCTATTTTAACTCATACTGACATGAGATTAAAAAAGTCTGGCGTGGATATAGGAACAATTACTATATTTAAGTACAGTCTTAAGGTACTTTAATTGAACAAATACAGTTTATGTTACATCTACATGAGCGAGAAATGCAGTACTTTCTACTACATAGTTTTGAAAGTAAAACAAATAATAATATTCATACTATTTCATATTTATATTTTTTAAGAGCTGCAGTGTTGGCCAAAGTATTTTGGGGCAAAAACCAAACTTGGCACAAAATGCAAGGTATTTGCCTCATAAAACACACTAAAGGGGGCAAAAGACATTCGGTAATTGTGTCTTTTAATACCACCAAACTTCAAATGTTGGAGGGAAAAAAATCCCCAATGCCTCGATTTATAAAGTTATTTAAATAAAACCAACAGAGAATTTTTGAAGGAAAATGTCACTTTAGTAGATACTTAATTTTGTAAGGGGTCAGATGCCAACACGATTGTTCATTTATAGCAGTAAATTGTATGTGTTTTTAAAAAATAATAGCAGTAACCACAACGTCACATAAACTAGTAGAGTTAAATATGTAGTTAGTATAAAGTACCTCGAAACTCTTATTAAAGTAAATAACAAATGTGCTTTCCACTACTAATGCATTCATATTGCTATATTTTTTTACTTAAGTTTTGTAAACTTCTTCCCTCACACTTAGAAATACCAACTCGTTCAGAACTTACTTTCTGGGTTCAGGGTCCTGATCGGGGGTCGGCCATTGAGTCGTGTTTGTGCGTAGCTCTGTGCGGAGATCAGCCGCGGGTCCCCGGCATTGAGAGGGTGTGTGGCCCGGGCATCAGGCAGCAGCAGCGCGGCGCAGCACAGCAGGCTCCAGAGCAAAGTATTCATCATGTCAGAGTCCTCCGGTGGTCTGTCCGGTGTCTGTCTCGGTCTCAAAGGGTCCTCACTGACCGCCTCCCCATATGAGGGGCTCTCAGCACAACGCGTCAAACCGACTGGCCAATCCAAAGGTGGGACACGACCTCAACCGGTAGAGACGGTATGGAGGACGGTATAGAAAAAATCTCAAATATTATCTGCAGCATTTCGGGGAGACGTATAGCAGCAGAGGTGCCGAGTACATTTACTCAAGTACTGTACAATTCTGAGGTACTACTTTGTACTTCTATCCCACTACAACTCTAAATATTGTACTTTTACTCCACTACATTTACCTAGTAGCCTACCTTTAGTTACTTTGCAGATATGGATTAATGATAACAAATGTGATAAAATAAGACTTTAGTTACATGTGGAGTAAATCCACAAACTACCCAGCAGTAAATAACATAATACAGATTTGGTCCACTTTAACAAGCTTGATAAACACATCAATACATAAATGATTTTAATGACAACATATGATTCTGAAATGGGCCAATCTGCATAGCAAGTAGCCTATATTACTTTGCTACTTTGAGTACTTTTACTTGTAACAGAGTATTCCTACACTGAAGAACTAGAAGTGTTTCTCAACATCACAGACTCACAGCCGTCACTTTTAAATCTGCTTTTGAATTGACTACAGAATCTTAGACATAACAAAAGAGTCATGGAGACATACTTTTTCTGAAACGTTTATTGAAGTCAAATGTATTTCCACTAGGATAAAATCATATTACCAATAAAGAAATGGGGAGGCTTTTGATAAGCATGCAAATACTAATGTTCACAAGACTAGCTGCTGCTCCAGATGTCGGGCAAGGAGGAAGCAGAGAAAATGATCATCATCATCAGTGCCCTCCGCTCTCTCTCTGTCTCCGCCTGTCTCTCCGTTTCAGCTGGGAAACTAATCCCTATCTTTGCTCACACATCGGGGCAGCAGAGTGATGAAAATGTCAGGGGTGGCAGTGAACTGAACCACAGCAAAGCTAAATAAATACCAGACGAAAAAGTGCTACAGACTCCATTCAATGACTGAGATGGAATAGTCTAGGTGTAAATAATTAGGGGGGAAATAACACAATTCAACAATAAGAGCTATAATAAATGGATTGTCATCATATTTTTTTTACACTTCATATATCAATCAATAGATAGGATGGTGCTGGATTGATGATAGCATTTCAAGCAATTTATTTTCACATGTATCCCTTTTGCTAAGACATAAAAAAAGGCCAGAGGGGTGGGAGCGAGGGCTGGTAGCTTCCTTTGCTTTTCAAACATCACATTCATTCATTCATCTCACACAGATTTCAGTCTTTCCCACCTTTCCCCTCTCACACCTCCGGGATGCTCTATAGACGCTCTGTAGGAACACAGAGGGAAGGGCTGAACAAAACGTTGTCAGTGGCCTTACACGTACACAGTAGGTCAGGGAAGGGGGGGGGGGGGGGGGGGGGGGAAATGGTGTTCAGAAAGGGTTAGTGAGGCAAGGTAGGAATGCATATGGTGGTGTGTGTGTGTGTGTGTGCGTGTGTGTGTGTGTGTGCACGCACGCGTGTGTGCGCGTGTGTGTGTGTGTGTGTGTGTGTGTGTGTGTGTGTGTGTGTGTGTGCACGTGGTTTGGCAACAGGGGCTGGTGCTTAAGCAGGCATGTAAGGGGGAGGTGGCTCCTTCTCTGGCATCTTCATCGCCATCTCGTAAGTAGGCAGGATGTACTGGAGAAGAAAACAAATCAGCATAACATCATTAATCTATATTAATCCAGATGCACACATATTAGGGCTGCAACTAAGGAATATACACATTTTAAATTCATTCATCTGGATATCAAGAGTCTTAATGGTCAAAAATCTTATTTTAAGCGTGCTAAAAGTTAACTGATTTTAGCGTCTCTAAAGTTAATGCAGGTTGTCTTCTATGATATTGAAGTGAACATGTGGTGAAATTTGGCTGTTTGTTCGACAAAAGTAGGGATTAAAATATGACAATTTGGGATTTTGGACCTTTTAAATATGCTTTTTACCGCTTTATACACCAAACAATTATTTGAATCATTGTCAAGGGAACTGACAGACAAATTGATAACATATTTTTAATTGTCGATTTCAATTCCATATGAGATAACCTCACCACCAGTTAAGTTAATCTCATCAATATGGCTAAATGTTTTCATTTAATAACTATTAGAGACATTTAAGAGTCTTTGAAAGAGGAGATTGTTTTACTTTGATAAAAAGGTGTTAACTAAAAAAAAATGGTAGCTGGCAATAAATGTTATTTCTTCTGACAGGTTGTTCTTTTATGAACACTTAATGTGGTTACTGCCTGCTTTTGGCTTCTTATACCATCACTGCGTGGACAGCATGCCACCTGTTGGCCCAACGTCAGCATTACACATTGCTTTACCAAAAAGTGTCGAGTGTGTGACAGAGATACCGCTCGTAAAATTCACAGCAGTCTATCAGAGAGCAGTCAGGCAGCCTGCATGCATGCATACCTGGGGAGGGGTCTCGAAGGCCGGGAAGACTGCAATCTCTGGCATGTTCCTGTTGTTGATGTACTTGTAGCAGTTCCACACACAGTTGATCAGGTAGGACTGGAAAGCAAACATTTATTTGTAATGTTATTATTAAACTTGCTAAAACCACAACATATCTTTTTAAATTTTAAAACAGCACAAAAATGCATCATACTTTTTAATATGGCTTTTAATTTGGGTTAACTTTCAATTCTCACTAGTATCATTGTCCATGTTTTACTGTATTTTTAAATTGTTTTATTTTAACATACTTTAATTTATTGTCAGCTTTAATTCACGGGAATTTCATTAGGATCGCTGTAGATGTTTTATCTTGTTCTGTATTTATTTTAATATTGTTTTTATAATTTCTGTAAAGCACTTGAATGAAAGGTGCTATACAAATAAAGTGTATTATTATATACACATCATCATCATCATCATCATCATCATCCCTTTACTGAATCCACGGACATTTAACTAATATCAACTTCCTCATCTAAAAAAAAAATCAAACTTACTATGTTTTAAGTTTGATTGGATCGAAATTAAATGAACCAAAACACAGAATAAGCCGGATGTATCTGTGAATACATAACAAGGAGTTCACCTTGAGGATGACGAGGAAGGCAAAGAAGACGAGCACGAAGAGCAGCAGGCAGCTGGAGTCCAGAGAGAGCAGGTTATCTTTGTACGGGAAGTCCGGCTGAGGGGGACAAGAACAGACGGCAGATAATCAATGAGACCTTTTCTCCATCAACGCTGCCACAGAAAGAAACTCAACCCTTAGAGCGCTTGAGGTTGTTTAAACAGTCAAATGTCATAGGTGAATCAATTTCAGTATTTATCAACATTTGTATAACCTGATTGTTTGAGAGCGTTTCTATTTGATTTTGATTCTGGTTACATCGTGCACAATCAAAGAAAGGCTGTGCAAACACACATGTATATCCATTGGTGGTTTTCCTGATTACTTTGAGGAATTCTGTCAAAAAGTCAGAAGCTTATTTGCTTTCAGTCTTGTTTTCTCCTTATTTTCCATGAACGTGGAAGTACATTTAACACTTATCAAAAAGTATTTACAATAAGTGCACTAAAGTATGAAGATACTAAATCAACTCTCTTCTAAGAACAACTTGTAATGGTTTACAAATATAACATTGACATTCAAATACAAATATCTTTACCCTTCTACATAAACCTTAAACCGTAAATCGTGTAACTTTTTAATTTATTCCATTTTGTATTATACAATATAATAATATATATATAATGTAACTTTTTTTTTAACTTTAATACTTTTTCATGCTTGCAACATTAAGCTGTCTTTGGCTCTTTTTCTGCTGTAACATGCAGGGTTCGTACACTTTTTCACCAATGATTTTCAATGGCTTTTCCATGACCTTTACCTAATTTTCCATGACCAAAGAAAGTACTCTTACTCAGCGGTACCACTGAAAATGGTTTATTTTAACATGGAACAGGAAAATAAGGTCTGCATATGAAACATGTTGTGCCTATCTAAAACAAATCCAATAGGCTTACTAGCTTCTACACGCTAAAGCAACTAAAATCTCTCACCAGCAAAACACCTCGTCAGTTAAATGCCATTTTACGTTTCATTACTATACGATACAGTATTTATAATCATTATAGTATTACTATTTCGGCGATTAGATAAAATATAAATTATATTTCATGCAACTTTAGTTACATTTCCATGACTTTTCCAAAACTTTGGGAAAAATATTGTTTTCCATAACTTTTCCAGGGCCTGGAATTAGCATTTTGAATTTCCATGACTTTTCCAGGTTTTTAATGACCGCAAGAACCCTGAACAATGTACATTTCTCCTCTGTGGGACTAATAAAGGGATTCTGATTCTGAAACCGTGGTATTTTTAGGTAAAAATGACATAAAAAAGGAGAGCAATGAGGCTTAGTATTAGATGCTGTTTTCTAGGGATGCTCCGATCGAGAGCGGCCGATACTCACTCTCTACCGATCGATCGGTGCTCTCTAAACATGCCGATCGCGAGAGCCGATCGCATGACGTAAAATACATGACACTTTTCTCTGTGCGCGGCAACACAAGCTCGCCAAAATGGCTTCACCGGTCTGGCAGTATTTTAAGGTGTCCGAAAATGACAATAAAATAGCGGAATGCAACGTGTGTGAAGCAGAAATCCTGCAGCTCCGCCCACCGGACCGGGGAGCTGAACACTCAAGAGTTAGACCTAACACACTTAGCTATTTGATCTACCTCTGGAACAAGCTAAACTAGTTATAAATATATTTATTCTTCACTGTCAGCGGGTTACTCATTACTGGATCAGTGAGCTGCATGAGACGATACTGACAGGCTGTCAGGAGAGAGAGAGAGAGGGGGAGAGAGAGAGGAGAAGAGAGCGCTTCCGCTAATTTCTCCCGTGTTATTATCCAAAGTGAATGTTAACTTGAATAATGTACATCATTTGAATGTAATAATTAAGTTGATTGTTTGTGGAAGCTCCAGTGAATGAGCCCCATTAACTGAGTTTTAAACATCACTTTAAATGGAAGATTTAAAGTGATGTTTAAATCTTCCATTTAGGCCCCGCCCACTCGATCGGATCGGCGATTGGTATCGGCGATCGGCCCCAAAATTGGCGATCGGAGCATCCCTACTGTTTTCTATTGTCAGGGTCCTCTGTTAATAACGGTGGTGTCATGAATTATAACGCCACAGGATCAGACTGTGGAAAGAGGAATGTGTTGGCACTGACCAGCTGGTCCAGGTAGTCCTTGATCCGGGGAAGGTAGGTGAGAGAGCTGATGGCCACCAGGCAGCTCAGAGCAAAGTCAAACAGCTGGTAGCAGAAAAACGGGATGAGCCAGCCGTCACGATGCTGAGGAGAATGATTACAGGGGGAGACAAAGAATTATAATGAACAAACTTATCAGTTAGGCAGAGGCTGTTTGAGGTCATTGAGCACAAGGAACATGTTGCATTATTCAACCTTATCCCCCAACACATGTCTTTGATGAACATTTAGACATATCTTTATCAAGGAGGTATTGCCCTCTACAAGAACTACAGATAAAGATGCAGCCTGAATCAAAAACAGCTTTCAGTGTCCATTCTAACCCTGGGTTTCTCAGCTTAAATGTTTAAGTAAGATCTTTCTTGGATTGAAAAAACGCTTTTCGCTCTGCGCTCAGGCTGTGGCTGCATCATCACATGTGGTTTGGGGTAAATGAAAAGAGCCTGCCTACAGAGACAGAGAGTGCTGACGCTGTAGCATTAGCAAGCCTCACTGTAACGAATACAAAGAGAAGATTGAAGATCTGCAGCGTTCCTTTAACTGGGTCACTTTACAAGAATCTCTACAGGCATTCTGGGTGTTTTTTAATGCAAGGACGATATACTCCTACTTGACTCTCCAATCTTAGTTAATGTAGCAAAGTACTAAATATATTTTGTACACTACACAGCTCTGAGGGAGAGGGTTAAAACATGAAAAATGTAGGATATTGAATTGGGACACTACAACAACTGCAGCTCTGCACCGCCACACTGCATTGGAAAAGGAGTTTCTACTACTGTTGTCTGGGAGATGTTCTTGTACAGCTAAAGCACAACTCTTGCAGACCGTCAGCATGAACCGATCCTGCAGATGTGAGTCACCCTTTAACTGTGCAGACTAACCAGCAGCTTAATGCAGGGCCACGACTAAAGGCTATCAAACCTGTCAGTGTTGATGCCATCGGGCAGGCCTGTGAGGTGAAGATGACAGGCAGTGAGAACAAAGAACGGAGCGCTTAACTCCCACTGCACCAGCACTCACATCCAGCTGAAATGAACTGAAGTTTAAAGAAAAAGGAACGGGTGCTTTGGTATGTCGTATGACGTCTTGCTTAGCTCTTAAATCGGGTGCTATTATTAAACAGCGTGAAAGCAATGGTTTTTTTTCAATGCATGCCGTCAGGGATTATATATTAGCATAAGAAACCATGACGGCGCTTTAAAGTAAGTACACGCTGTCAAAAGAGAATTAGAAACGGCAGAGTATCCACTGTGCAGACTTACAGTGATGGCTCCATACACCATCATGGCACTGATGGTGAGCATCAGCAGAGAGATGGCAAATCCCACACAGGCATTCTCTGTGGGAGAAAAAGTGAGAATAAAGAAATGAACAAAAAACATGGAAGGGTTATTACAATTTGAGTTTATTCGCACATAAATCATTAGCTATCAGTGAGTGAGGATGGATGTGTATTGGTCGGCTCTCCTTGAAGCAGCAGTGATTTACATTCTGCAAGTGAACAGTTCCCACGGCTGGGCTCTTTGCAGCTAACTCAGTTTTAAAGGCAGGCTCTGGGGAGCATTAAGCCTCTCCCTCAGAGCTGTGCAGCGTGGGTAAATACACAATGAAACTCAGACTGGGTTAATTAAAAGGCCTGTCTTTCATATCCTCTTTTATCTCCATCACTCAGTTTAATCGCTTCCTCAAACAATGGTGCCTGTTGCACAACTGACGATGAGACGATGCTGGTGAGAAAGCTACTGCAGCACTGCGGCCTGGAGGCTTCTCTTTGTTATTCAGCAGCTCAGGCAGAACAACCTAAACATGGAGGACTGTCTGCAGCTCAAGTTGAGGTTTTAGTAAACAAATCAACATAGTCTCAAGTTGTGGTTAATGAATACAAAAAAAAGGCTTGTACTTTGGAGTTGGTGGAAATTCCACTTTTGCAGTTTGTGAAAACATAGCATTCAATTATTATGGACCTTTGACTGGTCACATTTTTTTTGATTTGTTTTTGATCCAAAGTTATTTCATTAACTTATAAGATCAAGAGGGGGACCAAAGACATTTGGAGAAACTGCAACCAAATGATTTGGCATTTGACTAACTATCGACAAATCATCAGCTTAATCCAAACTTAAAGCTAGAGACCCTTTCCTCATGTTATCTCTTAATATCTTGGAAAACTTTCAAACATTTTGTGGAATAGAGAGCGTGCAGTCTGATGAAGCTGCACTAGCATGCTAACATTACACTCCTGTTTGCCTGCTGTGGGAAGGTCAACCCACAACGATTGTTTCCTCTTCTCTCCCGCTGAGTCAATGTTTCAGAAAAATGAAGAGGAGTCACCAAGCCAAATCAACAGAACAAACGCCAGATGGAAAAAGCACTCCGAAAGTCCTGCCAGCCCTGCCCTGGCACATATAAATACAAACACCTCAGCTAAAACACAAAACCTCAAGGAAATACAAAAGAACGATACAAGTGACGCCAGTCCAATAACAACATGAACACAGTTGTTTTGATTTGCACTCCGTGGGGAGGTTTGCTCCCTGAGGAAGATGAATCACATGTTCCACCTCACATAATAGCAGCTCATCTGTTGAGCACATACACACTTCTAAATCCAGAGCGTATGTTTGATGTTTCCGTGGGAAAAACATCTTCATCTGAACACCGTGGAAGTAAGGCCTACCTTGAATGAATATATTCAAAAAGGTGTAAATGCCTCTCAATAAACTCAAAACAATTTATATGTCTTTTTATAATGCTGTTTGAGAGCCCTTATAGTATTTCTTATGTACCGTAAATTCCGGACTATTAAGCGCACCTGTATATAAGCCGCACCCACTGGTCGGTCACCAATTGTGGGTAGCGTGGCTGAGCTTCTCCGGCGTCTCCGGCTCGCCGGAGAAGCCAGCACCAGCCAATCAAATCCCGTTTCTGAAAATCTGACAGCTCAAATCCTAGCCAATCAAACCGCGTCTAAGCTGGGAGAGATATCCCGCCGTTCATTTCTATATTTCAAAAACAGATGGAGGATAAACTAATTATCGCCGTAGCAAATCACCCGGTTTTGTATGACCAGTCCCTATTAACTTACCGGGATACAACCGGAGGAACCAGGCATGGAGGGAGGTGGCAGAGACAGTGGGTGAAACTGGTAGGCTTTCGCCTGTTTGGGGATTTTATATCCAGTATATCCAAGCATAGCTTGCTAGCTATGTTAACACTACGTAAACGGGGCGGGACATTCATGTGATTGGTTGTTGGTTGCGGGGCTCGAATAAAATCCCCAAGCTTCAGACACGCCCAGCTCCAAGCTTTTTTTGAAGCTGTAGTGTAAGCCGCGATGTTCAAAGCGTGGGGAAAAAGTAGCGGCTTATAGTCCGGAAAGTACGGTAGATTTAACCGCTTACCAGACATCCTGTCGGACGCAAAGTAATGGTCGATGACCTCATACTGCAAGTCGATAGTGGGCACGTTCTCCGGGTGGGTCACAGCTACCGTCAGCAGGATGCCCATCAACAGATTGACTACCTGAATAGAGGAAGGAGGGAAAAGAGAGAGGGTTTTTAAAAAGAACAATTATGCATGTCTTAGCACATTACCAACAAATTGTTTAGCTTTTAAATAATTAACAACATTTTCTAACAACAGTTTTGGATTAAATAACTCCTTTCAGGTCAGGCATTAGTTTTGAGTTTAAGGAAGTTAACATGTGGATAAGATAACAGTGAATCATTTATCACTCCTTTTATGACAAGATTACTTTATCATCATGTGGTAATGAAGGCGTGAGGAGCAACCATGTAAGGACCTGAGGACGCTCCAGCATTCAAGCTGCTACATTCATATGATACAGAATATTGTGGTAAATTAAGGGAAATAGACATACAGTAGCACATGGTGTCATGACCTGAAACAACTGGTTATCTGGAAGGAAGAACATCCAAGTTAATATAATCTTTTATAATAGATGGAATTTCAAATTAATGTGAAATATAAAATAAATGGTCCTCGTCTATAATTTAAAAACTAGCTTTTTAGAGCTGGAACTAACCTGGAACCAGAGCATCTGCGACAAAACAAAGCATTATTGTTCGACACTGACCTCAACATCTTATCTAAAACTTCTCCAAATGTAACTGCAGAAAAGTGTAGCGTGCAGGCTGCTCATGTCTAGTCGTTTATGTGTTCTATATATCAAGGAGGATAGAGAAGGGAACTTATTATGCATTTTAAATTATTTATCTCTCCTCCTCCTGATATCTGGCTGTAGCTGTACTATCATTAAATGCAAAAAAGCCAAATTAACCACATTATCAGCTTCTCCCAAATATACTAAATCATAACGTTAACTAACTGTATCGCTGTGTCTGGTTGTTGTATCCGATTTGTTGTGTGTGGTGTATCTAGCTTGAGACCTAGTGCTACATAAGATAAGATGGACCTTTATTAATCCCCTCTGGGAAATTCAGTTTTTGTCAGCAATAGAATAAAGGAAACACAGATAGTAAAAATATACACAGGGATATTAACAATAGGAATTAGAAAATAAAATAAAACATGTAGTAACAGTATGAATAGAAATAACAAAAAACAAAAAAAGGACTCAAACTCTGATCAGGTGAATTTACATGTAAATATGTGAACAAGAGTAACTATATATATATATATATATATATATACACACACACACATCAGTGTGAAAGAAGGGATTTCGTGAAAATAGAGGAAAATGCTCATGGGTTTTTGTATGAGTCAAGAAGTGTCCAGCTGGCAAAAAGCTTGAAATGCAACCGAAAACATGAACATCTGTTCTGTGACGTGGTGGAGGGGATTACTGCAAAAGTTAATGAGAGATGTGCAGAGGGCAGTAATAGCTGACCTTAGCATGTCTATGAACTAATAGAAACTAGATAATAGTATGTCAATACTTTTAAACAACAGAAATAATGTCAAAACCCGTATCCCTGGCTTACAGCATGCTACTGTGGATTTCCTCATTGCCAAGCTTGTTATGATTTGACAGCCATTACGCTATCAAGTTAGCGGAATGTTGCCTAGCTTGCGTTTACGTGCAACATAAGTCAACATGCAACACATTTCATACCTCTGAACCCAATCGGATGTGGGTAACTAGCAGGAATATGCCACTGACTGTCTTTATATCAATTAAATAACCGCGTTTTCGAGGTTGGGTGAGTTTTATCGACATAAACACTGAGCTAGTCAAAGCTGTAATGCTAGCAGGCTGCTAACGCTAGCGTTCTGTACGGTTAAAAGCGAGGCGTGTAACGGCTGTTTAAAATGGTCAAAAAGTAGCACCTAGCTTACATTAAAGTTAACGAAAACAGTCGTAATACTAACATTGATATGTTTATCGAAAGTCTGGTTGACATTCATTATGTAACTTGTTACTTTTATCGAACTTATCACAGAACTTATTGACAAGCATTGCTAGCTAGCATTAGCTCGCTAATCCCCATCAACCATTTTACGCACCATATACCAAGTTCCCAGGATGATGGTCCCCGTCCGGACGTGGCAACATCCGCAACACCGGGTGGTGTACAGTCTGTCTCGAGTTGGCTTAAAGTGATGCATGTCCTCCACAAGCGTAGGAAGAAACATCGGGAGCTGGTCGTGGAGGATAAAATTCTTCACAGCATCAACAGTCAGTAGACGAACTCGGAGGAGGAACGCCCACCCAGCAAACTGACGAGATGCGAGACACCGCGATAACAACACACGAGGAATAGAGGGTAACTTTGACTGACAGGAATCTCAACCAATGAGCGTGAAGACATTTACAGAAAAGGGCTGCAAAATATGTCTGCTCTTTTAAATCACTTTTAACAACTCACTCTTTTAGAATTGCTTTTCTGTGACTTTATTTTTATTTATTTATTCTTTATCTATGCATTTTAGTGTTATTATTTTCAACCTGTTTTTATGTTAAGATGCTGTTATTTTGTGTATTTTGTGTATCTTTATGTGAAAGCACTTTGTGACTATGTTTTGAAAGGTTCTATATATACATAAAGTGTATCATTATTATTATTAATAGGCTTTTTTAGGTTGTTGAAAATGATCTTTTATCCTTGTCGTTTTCTTTTACAATTAAACATCTGTATTGCAAAAGTCTCCAGACAATATTCTCTATGTGGTGTCATTATTGTCAGTATTAAGTGTGAGAGTTATTCAATTATTCCTTTAATTAACAACAGTTCAAGTGGCAGTTCAACCCTCATCTAGTAATCAGTTGCCCTTTTAAGTGTTATGGTGTTACCTTTAGGAGGGTGTACATTATTTTGCAACTTCATCTTTTACCATTTGAAAATCAATCACATTTTCCTGATTAGTACATAAATATACTAAATAAACGTTGTACATACACTCTAGTTATATGCTAGTAAAACAAACATAAAGACATTCAGGATTGATATTTTTTATCAACAATTATCAAATACAAAAATAGTAGATATCTAGGGTCTAGATGACATTACGAGATAGTTACATAGCAGCTCATCATTATTACCTAATTCTATTATTTTACATTTATTATGCACCCTACAATGAGTTCACCCTAAATTGTTCATGTCACATGGATTATTTAACGCACTGTAATGGGGGATAATGCTGAGGTTTCCCTATTTAACACAGTTAATCACATATTTCTGGTTAAACCAGGACTCTAGTCAGGAATTTATAATAATGAGGTCATTAGTCCTGCGTGCATCTTAAAAGGCCCTGTTACACCTGAGTGTAACAGAGGGGAGAGGCTCACAGCATACATTCTGAAGTGTTACAGTATGAAAAGCAGTGGTGTTACTTACAACAATAACAATGGCTAAGTTTCATAAAGCCAGCCCCATAAAGTGTATTTTTTAAATGTAAAAGCTACAAAAAAGTGTGCATGGAAGCAAAGATAGCTGCCACTTTAAAACAATTACATAGCAAAGTGTATTTTACATGGTTGATAATTAATCACATACTACATCTATGATCTTCTTTTAACCATACACACAAACAATGCCAAACAAGATCATACACCTGCTGACAACCCATAATTTATAAAGAAATAAAACAAAGTTAAAATTTGTAGCAACACTTCAATGATACATTTGGCCCTGTGTAGAACGAAGCAATCTCAAATCCTTTTTAAGATAGTAAACAAAAACAATTCTTCATAAATATAAATACATTATCAATGAACAACTGCAGATACATTTGTGTTAGGTGGGATAGTCAGTGATTCACCCTCAACATTAAGAGAAGACTAAACGTTTACAGTTGCTCCCAAGGTACATACATTTGCCTGGCAACCTCCCTTTAAAACATAAACATTGGTGTTAAAATTTTAAGTTAAACAATCACTTCTTCTCTGTTGGGGCTGTGATAATCTCCACGTGAAGTCGTCTGCTGGGCCAGGACGTATCCTTCATTATCTTTCTGCTGCCATGTATAGATTAATATTGCAGCCATTGCAGCTGCAAGAACCACTCCTATCAATCCTCCTGCAATAACAGCTGAACACAAATGACTGAGTTAGAAACAATCACACTGTGTAAAACTCTGTCAAATATGCTTAATGTACCGTAAGGCAAAGTACCAGCAAAGATTTCTTTGTTATCCAAAAAGATCTTGCTGCTTGCCACAAGAACATATTCTGATCCCATGTTGTCGTTCAGATCTGAAGTACCCTATAATAAAAAAGAGCAGGATTAAAACCTTATTTTCTGCTCTGCCATCTTCCTAATGAGGTTAAGAAGAAGTGAGACTCTACCGTACGTCAAAGTTAGTCTGGGTTCCACCTCCTGCTGCTAACATGTGGATATCTTTGCTGTTGGTGTTTTTAATTTCACCTGGTGAGACAGAGAGTATGACATGTATTGTGTTTTATTTTATTTTAAAGAATGACAAGAACAGAAGATACTGTGTCAAGTGGAGTATAACATTTCTATAGTCTTTGTTTGTGGTTTTCAGCATTACCTTGTTCTGACCAATCTCCTGAACCAGAGCCAGAATCTTCCAAGTCATATCCTGATCCCTCCAAGTCTTCTGGAGGGCCAGGGAACTGATTTCATGGAGAAAAAGGGATGAAGATATTTAAAGACGCAGTTCAACACAATACTGTTTCCTGTTTCTACTATTATCAGACATATGAAAACAGACATTGGGCTAAGTAAGCCTATGAAGGTACTTTCCTTAAGAGGACAATAAAGAATGAATCATATCTCGGATACAAAGTCCCACTGAATGTCAAAACACACTGTGGCTGACAAACCCATAATGATGCAGTTATCACCAATAAAGTGTAACGACTACATGTTATAGCTTGAATTACATGGTAAAATAACTCCACCCCTTTAGCAAAGCCGTAAAGGTAAAAGAACACATGATCTGTTGTTTGGACTCAACACAGTGTATGTACTGTAGCAGCTCAGCACAACAATAAAAAGCTCCTAAAAAGATTTCTCTTTAATTAAATGACAAGCTAGACTCATTCATAGAAACGTAATGGTCTTTATCAATTGTAAACAATGTACATAAAGCTGCTGTTCTTAATGAAATATAAACTATAATGTTTTACAGCCTTGAAACAGGGCATTACTCTTGATTGGATTGAGTAAAGAACAATCTGAACAGTCATACTGTAAATATCCCCACCCAGAAATAAAATGTGGCTTGGTACCTCCCTGGATTAGTGGACTTTTTTGATGCGTCATACTGTCCGTGCTTCCAGCTGTAATCGTGGATACTTATAATGTTTACAGCTGGAAGCAATTGTCAAGCGGCACTATTGCTTAAAAGGGATGCAGTGAACCTAATTTGAACCTTATCCATGGTTTCTTTCTCCTGATGTTTGCAAGGGTTTTCTACAGACATGAGTGAAAGATGAACTTAACCCAAGATGTAAATGCTTTCTGTCTGTGTGTTAGCCCTGAGATGGACTAGCCACATTTTGCATAAGGCGGTCCTACTGCACTTTGACTTGGAAACCACATTAAAGCCTGTTTGCTGCATATGACGTCTATCACCAAGTGTGAAAGAAGTTCCGTACCAAGAATGAAAGGCCAACATACATCAGCGAAACTGAGACAAAAAAAAACAATGTGGGTCAACCACACCAATAAAGACACACATCCTTTCACTTACTTTGGACTTCTTCAAAGAAAATAACGAAAAACATGTAAAAGCAATGAGATGACAGAGATATAAAAGTGCTATTAAATATAATATTTTAATAATTTTGTTTTGAATTCATCTTAATTAATGACAACACGGATATTTATATTAACATTATATTGACTTGTAAGGTTAAGGTTAGTTTATTTATATAGCACATTTCAGACACAAAGGCAATTCAACTTGCTTTACATAGTCATTAACACGTAATGATTAAAAACTAAATAAATTGACCAAAAACACAATTCATAAAAGAGATAACATATATTTTTTTAATTGTGATGCTGCCTTAAAACATTATTTCGGAAGTAAAACATTTGTATCAGATTTGTATTTGTATGAACTTTGAAAAATGTTTTCAACCACTTTAGTCTCTGAAGACTTGTTATGTTATAGAAGAGACTTTTAGTTTGGGGTTAGTCCAAGGTACAGTCCTTTTTGTCACAAAATGCATGTAGCCTACTATAAAGATATTCATCTGTGGACGTATGAAATATCTGTAAAATAAAAATAAATGCGGTTCTTCTTGTTTATATAATTGCTACTGAAAGCCACATGACGTGTTGAAACCACAACATGGGAAGTGTGATGTCCTCTGTTGAAACGCACCTGGTTTTCATTTTCATATATAGATATGAAATTAGTACATTATGATTATTGATGCTTTAATGTGTTCATCACATCTGGTAAAGGTGGAGCTAATTGAATTAGTTTATATATTGCTTATATATCTGCCTAAAATTATATGTTTATAACTAGTTTTGTTAAATAAATGCAGTGGAGTGAAAAGTACAATATTGGCTTACTAAAGTAGAGTAGAAGTATAAAGTAGCATGACATTTAAATAGGCCTACACTGTAAAGTACAAGTAGCCCAAAATCGTACTTGAGTAAATGTACTTCACTACCTTACACCACTGAAAATCAACAAATTCGATTAAATGTATATGTTGGTCACTGTAACTAACATTTTAAAAGATTCTCAATGAATCTCAAGGCTTAACAAACAACAAGGTCGTAAAACAACAAACACACCTTCGTGAAGTAATACAAGCACCGGGTAACTTCAGGAAATAAGAAAGGTGAGCACGAGATTGACGTAACGTCGACAATGTCAAAATGTATTTTAAAGATTAAAAGTGACTTACCGACATATTGATAGGATGTATTAATCCCAAAATCAAAAACCAGGAAGCTTTCAAATAAATCCTCATGTTTGGGTTGAGTTGGTGTTCAGTTGGTGTTCAGTTTATTTTGTACCCTTCCTCGAGCCTCTACCTGGCCGCCCAAGCCCCGCCCACCAATAAACACGTTCAACTGTGACCTTTAGATGCTACCCTGATAAACCAGTTAAAATTATTGAATGGGCCCCATGTAACTTCAGAAAATGTCCTTAGTTGCAAGAAATTATAATTACGTACATACAAATATATTTGGCTTCCTTAATAATTTGTAAATGTTTTTACAGAATAAAATACCTATGAAGCAAAATCTCTGCGATCAATTTTAGTGCAAGGATAAAAGTACTTTTTAGTACAAATTGCTACTATCAAAAGTTATATTTGATCAATTAGCCTATTATTGCACTAGCAGTATTGTATCATTGTAGCCGGTCAAGGTGGGCTTATACATCGTGGGAAGTTTCATGTAAAATAATGCAATGTATTTTTTAAATGGTCAATTTTGTCTGAATTTCAATAATGCAAAGTTCTACTACACAAGATTTGGATGCAGCTGTATTTGTACTACAATCAATTGAAATCCCTCGACTTCAATCAGCTCATTTAAATGTAATTAATAATGCAACTTCTACAACCAATTCAAATGTAGTAGAGTAGAGATACAGATGTAAACGGTATGCATTACCACTGGTCAATATTCTTAACAATCAAGTGCTTAGGCTAGTTTTGTTAATTTTTTTTAACCAATAGTGCGGACAATTTGTTTACGTGTCGTTAGTATGAATAGGAATTTGCATCTAGTTAGGCAGTGTTTAGTTATATTGTGATTGACCTACCATTTAGTGGAGTAAACATTAAAACCAGTTCAATATGTATTAACCCTTTTTCAATCCAGACACAGATTATAACATTCTTCCAAAAATGTGTAAACAAGATAAAAAGGCTTGAAGAAACATGAGAACAAAAAAACACAACAATGCAGATCAAATGTTAGAAGAACAGTTTAATCATTACATAGTCACAATTCTGCTTCCAAAAATGAGTTTGTTTTCTTCATCTAACATCTGGAAATGTACATAAGGCCACCTGAAAATGTACATGACTTTGACAGTGTGACAAAACTCATATGTTCATATTTATATAATTGACAATATTTTACATTGCTTTTGCTTACAAGGTAGAAGCTGTTCCAAAATACAGCACTCTTCTGTACAAAAATAATTCTTGTCATATCCTGTGAAGTTTCCATGGTAGCAGAGAGGACTAAATGCAGCCTCAGTTTTAGTACAGAGTGTTTTTTTTCTTCTTCTTTTTAAACTGTCACACTTTAGAAAGACTAACAGTGGATGTTTCAGCTCCAGTACAAATAGAGGCTGGCCTTTCCCATAACAGATTAAAAACAAAAACCATGCCAGATTGTGAAGCCATAAAGTTCTTTTTTCCTTTAAAATAACACTTGATCAAATAAAACTGTATACATTATATTCAAGGGGAAAGGAGTGATGAATATACACACATCAAAATGCACATCTTTGCCTTCATCTCCCCAAAAAAGTGTAAAAGACATCCCATTTACAGCATAAACGTTTACAAATGTACAACTGTACAGACGAAATAAAAGCATAACTACAAATTTAGAGCAAGGCCTGTCAAACACCACGACTAGACGTTTTTTTTTCAATTAACTAATAACCTTACACTTATTAACTGCACATATACTACATGTATTCTACAATTATTCATTTGAAGCAAAGAAGCCGTCACTACGAGCATTACAGGTAAATCGCATAGCTCTCGATGGCCCCACCAGCCTCCACCAACGCACTTGCATACCCAACCAAATGAAAAAAGGTTTTAAAAAACAAAAACAGAACCATTAAAAAAAAGGTTCCTTCGGCATCCCTTTCTTCAACTCCTCCCACTACTTCTAGTTCATTTCACCTCAGATGTACAAAGCTGGGATAAGCTTCACTTCACAACATTTTTTTTACTCTACTCTGACTTTAGGCGGTGGGGATCCCATCGTCGCTTCAAGCCCCCTATCCAAAAGCAACAATTTACTCATACATAAAGATGCTATACATCGCTAAACTACTTCTACGCAAGAGATGATTATTCAGTACATAAAGATACCGTTTCTAGGGCAGTGTTCATCTCAAAGTACAAGACAGATAAGATGTTACACAAAACATGATAAAGAAAAAAATCATTCCAAGGATTAAAACCTGTCACAGCATGCCAACACATACCCCACCCCACTAACCCCACAAAAAGCCCCCCCTC
Source organism: Gobionotothen gibberifrons (assembly GCA_943591055.1). Classification (NCBI taxonomy): domain Eukaryota; kingdom Metazoa; phylum Chordata; class Actinopteri; order Perciformes; family Nototheniidae; genus Gobionotothen; species Gobionotothen gibberifrons. Next base: position 360,201 of record CALSBZ010046825.1, on the reverse strand, counting down.
CCCCTCCCTCACTACGGTCATTTCCTGTTAAGATTATACCAGGTTACACGCCCCGCTGTACAACCAAACCTCATGCTCTGCTTCTATAAGTAAAATGGTAGCTTTCTTGTTTTGCATAAACCCCGAGTGATCACTTGGATGAGGCTCAGTGGATGCAGCAGCTCAGGTTGGTCAGTCTGTAATATTTAGTACCGAAACTGTTCAGATAGTTACATCAGGCAGACTACAAGCTGCTGGGGTAAACAAAGCGCCCGCCCCCGATTGGGAAAGGAGGCAGGAAAAAGCCACCACTGGGAAACACCGCCCTACACTGAAGCACCAATCCCTAAAGCGGAGCTCGCACTGCGGTCTTAAGAGACGTCGGGTTCACTGTGGCACAGGACTCATCGTATTCACCTGTGGGTTGTATCCTTCCACACTATGTAGTGCTATCTGAAAACGAATCCATCAGCTGCTTTGGCATGGGAAAACACTTTTACTGTGCACGGGAGAATATACAAATATAATCATCAATTGCCTAGATCTCATTAGAACAGCTGACATAATAAGTCTGGTTACAAAAACAAGTGGAATTGTTTCTTTTAAAAGGATCACTCAGTTTAGCCTTATAAAATCACTTGCTGGTGTTAATTGTAGGAATTGGAAATTTCAGCAAATGTGTATAAGTTTTTTTTCTACAGAGAATTTACAAGGTAAAAAACTAAATGTACAAGATAATATGAAAACCAGTCAAATACATCAATTACATCATTAACAATGGGCTTGTGCTTTACCCAGGAACGGAAAAAAAGAAAAAAGAATCAGCCTGCAGACTGAGCACCCCCCGGGGGCCGCGGGACGGGCCGGCACCAGGGGGCAGAGCGGCAGGGGTCAGTTGTCACAGCGTTCTTAGGTGAAGTTGACTTGTCTGTGTTTTTATTTTTTTGGTAATTCCCCCAAAAATGGGATAACAGAGGGTGTCAAAGGCTAACCCCTATGGCTAAGGAGCATTTCTCACAGAACAGGGGGGTTTGGGGCTCGTAGTCCTCCGCTTCTCTCCGGGGGGGGGGGCCCAGGGTGTCGACGCGACTACATGAGGCCGTTAGTGGGGCCACCGATGGGACCTAGCTCAGAGCCGCTCTTCATGTAGTATTTCTCCAGCTTGGCCAAAATGTGCTTTCCGTAGGTGTACTTACGTAAAGTGGCAATGTGAGGCCGGATCTGAGAGGGGAGGGAAGGCGCAGAGGTCAGCAGAGCAGAAACCATTAGTCCATTCATTATGGAGTTCATCTAAAACATATTTAATAAATCTATCTAGGTCAGTTCTGAGGCCATAAAAGCCAGATTTTGTATTTGCAGCTGCTTATGTGTTATAACTTTATGATGTAAGGAAAACAAATTCATATATATAAGAGTCAAAACACATGCAATATGGATTAAATACAGGAAGATAACAAATTAAATATATTTTATGTTCGATACTCTCTTTTTGGAGGGAATGTATAAGGTCATAAACCTTGTTTTCACAAGTTGCTCAGACCCTCGCATTGTTTTGAAGTTAGGGGAAATGAGTAAGTTGTAGTTATTGTTCTATTGCATAAGAGGTAAAGTACTCATTTGAAATCATTGGTACACCGTATTTATGGAGAAACAGATTTGTAGTTTACCAACCTTGTGCATGATGATTTTGCGCTGAGCAGGTTCTGCCATGTCAATCATTCTTTGGACGACATAGTTGGCGTACTGGTCTTTCATCATGGTGTACAGGGCGCTGTGGGGCCCGTCCTTCTGGCAGCACACTTCATCTATCAGCAGAGCTCTCTCCGCACGCGAAGAGTGGATCACACACTTCTCCACAACATTACTGAAGGAGAAAAGAAAGAGAAAAGCTTCCGTTTCATCCTCTGTGCTGAAAGAGTTACACAGCCGTTATCCGTCATGGTGGATGCTTTCAAATTATTGGAAAGGCTGAATAATTATTACTGCTTTTTGAATGATCATACGACTGACAATAAAAGTTGAATGTGTTTCACTGCGAGGTACACCTCCTCAAAGTGTCTACATTAAAAACAAGTCAACTTACCTTGCAAATTTGTGTTGGCTGAGGACAAGAACCTTTCCGCGAACCTCTGCGACGATCTTGCTCTTGTCTTCTGGTCTGCCGTGCTCCAAAACATGCTGAATGACGTAGTTACCGTACTGATCCTGTAGGAGGCAGTGGAGATGTGAGCTCAGGGTGAAAAACAATTTCAATATAAAAAAAAAAAAAGGAAAATCATAAAAGGACCCATGCAACACCCTTTATTGCGATTGATGCTCATGCAACACTATTTAACATTGATTTAAATTGTTTGCGAGATAATCATGCATCTCTACAGTGATCGATAGACCGATGAGTGACACCCCCATTTGGATCTTACTAAAAAAAAAGTTATCGTCATCACTGCGGAAGGTCAGACAAAGCAGATGCTGCTGGTTTGATGAACAAACATGACCAACAGCATCGTTGCCCCTTCAGGAATGGGTGATGGACAGTTATGGTGTTATTTTAGTGCGACAAGAACTCACCTGCCCAAGCAACAAATAACACCACTCTGATTTGATTGTGTTAAATTAGTAGTTTTCTTGTGTAGGTAATGAGACCACTTTTAATTTGGTAGCCTTCAAATCCATTTCCTGTCAATCTGTTTTAACAAGAACCTGCATTATATTAATTTAAGCCAATTTCTTACGGCAAGATGAATCCTGTTTCAAATTCTTCTATCAAACAATAGCAGTGAAATCAAGATGATAAAAACAAAACAGATTGATCAGGAGATGCTTCGGGCAGAAGAGAGGGATCATCAGACAGCAGGTGTGTCTTTTGAATCCTCTGTGGCATAAAGCAAGAAGGAGAGAAAGGCGAGAAAGAGGCGGCGGCTCAGTGGGTTAGAAGAAGGCCTGTAGTTGGAAAACTATCTAAAATGTTAAATAAGATTCTTTACACAACAAAAGATAAAAAAGGGAAAGAGGAAGGGAGCATAGGGACATCCGCGAGAGAGAGGCAAGTTGCTCTGACCTTGAACAGTGCATCGCGGGACACTGTATAATATGTTTTGGGTGTCATCTCCAATGATACGCCTTGATATTTCTAGATGGAATAGGTGAGGGGGCAGGGTGGATGTTTAAATAATCACATACATCAGATGTAATGACAGCTAACAGTATACATACATTCATCCTTACATTTTTACAACACAGGTACAATGACAAGCTGACAATATGAAATGCTCAAACATGAAGGAAGACATGCAAATACACATCAATAATAATCTGTCACATCTAACAAGACAAACATCTAGGTTCACTTAGAAATGAGGCAGATGTGCTCACCTGGCCCAGCTGTTCAGAGTGCTGATGCAGCTCTTCCAGGATGGGCAGAGTCTGCTCCTGGGTGCAGTGCTCCAAGATCCTCTGGATGACTCTGCAGCCATAAGGGTGTGTGGAGAGCACAAACACCTGCAAAAGGAAATACAAATAAGGGTATCAGTATAGAGGTCATTTCATAAAAATAAAGCACGACTGAAGTATAAAAGCTGCGTTTGACTGGGCTAAAAAGCTTACAGCTGTCCCAATATCAGATATTTACTTCAGAATATTGTGGTATCCATAGCAATTAGAAAAAGTGTAAAAAGGTGGCGATGGACTTTATTACTAACCAAAACAAAAAAGGCACTAGCTTAGAAAAACAATTATATGCAATAATTTAGTATTTATTTTTAAATGAACACCGTGATGGTAAAAAAGTAATGCCTTTACTCCATACAGAAATGGATTGTTTTATTGCCTGACAATTAACTTCATAGGATCATGTTAAACTGACATCTGATCAGCTCGTTTCTTTTTCATATTACCTTCTTGCATGAAACAATGCCATCTATATATTGAACGCACCTGTCCTTGGAAGGCATCAATAATGAACTGTAGGGCCTGAGGCTGGACGCACTCGATACACTTCTGCACCACATGGTTGCCATTCTGGTCCTTGACACACTTCAACACGTGGCCATCCAGCTCGCGGACAATGTCGCTCTGGAGAGGGGAAGGAGGGGAAGGAGGGGAAGGAGGGGAAGGAGGGGAAGGAGGGGAAGGAGGGGAACATGTTAACAAATGTCCCCATGTTGGCGTATGATAACAAAATAAATAAATAGTTAGCAAGAAAAAAATAAAGTATCATCTCACTTACAATTACCTGCTGGTCAGAGGAAATGGACTCCAGGGCTTTCTGAATAACTCTGCAGCCGTACATCTGCAAAGCCAGGGGAAGGACGTGTCCACGGATACGTGTTGCCAAAGCCAGCTTCTGGTCTGCACTCCCAAACTGCACCACACAAAACAAAGTATTTAGCACACACACTCAAGAAAGTCTCTGGTCTTGTATCTGTTCACATATAGATCGACTTTAAAACCAGTCCTTACCTCAAAGAACTTTTGTATGACATAGTTCCCAAACACATCAGTCATCAGCTGGTATGCTGCTTGCAGAATCTCTCCGAAAACCATCTGCCTCTCAGCTGGAGTGGCTCTCTCTAGCTTCTGTTGGATAAATCTAGACAGAGGAGAGGAAAAGATGTTTGTCAGATTTTGGTACAGCAAGGTAAAAGAGTTCAAATGCCTGAATGAATCAGCCTTTTTCAGCCAAAGAGCTGAAATATCTTATCCACCTGGATCCATGCTGGTCCTGAGAGAACTCCACCATGTGTCCCGGCAAGTCACGGAGTTGAAGGTTGGGGAAGCGATTATTCCTGAAGTCTTCCAGTAGGCGACTGCGTCCGGACGGCATGACATCAGAGCGACTGTAGCGGGGCCGAGACGGAGGGAACAGCTGGCTGCTGGAATTGAAGAGACTGGACGTCCCGCCGGCACTCCGGTACTTGGCCTCAGCTCCAGGCGCGGCAGAGATGTAGCGGCCGCTGCCATTCGTCAGGCCACCTAGGGTAACAGGATGAGCGGATACTGTAGTGGTGACAGCAGTTGACCATGATTGTTATTCATTTTAGAACAGTGTACACATTGGTCAAAAGAAACATTTAAAAAATGAATATTGAGATAAAGTCAAATTAAATAATGTAAAACATTAGATAATGAATAAGGCATACCTAGGTGAAGGCTGGAAGAGGATCCATGAGAGGAGGGCAGAGAGGGTGGAGGAGTGAGTGGAGAATGACCTGGGGTGAGGCCAATGGGGCTGGGCGAAGAGGAGTAACCCAGGCTGTTGTAAAAGGGCTGGCCGATGGGAGTCAAGTTGCTGTTGCCGCGTTTGTAAAGGTCAGCACTTGCCAGCAGGGAGTCCCTGCGAGATACACTGCTACTAGTAGAGCTTGATACTGCAAAAAAACAAAAACAGAAACAGTGTGAGAAAACAGACTCCTAAAAGTAAAGTTTATCCCCGTCTAGCTTGTGGCAAAGTTACTGACCGGAGGAGCCGAAGCCTCCGAGAGCAGAGCCCAGGCCGACGCCGAGCGAGCCGCCGGTGTTGCTGAAGCCCAGGGAGGAGTTCTGTTGCTGTGCAGCAGAGGTGTGTGAGAAGAGGGAGCTGCTCTGAGAAGTGTTGGGGACCGATCCAGAGCCGTAGAAGGAGCTGGAGGGCAGCCCGCCGCTGGGTGGAGGGGCCTGCTGCTGTTGCTGCTGTTGCTGCTGCTGCTGCTGAGGCATGGAGCGGTACAGCCCGTTGCCTGGAGGACCAGACATGTTGTTACCGGAGTTAGAAGCTGACACCGCAGCTGCTGGTGGACGGAGAGAGGAGAGTGTGAGGGGCACAAGGAGAGCTGAGGGCAGAATGACCCCGGGTGGTGCTGATTGAGTAAGAGCAGGGAGGAGTAGATAGACATATTGAAAAGGATGACCGGTGGACTAGTACTCACCAGCTTGTGCTGCTGCTGCAGGGTTGAGGAGGAGAGGAGTCTGGACTAAACGAACGGGACCACCTAGGCCAGCTCGACCTGGGCCCATCACAAGGGCCCCATTCTGGTCATAATAGGCTGCAGGGGCCAACACCTGGTATCCTGAGATGAAGAACATGAAAAGGGTGTTACTACAAATGAAACAACTTTAATAAGTCACTAAAGAACATAATACCAAAAACATATATAAATACAAAACATACTTAAAAGAAAATTCAAATGACTACATCTAGCAGTGAAGTTAAATGTATATGGCTGTATTGTATTTGTAAGTAGTGGAGTACTTACCAGACATACCTGCGTACGCCAACGCAGGGTTTGCGGCAGCTGCTGCGGCGAGAGACTCCTGCTGACTCTGCTGTCCCTGGCCCGGGGTGAGGGGCCGCTGGTTGTTTCCCTGCCGCATCACCTGGGAGGAGACGGGGAGGACATCGTCACAACTACAGCTTCCCCAAAGGCACTCGCAGAGTTTAACCATATTTAGCTTTTTATGGTAAAGTTGAGCTAATCTGCTTCATCAGGACTGTGTGGCTTTGGTTCTAGCAGTTCTGATTGACAAATGCCTAGCAACATAAACAAACAACCCCCAAACTGGCATCAAATTTTGATTCAAATCTTCCTCAATTCTGATTGGTGCACAGAGGAATGCGACCATTGTTTTCCAATAGCGGCAAAACCACTTTTAACACAAGGACAGGAAGATAAATACAGACAGTTATTGCTAATTTGAACTGTATATTGACATGAACTGCACTTGAATTTATAATCTAAGATCATATATGATTTTGAGTCTTAAACTGAACAGCATATGATCAATATGTAATTTAAAGAAACCCGCACCCAGAAATCTGTCTAATGAAGAGGGCAGCCATCTTGAAGTTAGTTAAACAGTGGCAGTGTTTTCGTTTGTTCCAACTATAATATTTGAATCTCAATATAATATACTTTCACATGTGCAGCTCGGTTGTCATGACCTTTATAGTCCATCTGTATATGGCCATGTTCTTGAATGTGAAGTTAACTAATCTGTGCTTGACGTATTGAGCACATTTCAAAGTCATGACATAAACCAGACTTGCATAACTAGCTTTGAGTGGTGTCTAGGAGATAGCTTAATCTGGGTGCAACTCGTCATTCAGGTGCTTTTTAGGGCCACCTTTGCAAAACAACCCTCTGATCAAATCCACTTCTTACCTGTTGTTGGCCTGGCCCTTGTCCCTGATTGGATGCTTGCTGATTAGCTGAGTGATTGGCATTTGAGGCAGCCTGCTGCTGGAAAAGGTTGGCCGGGTACACGCCCCAGGGAACACCATAGTACTGTGGAGGGACCACTGTGGGGCCTGAAGGAAATGGTGATGTTACATACAGATCAACTGAACTCAGAACAGAAGAGCAGTGCATGTCAAAGACAAAAGCCTTAACAAGCGCTCAAAAAAGGCTGAACATTGTTTTTGTATGATCACCTGCAAGCGAGGCTGCTGCTGCCAGACCAGCGGCTGTGTAGGGGTCTGTTCCAGGGGGGCCAGCATTAATGATGTAAGGGTTTGGCACAAACGCGGGAGCAAGGCCAGCTGCGTATTATGATGAGGAACAGTAATTATTTTATATTTCCATATCAAATGAATATGCAGCATTGACAACAGATCTCTAGAGACAGAAAAGTAGTTGAACGATATGACACAACACACTGGAGGATGCACAGTCCCACTTACCCAGATGCTGCTGCTGGGCTGCAGCCAGGGCATATTGCTGCTGCTGAGCTGCACTGAGCTGCTGCACCGTGAGGGTATTTGATCTCTGGAACAACTGGACCAAATAAAATAAGAAAACAAGAAAAAGGATCACAATCTGTTGAATGGTCTTACACTCATCTCTCTTTAAGGATGTGTTGTGAGATTCAACCAACCTGCTGCTGAGAGTTGTAGTCAAACATTCCTACTGGAGTTCCTGAGGAGTCCACCTGAATCTGGTTCCCGGCGTAGTCGAACTGGAGGGACTCTACTCCTGCCTGCTGCTCCATGCCTCCCATGTTCTGGGGCTCCTGGTTCTGGAAGTCCTCAGGTCCCTTGTTCTGTGCGGGGTTGTGTTGTTGCTGTTGTTGTTGCTGCTGCTGCTGCTGCTGCTGCTGTTGCTGCTGCTGTTGTTGTTGTTGTTGTTGTTGTTGTTGTTGGAGGACATGTTGGTGGTGCTGTGCCATCATCTCCATACCTGGCTGACTGGGACCCATTCTCTCCACAGCCTCAGTGGGGGAAGCTTGGCGGCTTCCAGGGGTCAGACTGGAAAACCAAAGAAGCACAAATACCAAATTAGAAGGAAACTTTTCCTTAGGAAGAAGGCCTATTATAGTTGTTAAGACGATTAGCTTTTATATTTAAAATTAACTTGCCTATTTGGACAATTTTATTATGTTTAGGCTTGAAATGGAAGGATAATCTAAAACAAGAGCTTCAGATGAGGATTCAAAAACGAATTTACATCTCAATCACATTGGATAGCCATTTGAGTTATGATTGAAGAACAAACATACTTGAAATCTTTGCAGTCTCTGTCCATGCCGTTTAGTAGACCTCTTCCGTTTGCTTTAGCGGGATCATTCTCATCTCCCACCTTCTCTGGGCTTTTGTCCTCTTCAAAGGGGGATACTTTCTCTTGTACATCAATCTTCTCTCTCCCATCTTGATCAACATCTGCTCCACCCTATATTCATAAAAAAAAGAAAAGAAATAAAGGTTAAGACTATTTGCCTTCCAAGGCAATAACTTGTAATGAGTAAGAGATGGCCCCATTTTGAAACAAAACGCTAAACTTACATAGCCTCCATTCCTGTAGCGACCGTCCATCTTGTCCCCAGGAGAAGAGCTCAGGACGTACTCCACCATGCTCACCCCCAAGCCTCCGCCTTCTGAGCGAGGTGAAAGCACAGAATTGGCATCCCCATTCCCATGGAAACTCTGGCCTGGTCGCCGCTGCACCATGATTGGCTGAGACACTGAATGATCTGAATGAAAAGCTGTGATCAGACATCGTAATAGTCGTGTACATAAACCAAGCTGGGTAAACAATAATAATAAGTCAATAGGTGATCAGTGGTGCTAATTCCAGCCATGAAATTTGTCTTAAAATGAATTCTTGATCTTTAAATGATAGCTACTTGAGAATACAATAAAGACATAGGAGCCACTCACGTGATGTTCCCCATGCATTGTCCCTCCACTCCTCTCCAAGAAGCATCCCTTTCCTTCCATCCTTGGCCAGCTCATCAGAATCCCAGAGCTTTTTTGCTGGCAGATGCTACAAATAAATTGTAGAAATTTGAGATGAGTAAGTAAGATGTCTTATGCCATGTAATATGTAAAATATGCAAACCATAGTTTATTTAAAATCCGATGTTTAGGGGTAAACATTTTCCCATTACCGATACTCAATCAAAAATCTCCCTTCATTATGAACACTTATATACAGTTATTGTGGCGGCAGAGATCATGAAGAAAAACATCACTGCAATACACTGAAGGGCCCTGTCCAACCCAATCTGATTTGTGTTAAGGCAGCAACCTACAAATGTCTTACTGTTAACTTTCAAGCCAAGAAAAAGAGAGCGGTGCATACAGATTCCTACTTTGATTTAAAGCTGTACTGCAGGGTTTTGTCAAAACCGTGTAACAGGGGCGCTGCGCCCTCATAACAAAATGTCAATTTTCCCCGTAAAATGTTAAAGTGATGCCAGAAAACAATATCTCGGTTTGTCAAAAACTATGTAATTAATCAAAAAACCGTGTCAAATAGACTGCCAGGCGGCCTTGACAGTTTTGTTTTTACGGAACTCCACATAAATAGGGGATGGATGTCCAGTCGGTGGCAGGCAGAAGGCCTACACTTAAACTGTGATTTCGGAAAATAAGATTGTTTCTTTTACTGTCCTTTTTTTCTGTAGAGGAAGTAACAAAACCATAACTCGGGATTCATTTGTGGTTTGAGGAGCAATATATGACTCAGCAGCTTTAAGACATGAAGAATCTATTATTTTCCAGTTCACTGTAATGCATTATTTTTACCCGAAAGTGGGCGGGCTCGTAATTTTGGCCGGAACTGACGTTAGCCCCCTCATACTATATTTTTCTATAAAAACCCCCGGTACTGTAATTGAAAATAGACAGACGTTAGGAGGAAAACCTCTTACCTCTCCCATGCCCCTCGACTCCAAAGCAAGAGCCTGGAAGTCGTAGTTCATTTCATCTGCAGCACGGACCTGAGACAAAGGAAGAAAACATGGACTGTAACCAAAAAGCTTTAAGCACTAAAGAGACAAAAAAGACATGTTCTGATCACTAAGTAGCAATTGGTATTTGCTCAATTTCACCGTGAAAAAAAATGAGGTTCTGTGAAAAAACATAACCAGAATATTTCAAGAGGCCGCTCAGCCAACAAAAGCATGTTCAATACTGAGGATTTCAACAAGGTGCTTTATAAAATAGGCCACAATACATCCACATTTCCTTTGAAATGTGTAATTCTAAAAGTGTAAGCCTAATTAGCTTTCCATAAGTTATCCTAATCACCAGAGTACAGATCCAGGAGGATTTTCATAAACTGAATGAGCCATTGTTCATTTTTCTGCACTGAGAATGATGATGCTGGAACTAATTTGGATGTTTAAATGTCAAGATAACAATCATAGCACTATAACACTAAAAGGACTTAACAAAACAGAAGAGCTGCGCCCAATTTATTTTCCCTCCGGACCATCCTGATTCTGTTACATATGATAAGCAGGGTCATGTTTTAAGGGAAACAAATGATGTAATGCAACATTAACCCAGACAGACACAGCTGTAAAAAAACAAACAGGTTACATCGAAACATTGTTCAACAGGCCCTTATTAATGCATACAATGGACCTGACATGGGTTTATCTCTCGGCCCCATGGCATGCGTCTCAATAATTAGAAGGTTGGCCCGAAGTGTTAGAATAGATTAAAATTGTAAAGAGAGATCTTTTTCTTTTAAATCACAAAAGGATATCAAACCTTAACCTTCTTACTAGCTTATTGGTTGGGTTTTGGTTGGATAGAGCTAGTGAAATAATTCCAGTCTATCCTAATAAACATATTTTAAATAACATTTAAAATGATTTTCAGCATTGTCTTTTTATAGCCTAAACTCATGTTGGTTAAGTGAGGTGGATGTGACGCTACAGGTACCAGTAAGAAGATCAAATTCAATGCAGGAAGTGAAGTTTGTGCAACAAAGAAAGACATCTCAAAACTGTTAAGATTCCAAAACACTGCACATCTGTTCAATTCTGGTAGACAGGGTATTAGAAGTTAGACTGGTTATCATAGCCACAGTCATTCTGCAGCTGTGCTAACAGTGGACAAAGCTCTGGTCTGACTAGATTTGCCTTCTGCAAATGAGAAGGCTGCATTTTTTTTAACAACCAATGCTGTTGCTGCCCTAACACACCTGGGTCTTGTGGTGGCCCAGTGACGGACTGGTGATCTGTCCAGGGTTGACGGCACCTCTCAACCAAAGTGTGCAGGGAGAAACTAATACTCAGTCCTTTTTGTTAAGACGCCTCGATTATTTTTATTTGGCTGGTAGAGGTAGTATTCAGAGTGTTCTACAGAGAAGGTCTTACTGGACCGACAGTCCTTTCCTCTTGATGTATTATTGCCTGAATACGTCTGGATCGTACCTAATATAAATTCAAATTAATGAATAAGGCACCAACTCAACTGTAGTAAATATTTCCATTTGATTTTTTGTTATTAATCCAATTACACTTCTATAACAAATGCAATTGACTGTTTTAGTCAATAGAACCTGCCAGTTGTCAACAATGTTCTTTAACCAACAAACCCTTTTTTTTTTTTGCATGTAGAAGTCCTTTATATTTAATGAAAGTAGAACAACTCCTTGGCATATCGGAGACAAATTCTGCACCCTAAAGCATTACCCTCTACCAACAAAAGCCTGTGATTTTAGATCAAGAGATCCAATTTCAATAAAACAATATTGATGGATATTGACGAATGTCTGGCATCTGGTGTAAAACATAACGGATAAAGAGAACATGTGACCTGAATTAAATCAAATAATGTAACACTAAGTGCAAATGCTTTACCTGATCAACATGATTAGCATCACCAGTTGGCCAGCGATGCTTGCTGGGTGTGCAACCTCCAAGCTGCTCCCCGGGCTGCCTCTGAAAGAAGTATCCAACGGTGGCGTCATCCTGAGACCGTCCACTCAGTGGAGGCTGCGGGGTACCCGGGGTAGGGTGAACAACCCTTTCCATCCCCTGTAAATGTGGGACTACAGCAGCCTGTCCAGCTACTCCAACGTGAACTCTGACACCTACGGACTCAGGAGCGCCATTTGCATGCAGCATCCCACCTCTTGTCTCCTGCCAGGCCACGTCATTCATACCTAGGATGCTGCATGGAACGCTCATTCCACGGTAAAGCCTAAACAAAACAAAGAAGATGGCCAAACAAATGTTATGTTGACATGGGTATTCAGACTCGTTTCATCCCCCTTTTGTGCTTTTCTGCATAGTAATAACATCATTACTTTTAATAGACTTTAAGTCTGACACAAGTAAGTCAGTAATATGGTTTAAGTACCTTCTTTTTATTTATATAAAGTCAATGTAGCACCCATTTCACCATGACAGTTTACCATATACAGTAAGGCTTTAAGGAAATAAAATGCTGCAAGTAAAACATGTGGGCGTTATTGCTGAATGTATTGTGAGGAAAAGTACACCTTTATAAAAGAATAAAGGGAAAGTTTTCACCCAAAAGATTACTACACGTATACCACTTATTTTCTTCGCCGGGAAATGACTAATTCCCGAGATGCTAACTTCGTGCTACGACTATAACAATAGTTTATGTTGCACAAGATTTCAAAATGTAGTTGACGGATGAAACTGGGCATTTACATAAAATGGGAAGTCTAATTTCGACGGTTTAATCATTCACGAATGGGTAAGGCAAGAACAAAACAGGTAACTGACGAGCATGTTGATGCATGAATGCTAGCTATCGTTGTCTTTAGGCTAGTGTTAGCTGGTGATCATGGCAAACGAAACGCTACCGTTAATGTTACTAGTGATGCAAAAACACTCGATGTTATCGCATAACATTACGTATTGTATTCCCACTGCAAGAACCATCGGTAATGTTTTACTAGCTGCACTGATATATCCAACATTACCAGTCGATGTGACAAACCAATGTGCAAGCCTTCAATCAAGCTAACGATGTTAACCTAGCCTGCTAGCCCGTTGCTAACAAGCAAGCTAGCCTAGCCGCTTTGACTGATTATTTACGTTAGTTATATTTCCAAATGTTTAATAGCTAGCAATTCCTTGATGTGTTGCATAGCATTGTATGTTTGTTACCGTGCACGTCGGTACTAGCTGATATCGCCTTTGTTTATTGTTCTCAAGTGATACTTCACTGGAGCATTAGCAGCCAACTAAAAAGCTAACGCTAGCGGGGCCTGCTGTTTATTATTGGTTTGGCGATCAAAGTTACATTTGTGAATTCACGATTGTCTTACAGTAGCGTGTGGGCTCACCTGTTAGATGGAAAACCCGTAAATGTTCCTTGGTTCGTAATAAAGCGTTGGTTGAATGCAGACACGCCAAATAAACCCAAATAGCTCGGTGCTAGCACACGCTTATTGCCAAGTTGTGTGAGCTAAAACATGAAGCAAACACTGAGTGGCTAAACAACATGGCCCCCCTTCAAGTTCCAAACAGAGGGGCCTTAACCGCTAAACAAAAGGGGAAATACTCACAGCACGGCAGTCGCGTTTAAAATAGTCGCTTTGCACAGCTTTTGCCCTGAACACATAAAGAGGAGATACTCACGCGTTGTCTTGTCGAGAGAGGGTCTCTGCTTGTAGCACGCCGTCAACCCAATTATATATTGTTTTGTTTCCTTGGAGAGAGCGGTGATTTAGCAAGGCTTGATAGTCAAAGCTAAGAGTTTGCCTACGCTAGTGCCCCCTCCCTGTAAATAGCGTGAACTACGTAGACATGCGTATAACAATGTCGAATTGAATTTGCCTTCCCCACGTACCTTTTTTACACCATGGCAAGATGTATTTTATTTGATAAGCAACCTGACATCCATCATGTTGTTCAAATAAGCATTTCCCATAAAACTTCTTATATATATATATTAAATATATATTTTAGAATTCGAGCGTATTGAATACTAGACTTGTATGGACAAAGGATTATCTTTAACCAAATATATAATGTTTAAATTCGGATATGGGGAATGTTTAATGACGAGCAGCCCATAAAACGTCGTCTTAGAGAGGAATAATACAATTTTAAAAAGCCGTGTTCATTATGCAGTTTGATTCGGATGATTTAAACTGATCCTGGGTCGGGCTTGTCCTCGTGGTCCATGACCCTCCTCCCCATAAGGGAACTCGGTGAGATCCAATCACCTCTTCCTCTACAAACTGTGAGCTCACCTCCCTATTTCCGATTGGATTGCTATATTTAGGAAACCACCCTATGCTTTATAAAGAGATCGCACTGTTCCTGGTCGATTTTCTGGAATTAGGAGGCAGGAGTGCCTTACGGGATACGTCTCATTTAGACTTTTAAGGCAGAAGGAGTGACTACAACGGGCACATCTGTGTGTTTGATGCCACGTTTAAGCGAGCAGTAGGAAAAAGGAAGGAATGGCAGACATACGGAAGAAACTTGTCGTGGTGGGGGACGGCGCATGTGGGAAAACATGTCTTCTTATTGTATTTAGCAAAGACGAGTTTCCCGAAGTGTATGTTCCAACTGTGTTTGAGACATATGTGGCGGACATAGAGGTGGAAAACAAACAAGTCCAGCTAGCTTTGTGGGACACAGCTGGACAGGAGGACTACGACCGGCTGCGCCCCCTCTCCTATCCGGACACCGATGTCATTCTGATGTGCTTCTCCGTGGACAGCCCGGACTCGTTGGAAAACATCCCAGAAAAGTGGGTCCCTGAAATCAAACACTTTTGTCCGAATGTACCCATTATATTAGTGGCCAACAAGAAAGATCTGCGCAACGACGAGAACGTAAAGAACGAGCTGTCCCGGTTGAAGCTGGAGCCCGTGAAGGCAGAGGATGGCCGGGCCATGGCCATGCGCATTGGCGCATATGACTATTTAGAGTGCGCTGCCAAAACCAAGGAGGGGATCTGGGAGGTATTCGAAACCGCAACACGGGCTGCCTTGCAGAAACGCAAAATACCATCAGGAAGTTGTCTCAAATGCTGTGTTTTGATGTGAATCGACGCAGACAACTGTGACGCGCAGACAATATGCTTCCCCCGCTGGGATCTGTGTCTTAACATGTACGGGCAGAGACAATGGTTTGGATACTCCCATGTAATCACACGACCTTGGTCGAACCAAACCCAATGACTGCAAACAGGTTGTTTTCAACACCCTCGATGATGGGTTGATATCGGGGCGTGTGTCTGTGAAATGCACTGGTTACAGCATGTTATTTGTTGTCACATGATCCCTGTCTGGCAGGTTAAGAGGTAAAAAGGTCAAGCTTAATATCAGTGGATGCCTTATTTATCCCCTTTTCTAAAGGCCTGCTTTCGAGCAAAGGTTAAAATTGCTTACTTGTTGTGTTTCAAAGTGTTTGCATAGGCCACTGCCTTACTGCCAAGGTTATACTTTGTAATAAGCAAAGCAGTAAAAAAAATTGCACTCGATATTAATGTCCACTTTGTATTGTAAACAATGACTATTTAGTTTGTGAAATTGCACAGCATCTGGACACTACAGTGATTCACAGACAGTTTTATGAGAAGTTCAAGTCAGAGCAAGGATGCCTGAGGTATTCTGTATAGTTTCTTGTGATGTTTTACGCCATTTTTAATAAAGACATAGCTTAAGTTTACAGTTTAAGAAATCAGTTGTCTCAGGTTTGTTAAAAGTATGTTGTCGACTCCAGTATTACATGCCTAGTTTAGTAGTTCCTACAACAGGTAAAATAAACATTGAAGTTCAAAGAGACTAAACATTGGCCAGCATTAAATAAAAGGCCAACCACATTGTCCAGTGTAGTTAATTCCAAGTATCTTGTCAAATGTACAAACAGTTAATAGAAATATAATTTGTAAGTTTGCTAAGCATGTTACTACCTTCCCTTATAGCTCACCTGAACCCAACCTTTTTAAGCACTAAGTATCTCACCATGTTTCTGAATTTGATATCCAGGTCTAGCTGTTTTACAGGCTGTATCTCAGCTGTGTTGTAGTAGACATGTTCTATTTAGCTACAGCTTCCTTTACAGTTATGGTGTTGATATGTCCAAGAGAAGATTAAGCATGTGTGATGGTTTAGCATGTGAGTGCTATGCTCAGTTAAACTTGTTTTCTTGGAAAATGTCAAGAAAGAAGAATGTGCCATGTCAGAGCTCTATGAGCCAGTAGAACAGGGTTATGTTGGGTAATGGAAGGGTGTGGTAATTAAAAAGAAAAAAATGGAATTGTTTCATATGTTATTAAACCACAATCTTATGATAATTACACAAAAGGGTATCCCTTTGACAAAAACAGTACTGTTTTATTTATGAAGATGTTAAAATGTGTTTACAGGTGTTAAACTGAGTTATTATTAAGAGAAACAATTCAAACTTTCCATATCAATGTCTTCCATTATGACTGTGAATGTACCTCAAATTTGTTATGTCAAAAATATTGTTGGAGCTTTGAAGTTGGCATCAGTATTTAACGAATTTGAGCCAAATTAAACTCATGTTTAATCTGTGTCTAAACAAAAGTGCTGTCCTCTTACAGGATAGTGGGAGTGCTGGTTTAAATGACAACTATGAACATCAATTACAGAGGTTGTTGCAACGCTGTGAATCCAGGATATAAATCCTTGGTGGATTTACTATATAAGTTGTTCTTTTAGTGACAGAGAAACAACATTTTTCTTAAAACATGTCATTTTTCAGTGGTTAATTAAACAACAATTGCTAAGATAAATCTTAATAAGTTTATAAAGACTATCTTTTATAAATCAAACCAGATACAATGGTGTAAAAGTCACATTCCTCCCTGCCTTCTGTTGCTGGGCTTTTTGCTGACTTACAGGACAGGAATGCATTGTGCTCGACTGGTTAATTTTCCCACACTGGCCCCCCTCATGTGCCTCTGATTTCCAATGTTGTAAGGTTATTATTCAGTGATCAGACAGGGCAGAGCATCATGTTTTATGAAAACAGAAAAGTGCTGAAATGTGCCAAACATATTTGTTTGTAAGAGTTTATCATGACAACTTTATTGTAATGATATAATGTTTAGGTTTGAATGGGACAATGCACATTTCTTTTGAGGAAAAACAATACAGTATAAGGGAACAAGCAGTAATGTTTTGGGAAAGTCAATAAAAAATCAATGTGTCACCACCTTTTACTCTCACTTTTTTGCCTCATTTTCTCAGACTAAAGACACACACTTAGTGTTGGGGTTAAGCTGGTATATGTTTCAACCAAGTCAGAAGTAAAATAATAAATGTATCTACAATTATGTGACCTTAATGTTTGGGATTTGTGTTACTTTAAACAATAACTTTAATATAGGAATTATGATTATTGATGAAAAGCAACGAAAGTATATTTACTGATGTAAATATTGGAGGTAGTTGTACTGTACGAGTATTTCCGTATACTTTATTGCATATTTAATATGGAGATTTAATATTTAAAATAATTATCTTTAACTGTATTGAGTTGACTATATACTTTTGATATTTTACATACATTTAGCTGATATAACTTCTGCATTTTAACATAAGTGATATTTGAAAAAGAATGTACAATGTATTTTTCCAAATGTTGTATTGCTACTTTTGATCAAGTAAATACACTGAACACTATTGATTATAACAAATAGCCAATAGCCATCACAAAGAAAAACACAATTCATGCATTACAAAGGGTGAATCCATTTTAAGACTTAGCTTTTACATATAATAGTATGTTTACAACAACTGTCAACCTTACTCACTTGTTCTCATCGTTTTGTGATAAGAGAGCATGTGTTTCACAGATGCTATTTGTGTCTCTGCTAAATTTAGACCCAAGGATACAAATGACTAATGGGCATAAGACAGGGCATCGTGAGCTTTTTCAAATGTTACTTTATTGCGACCTGTTCAGTAGGCTGTGTTGGTTTTTTACCCTTTATATAGTCTTTTTGAGGGTAGCAGCTTGAACTCAAACTGTTTTTAATGTGTGGGAAATACCAATTCATACATTAGCTGGAATAATACAGAAGAAATGTTATTGTGGTGTAAAAATGTTAGCACTTTAAGTTATTCTGTTACTTTTATAAGTCTGTAAAGAAGTTTTGTTTTAGTCTTATGAGCAATTATATAAAATAAATACAAAGAGATGTAAAATATGCAGTACAAACTGTCTTTATTGAAGGCCACATATTGTTTTTAAATAGTACAAGACACAAAGGGAGCACGGTAGGACCAGAACAACTGGGAGTCTACTGTGAAATAACAAACAAAATTAATAATTGGAAAAACCAAACAGAGATAAACATTATGGTTACACAACAGATACAGTCAATACAAACACTGACATATATCCTGGTTAGCCATGGTCAGTTGGTTGAATTATGTGGAAAATGATAAAGGAATGTTCACTTCCAACTGTCTATCACCTACTTTCACATATGGTTCAATACTTTGGCTTTTCTCCTTAAGTGTCTTAATGACATTGTTGTGGATAGTGTTCACACGTTTTGCCAATAAGTCAATCCAGGACTGGATGTCGGCTTGAAGCTGTTCAAAAGACATGTCAGCCAAAATATTCTGGAGTTTAGCTTTCACAGCTTGGAGATATTCTACAACAATTTTGCGGGCCTCTTCAACCTGCCGGGTAACATCAGCCAGGACCTGAGAGTTGATGGCATCATCGTATACTTCAGACACAAAGTTTGAGAGCTTTTCTACATTTTGAGATTTAAGGGTTTGCAGAAACTTCTCACTTTGTTCAGTGGTAAACTGCACAAATCCAGATAATTTATTAATGACATCTTCCAGCTGGATTTCCCCCAGTTTCCTAACAGTGAGAATAACTTGGTCCTGAATTTTCTTCAAAGCTACAAACAAGTCATCAAGAACTTCTCTACCAATGAGAACGTGGTTAGAGCCAGGAAGAGTGAATTCAATGGCTTGGACATAATCAAGGACCACTTTAAACATGGAGGCAAAATACTCTGGAACTCTTTGAACAGCCTCCTCAGATACACCAGCAATAAAAGTACTAAATTCCTGGTAAGCCTCAAGCCCAGACAGCCTCTGTCCATACCCAGGAAGCTGGAACTTGGTCTCTCTCAGGAATTTAACAACAGCATCAAGGACAATTGCAACTTTCTTTTGGTACTCTTGGAGGATTAAAATGGTCTTATCTGTGACAGTTGTCATAACAATAGAAGGGTTTACTGCTGCAAGGTTGTCAATTGCCCTCTTGAACATCTGTTTACCCTGATCTTTAGCCTGCTCAAAAGAACCCTCAAGGCTTCTCGCTTGTCTGTAGATGGTGTTATACGTGTTGACAGCAGGATCAGATACCATTTCCATGACTGCGGGCACCTGTTTCTTCAGTCCCAGCACCATCTCATATGGCATCTCCATGTTCCAGGTTGTCTGAAGGTTCAGCTTCTCAGAGTTCATCACAGACATCTTCAGACCGAAGATATCAATGTCGTTTGTTGGCTCGGACTGTGGGGTAAAAGGAAAAAAGGATAAATATATTACTAAAAATAAATATACTGTTTTCAATGAAATCACAATGAAAGGTTATTAATAAGAAAAAGTTATCTTACCGGGTAGCGACCGTAGACTCTTGCTTTAATTTGAGCTGGGCGCTTAGTCTGCATCTGAAGCGCAACAAGTCCTGCAGATGGAGTGGACATAGAGACAACAAGGCCTTCCTCTGGATTTCCAGTAATCTCCTGATAGACTTCCATGGTCAGGACAGGTAGATTGATCTTTGCTGAATTGGTGATGGAAGTATCCACATTTTCATAGCTTAAGGTGATAGTGCTCTCATGGTTTCCCTCAAACATTAAATGTTTCACAGACAGGACAGAGGTCATTTTAATTCCACCAACTTTGTTCAGGTTGGCGTTGCCTTCAATCTTTCCATTCAGAATCTCAAACTCAGAGGTTGAGGAAGCATCAAATTTAATGAGAATGCTTTCCTGGTTAAGGATGCTGGCATCAGTTTTGAGAGTAACCATTGCTGTTTTCATGGAGCACTCGTAGGTCAGATCCCCCAGTACTGGAATTCTAATGTTCTGAATTTTGGGCAGAGTGATTTTTGGAAGAGTCAGCTTGCTGAGGGCAGATGGAACATGCAGAGCAGGCATTGTGATGAGACTGGCGTCGGGGAGGGGAATGGTGAATGAGGACACCTCAACATTAATCACTGGAACTTTGTATGCAGGAATTGTAATGATTTTGGGCAAATCAACGCTATACTTTTCATACTCTGCCTTTGCTTCTTCATAAGTTGATACCAGGACAACAGCAGCCTTATCTTTGTGGATGAGTGCTTTCTTGTGCAGAGTCTTGACATTCTTATTAATGAAATTGATGAGTGGCTCCACATTGATGTCAATTGTAATCACCTCAGGGTTCTTCATGTACTTCAGCTTGGAGTTCATGTCAAATGTCTGCTGAGTAGTGATCAGGAGGTTGCTCAGGCCAGTGTCTTCCCACAGAGAGTAGTCTTCCACTTTTGGTGTAGTCAAACCAATAAATGGCACAGTCATTTCTGGAATGGTGATGGGCTCCTTTAGCATATCCAGATTTGCTTCTCCATTGATCTGGGACGATATGTTAATTTCACTGTCAGCATTATCCATGGTGAAGTAATGGGAGTATTTGTACTGATTGAATCTAGCCAGACCGTTCCAGCTAGCCTGCTGCATTTCAGAGTTCAGGGTCAAAGACATGTCATTCTGGAGATCCATCTTTCCAGACAGCTTCAATGGAAGGGTAACCTTGACATTTCCCTTGTTCTTGGTGTCAAACATAAGCTCACTGGGTGTGATCAAAGCAAGTGCAGAGTTTGAGAGAGTTCCTTCAACCTTCCCTGCCAGCTCAGCACTGTGAGAGGCAGTTAAATCAATTTTCATGTCTCCAGCATTAGCCTGGAACTTGACCTCTGCAACGCTTCCCTTCATGAAAGGTGTTTCTGTCTCAAACTTGGAATTAATAATAATGTGGCGGAAGATGCAGATTTCGGCATCCACATTTTGACTCAGTTTGAAAAATATGCTATCTGTTGCTCCAGTGAAAGTCATTTTGGCAGTGTGGAGATCCATGACCACCTCCATGTCACTCTTGTGGTTGATCTCATCTACAATGTCCAAAATTGGCGCTGACCATTTTTCATTGGCCACATTGGTAACGGTCAGACGGGCAGTTCCAGCTTCAATCTGGAGGACATTCTTTTGATTGATCATGATTAGGGAATTTCTGTAGAGGGGCACTTTGAGGTCATGTTTGTAGACAGTCTCCACAGTGGCAGAAACTCCATTTTCCATTGCAAAGAATGCATTGTTGACCAGCTCGGCAACAAAGACCTCAGTGTTCACCTTTCCAGTAGTGTCAGCAGAAGCTTGAGCTGACAGGCCATAGAGAGTCATTGATCCCTTGTGGTCAAGTGAGAAACATGACTGATCAAGTTTAATGTTCTCAGAGAAAGACAGGCGACTCATCTTCGGCGCAGCCAAATGAGCACTGGCATCGATGGTGTAGTCGAGGATTTGCAAAGCAGATGTAGCCTGTGAGTTAAGGTTGATTTTGAACTCTGGTGTGTCTGATGTAATTGTGGTGTTCTCAAAGTCAGCAGTGGTCTTAAGTTTGAGTTGTGGTATGTTTACTTTCAACTCTCCGGATAGTTTTCCAAAACAGGGAATCTTGCTCATATCTGCCACTTTCTCTTTCAACTCCACAGTGAATGTGTCATAATCAAAAGATCTGATTTTCTGAACCATCCTCATGAAATAGTCTGTCATGTCTTCAATCAGCTGTTTGAAGTTAAAGGTATACAGTTCATTCACAAGGTCCTGAACAGGTGCCATAACTTTTTCGAGCAAGGGCTTGATGTCAATTGACTTGATAGCAGCAAATGCAGACTGGATCTTTTCCCTTACCTGATACTGCTTCATAATTTTAACAACCTCATCCATAATGGCCCCAATCATCTTCTCCACCTCATAGCTAGAAAGGATCTCCTCTACTTTGGCATACATTATATTGAAGTTGTTAGCAATGTTATGCTTCTTGATCCAAGCCACGGTGGCGTCTTTCACTGATTTGATCACATTCATGATTTTGTCAATTGGGAATTTGTCTGTGAGGTTGGACATGTAGTTTTCGATTGAGTTGATAAACTTTGTCAGGTCTTGGATAAAAAGGCTGAAGTCAAAGTTGTCAATGACATCCTTCAGTTCTGACACTTTGTTCTGCATTGTGGCACTGATCTCATACTTGGTGTTGATGTCTTTCAGCATCTCAATGCTGTGGTCCATCATCCTCATCATTGTGGTCTTTACATTTTCAATAACTGCAGGCAGATGCTCAATGAATGGGATCTGGATGAAGTGACTGTCACTGTTCTTGTCGTATTTCACAAATCCAGAGATGGCGTACTCTTGTTTCGCCTCACTGAAGAGGGGGGTTGAAACAGCTCCTGACATCTCAATACCCAATCTCTCTGCGTTGTTAAAGGCATTAATTTCTTGATCAAAACTGTGCTCATCAACGGAGGATACCATCTTCAGGCTGACACTTTGCTCTTGGAAACTCAGCATGCTGTTGAACTTGTTGTCCATGTTGGTGTTGATAATGGGTCTGTCCTCCAGTTTATGGCTGGTTGAGGCTCTGTACTCAAATGATTGTGTGAACAGCAGGGGTTCAGCCTTCAGGAGGAATTTGCTGTATACTTCGCCGCTCTGCTCACCATAAAGATACGCTGCACCATTCGAGTTGAAAATTGCATCAATATTCAGAGTGAAGGGTTCAGCAACAGTTTTGACTGTACTGTCGAAACGAAGAGCTGGTGAGTTGAAGTTAGCCACACTGTCTAATTTCACGGTCAGACCAGCAACCTCCATATCAGTGGTATGTGTCATCTGAGCATTCATGAGTTTACCATTTGTAGTGCACTTTGCAGAGAGGACCATATCGACAAACTTGACTTCGTAAGTGTGCTTCAGCTCTTCCTCTGAAAACGCTCCCTTCATTGTTCCAGTCAGCTCCAGGTTGTAGGGCTCTGCCTTGAAATGGGCATCATTTACCAAGTTAATCTCCATGATCTTCAGGTCATTTTTCACATTAACTGCAACAGTAAAACGCTCCATGTTAACTGTGATGTCATGCATGTATGAGTTTCTGTTGTCAAGGACGTTGTCAGTCTTTGAGTTGAGGGTGAAAGATCCCAGTGAGAGAGACAGTGAGTGGATATTTTCGGTCCTCATCTCATTGCGAGATCCAACAATTTTGTTGGACATGATCAAGCCATCTTCATTCAGTCTGAGGTTCACTCTGTTCAGGGTGTTGATGTCAAAGAGATCACCCTTGAGGATGGAATTGAGATACACTTCTTTGCTTGCAAGCTTTCCTTCAACACTGAGCTCTGCCTTGTTATCTTTAATGGCTCCCTTGGTGGTGATAGACACGGTAGCACCAGATGTGTCAACTCCTCCATGGAAAACATTCTCGAAGGTCATTGGGCTATACTGAGCAGTCGTTGTACAGCTGGTGGTCAGGCCATTCTGGTTCAGGGCCAAGGTTGCCTTGTGAGAGGCAAGGCTTGAGAAGATGTTCAGGGATGCATCAGCATTGATCTCCAAGCCGGAGGGGTTCAGGGACCCAGTCAGCAAAGAGTAGGCACGGTTCTCGCTGTCATCAGCTTGATTCTCAATCCTGAGGCTGGCCTGTCCATCAGAGGCAGAGAACTCCATCTGGCTACGAACCATGCGCTCATCAGCCTTGGTCACAGAGTCAGACTGGATGGTAAGCTTGACCTCTTTGTAGCTAAGGCTCACTTTGGTGGTGTGCTTGATTGGTTCAGCGTTCATGTTGGTGTTGGACTCAATCAGAAGTTCCTCGTTTGCATAAGATGCCTTGATCTTGTTGGCAACCTTCAGGATTTCAGAGTTCACCCTCAGTGTACTCTCCAGTTTAGCTTCTTTCTTCGCTGGCTCAACAGAGAAAGTGTGGAGATAAGTGGTGCTGGCAGCCATGGGTCCAACAGTCAGGCTTCCGTCTGTGTTGATATCTCCAGAGAGTATGTTGGAATCTATGGTGACCTGGGTGGTAATAGTCAGAGATGTGTCCAAACCCACAGGAGAGTTGGCATGGATGTTATACCTTCCTGTTGACAATACACTCTCTGTGACGGCAATGGTTTCAAGCACATTAAAACCTGTGTTCAGGAGCATGTTTTTCAGGGAACCATCAATGTTGAGTTTCATATTGCCTTCTGTTGTGTCAGTGATTGTTGCAGCTCCTTTAAAAAAAGACAAAACAGTAAAACATTAATTAGCATCAAATGGGTTGTTGTGTCTATAGAATTGAACTGAAAATGTAAAAAAACTACAAATGAAAGCATGAATAAATATTAAATTACCCTCAGTTGAGAAGGAGAGAAGTTTGATTGGACTTTCAGCCATGACGCTGAACTTGGCCATGTAGCTAGGAGTCTCTTCACTGCTGTTACCAGCAGATGCAGTTGCTTCCCAGTCATAATAGTTGCTGTTGAGTTTGGCAAATGCTTCCATTTTGCCCATCAGAGGCAGGCTGAGATCATATTCAAGAGGGATGGTAAAAGTGGGGATTTGGATCTCCCGTGAGGCAAAGTCGATTTCCAGCTGAGGCACGGAGATGTGTGGAGAGTTGACCATTGAAGGTATCCTTAGCTCCTCAGATGATTTGCCTCCTAGAGGCAGGGGGACAGTGATGGCCAAACGCTCCTGGTTGAACTTGTAGATGATGTTGCTATCCCTGGTGAAATTATTAGAGAGGAAAATTTATTATTATGTAACTTTAAACAGACATTAAACTTTTAAGGACATTTACAAAAATGTATATACATTCATACCATTCAATGTGGTGTTTACTTACAGGTTCATGAATAGATTTTCAGGCATGGAGGGCATGGAGGGCATTTCCACACTTGCAATCTTGTTCCTCAGAGTCTCAACATAGGGAACATCAGCTGAGATCTTGTTCATCCAGATATCACTGGCCTGATAAAAAAGCAGCACAGTTTTCATGCTTTAGTCTAGAACAAGAACTAGAACAAGGTCTGCTCAAATAGTTGTAATTATTATACTCGTTTCACCTCGACTGCCTTGTTGATGACATGGCGCACTTTCATGTCGGTCTTGACAACCTGCTGGTCCATGACATCCTCTGCAAGCTGCCCGAGCCAGGCCTGGACGGCTTCAGTGTAAGGCACCAGGATCTTAGTATCTGCATTCATGTTGGACGTGAGCTGAACCTCAGCCTGGTCTTCACCTGAGATACAAACCATTTCACATGTTATGTTTCCATTTGAGACATTGTTTTGTTAACATCTATCTTTAAAGACATTTTTAAATGTTTTTTTCAAACAGACATACCATATTTGAATATGACTGCCTGAATGGAGGAGGTCTCTGGGAGCTTGACATCACTCTTGATCTCAAGGGTGAGAACATCAGCATTTCTCATGGTAGCAGTGATAGCAGCGTCAGTCTTCAGTGAGGGGACCAACAACTGAACTTGCATCATGCCATCAGTCATGGCCTGAAGCCTGTGATTATTTAAAACAAAAACAATTCAGTTAATACCACTATATAAAAACATGCATTTGCTGTTGTTGACATGTGAGTGTAACAGTACTCAGCTCTGAGTTATATTAAAATGTAGATGTGTTAAGCAAATATTTTTAGCTTGTTTTACTCACTTGGCACTGCCAATCAGAGAGAGCTGGGGCACGTTCTTGCTGGAGATCTCGAGGACAATGGATTGGCCTTTGGCAATGCTGTCAGTCATGCCAATCTTAACGCCGGCCTCAACATCAAAGTCAGGTACCTGGATCTGGGTGGTGAAGACATTCTTGTTCCTGTTGTACTTCATAGTGGCTGTGGCCTCGGATGGCTGAGAACCTATAGCAAGCAAAAGTATAACTTGATTACTAATGTAAACCTATAAAATTAATAAGGACGTTAGAATGCCACATAAAATAACTTTTATAATTATGAAGGTTTTTTCCCAAAAAGATGATCATACCCTCAGCTCTCAGAGCCAATGTCAGAGAATCGATTTTCTGGAGACCCTCCTCTCCTTCCCTGAGGAGTTTGTAGGCGATGGTGGCTGTGTACTCAGAGACCTCGTCAGAGGGCTTGATGTCCAAAGCAAACCTAGGGTGATAAAAACAAAGTTTAAGTCTCTCTCTCAAGTAAGGCTTCTATGAAGTTGTACTGTGGGTCTAGAAGTAATTGTGTATTAGACTTCTGGCTGATTGCTTCTACTAAACAGTATATATGTTCTTACTGACAAATGAGTAAATTACAGAGGAGATATTAAAATGATATGAAATTGACATATTTGTAATGAACAACTTACTTGGTCTCTCCATTCAGGGGGAAGTAAGGAACAGCAGTCTTATCACCAGTTGTGGCACGGATTGTTTCGGTGCAGTATTTGACTCCAGAGAAGAGAGGTCTGCAGCTTGATTCACCCTCTGTGTGGGGGATCACTACAGACTGGCCAGCGCCCACAATCATCACTTTATTGCTATTTCAAAGAAAAAACAACAAACATCAGTTTCCATTTTCCAATATTGCTGTTTAAAATGCAGAAAGAAATACTGCCATTTACTTCTAAAACTCTTTAATTTATGAAATATAACATGTATTTATGTACTTTATGGTTTTTGTTACCTGATGCTCAAAACCCTTGTGGTGCCCTGTGGGGCGGGGATGGAAAGCTTGACCTGGCCTTGCTCCATGGTAATCTTGGCATTGAGTGTGCTTTCATGGTAAATGTTGGTGTGCATCTCAACAGCGGACTCAACGAATTCAGGGACATGGACTCCCATCTGAGTCACAAACTCAACTCCAATAGAGGGCTTGAACAACAGCTCCTGCTGTTAAATAAACAACATGTTTGATTTAATACACTACAGTCATGAAATAATGTAAAAATGAAACTGATAATATAATAGAACAACAATTGTTATTGATATATATATAAAATACAACATAATTGAGGAAGAACATCAATAAAGGGTAGGTTTAAAATGTACCATGTTTGGAGACATGCGAATGCCTCCCTTTGCTCCAGGAGTGAAGGTGCCAGACAGAGCAAATGTCAGAGGCATGCCGGATGCTGTTGGCATGATTAATTTGTTGTCCATGAAGATGTAATGGGCAAAGAGCTCATTGTCAGTGTTGGACATCAGTTTAGCCAGAACCTGATTTAAAAAAAGAAAAATGGTTAACATGAAATCTATCTTGATGTGGAAAAAGAAAAAGACTATATTAAGTTGACAACAACAACAACAGTATAGAACAGTACCTTGGAAGGAATGGTCTTCAGGAAAATCTCTGCATACATTTGTGCATTATCAGCAATAAACTTCAGTTCGCTGCCCTTGATGAAGCCAAGCTCAGCTCCCATAATCTTCAGGTAGGCCATGGCCTCTGGGGACTCTTGACTCTGCAGATCCTTTACCAGCTTGTTGAAGTTGCGAACAATTTCTCTTACAAGATTTTCGGGAACCTGAGGGAAAATTTGTATTAGATGTGGTGATATCAGTAAAAATGACAACTTAACTGATAGAGTTAAACATAAATTAAAGTTAAACATAAATTAAACACAATATATACCTTGCGCCCCTCTGTGTCCATGGGAGATACCCATTTATCCATTTCCTGTTTCATCTTTGGTGGCATCTTTTCCAAAGTCCAGTACATAACCTTTCCCAATGTGTCAGGGAAGAACCCGTTCTTTCCAAACAAAGCATCAATGGTTGGCTCAAGGCCCTTTCCTTCCATGCCAATCTATTAAAAAAAAAGTAAGATTAGTTCAGAAACAGTGTGGGTTTGGTGTGTTTAAGTCTGCCTCATGGACGAATAATATTTAAGGGGAAGATTGGTATACTGTTAAAAAGTCCAACAGACCAAATAGTAATAAAACACCAGTAAGGGTAAAACAACTATTTGAAACAGCAACACATTGATGATTATTATGACCTACAGTGTTACATACCTCCCAAAGATCCATGTCAAAACCAAAAACTTGCAGGGTAGTTTCCAGCAGCACCTCTCTTGGCAACTGGCTACTGGGATCGAAGACCATGTTGCCCTTAATGGCGGCCTGCATATTCTCATTGGCCATGCCCAGCTTGTAGTTGCGAGACTTTGTGCTGTAGTCACTGTGTGTGGCGACTTCAGTGTCCTCCAGGGCATCCACGATCCTCTTTCCAAGCCTGGAGAAATAATGAAACAGAATATTAAATATCAGCTGAATTTAGGAAGTTTGGTTGTTGCATGACCACAGTATTTCCATTAAATAAAGCATATATTGTGCTGTTAGTTGAAAGGTGTTCCATTCTTACTTCATGGTCTCTGGATCAGTGGAGGAAATGATATTGTAAATGTGGGAGGTAACAAAGGACTTGATCTGCATGTTCTGCTCCTGAGTCAGCAGCTTCTTCACTATCTCGATGTCACTATCCTGGGGATTTCTCATCAGGATCAGGTAAGCTGCCAGGCGCTTCTGCACAGCACCCTTGGGGTACTGGCTGACCCTCTGGAGGTTAGAGCGAATCTGGATAGAAAAACAACAGTGTTAGTCATTGCGGAATCTCGATAACACTTGGGACTCAAGCAAGTGTTCATCTGTGGAGGGGGGCGTTAGTTACCTCATCAGTAGGAGACATAAGTCTGAAAGCCTGGATGGCAGCCAGCTGTACAGACAGTGTGGTTGCAGGCTGTCTCATGCACTTCAGCAGGGTGTTCTTAATTGCAGGGTCGGCTGCCTCCATTGCATCTCCCATATTACCAATAACCTGGATGGAATAGTATAGATAGTAAGAAAAAACGTGGAACTGGATGGTGCCTTTTTAAGTTTTTAAGTTTGTAAGCGGCCTGTGTGTACAAGATGGGTACATACCCTCAATGTCAGGAAGGTCAGATCTTTATCCCCAGCACAGTCTGCGCCCAGGAGGGAGGACATGAACTCAGAGACAGCAGAGATCTCGGGGGTGACACCTTCAATCCTGTACAGTCTAGAGACAAAGTTTGACATTAATTTTCAACAGAAACCACCACTCACTGCTAGAGTATTGAAGAGGACTTTCTTTAGATTAAAAAAAAGAAACAAATAAAGATTTACTTACTTCCTCACTGCATTGCTCAGAGCATACATGATGGGTTTGCTCTGCTTGTACTGAGCCATTGCCAGCATGTCCTTCACCATGAGAGAGGAGGGCCTGTGCAGCAGTCCCAGGGCGTAGACACTGGCATCAACCTCAAGAGAAGCATCATCGAAGGTCCTGAGAACCTTCAGCATGGCGCTGGTGCACTCTGGGGTGCCGCACTGAGCCAAAGCTTGCCATGCCAGAGGTGCGGACATGTCCATCATCTCAACAGTAGCAGATCCGAGTACGTCGACCTTCAGGCCACGCAGCTCTGACACCAGCTTGTGGAAGAGGCTGGCGCGTTCCTCACCCTCAGTGGTCTGTGACAGGGTGTTCAGCTGCTGCATGGTGGCAATGACAGCATCCTTGGTCTGCACAGGGGACTTATCGTCAGCAATATCCATGGCCAGTTCCACAAACTTGTTCTCATCTGTAAAGAGTCATCACAGAAGAAAATGTGAGAAAATGCATGCAACAAATGTAACGCATTTAAAGCACTGAGCATTTTTAAATTTGTTTTTCTTGTAACACTCACCGCGTTCAAAGATTCTGTCATTGATCTTGGAGGTCTCTCTCAGAGTCACAGTCTGCTTCACCACAGTAGAAATTCCATATTCATTCCTGTTTGCGGAAAATGAGACAAATTCAACAAATTAGTCATAAATAGGAAATTATTACACTTCATTTTACATACCAATATTACTTTTTAAGTGTATGACTATGGACCTCCCATCAGACTAAGTTTAGAAAAGAGCCCATCCCCCTTAGTTCACTTACTCAGTTTCACTCATTCCTGGATGCCAATGGGATCATGACTACATTCTTTGATCCCATAAAAACTAGTCAAGACATTGCTGTTTGACATTCGACAAAATGTCTGTACTGACGTATAAAAAGTAGGAACAATTATATTTACTTTACAATACATTTTCACTTCTATTCACTGAGCCTTTGTGTACCAATTTGGAGCCTCTGTTTAAAGCATATATTAAATTAGGAAATTCCCTAAACTATGTACAAAAGGGATACAAACAAAAAAATCACTTGTCAAACATTTTTGTTAGCATGGCGCTCAACCCCCTTTAGAAAAAAGTCACTTTGATACCATAAGATTTTGTTAATAAGATACTCCTCAATTGTTTCCTGCATTATTTTTTCTTAAACTTACTGGTAGGAAAGGGGCAGGAAGATGTGTTTCTCTGTGCAGGTACCGCTGGTCATGTGCTTCTTCTGGTTATCAAAGTGGTAGTTGCAAGTCTGGGTGCTGCTAATCATCTTGGACAGAGGGAAGTTCTGATGGTGAAGAGACAAATACATTTTTGTTAGATTCTCAAGAGCAGACTGTTGGAAAGTAATGAAAATAATATGAAAAAAGCTTCACATCAGTAGTAATTAGTGCTTATTTTTACTAGCTTTGTAAGTGGATTTATACCATGAAAATGTAACTTAATCACTTACCATGCCTGTGATGAGGGCCAGAGGACTGGTGACCTGCCTGCGGGCAATGAAAAAGTCACATTGGGACAGATCCCTGCTGACAGTCACATCGGTGGCGATATCCTCTGTGGTGATGACGCTGAAGTCGGTGGGGCACATTCCATGAATGGTGGCCTGAAAATTACAAGAGGCATCATCAATACTGAGGAAACAATTCAAAAACACCAAGTTGTTTGTTGGTCCTTGAATCTGATTATCAATTGATCTGAACGATTGCCCCCATTATGAGAGCAGGTCAGGCAAGATAAACGTGTCTAGGACTTTGCCCTGCAGCTGAAGAGTGTCATCGTGAGAACATGATGTTACACGAGGTTTTATCACCTGTGACAGGCACCGCTTATCTTCTCTATTATGCAATTTCTTTATCTTAGCATGAGCTTACAACATGATCAGGATCAAGCTCTACCCTGTCCTGAATTGATTGGAAACTGCTGTAAATACTAACAAAACAAAAATAAGGCAGCTACCATTTGTTTGTTCTTCTCCTCTTCCATTACTGGCACGATGAGAGCAGAGACGATTCCTCTCTTGATGTTCAGGATGTTGACAGGCTCGTCATCCTCGGGGTAGAGTTGAACACGGAGGTGTCCTTCAACTGTAATCTTCAAAGCGTTCCTGTTGACGTGGACACATAATTATTGACAACCTGCCATTCAGCCCATCCCTTTTCTTTGGTTTTCCTATCATTAGCCACTTTTCTGATCATACAGTCCCCAGATTAAGAGCTAAATAACACAGATGAGTTTTACATTTTAGCTGGAAACATAACAACTTACTTGGCCATGGCAGATGTGAAAGCCTGATTTTCATCGGCAGGACGATACACTGCGTTTCCTTCTGTGTCCACGCCAGAGATCTCGCTTAGAGAGCACTCTGTTGTGCGCAGGATGAAGCTACAGGTCTGGGGCACTTCAATTTCAACCTGTGCAGCAGATTAAACATTTCATTAGGACTATTGTTTCTACTTTAGAGTCACAGCTAGCAGTAATGGTCATGACATACTTTGCAGGAGACTTTGGGGCCGCTCTTGTTGTCAGTAGCTCCGTTCACGCCGTTAGAGGTCTCAGCTTCATAGTCGTACACAAAACGCCGGAAGTTCTTGAATCGTTTTGCCACTGAAATGTTTTAAAACATCAGTTAGATCTCTGTCATGTTAAGGTTTGATACACTGCACATCTCTTTGACATTCTATAGGAAATACACAGATTTGATATGCCTTTAAATAGTTGAAAACTAAGAATACATGACAAATGGTTATTAACATGTTAGGTTATCGATAGGATTCAAAGAGGCAAATCACTTTTTTTCGTGCATTTACTAAGTTAAATCACATCTTATAATAATCAATAAAACAATTTTAATATTGAAAAAGAAACTCACATGGGCAAACAGGGGATTGTTCTTCAACACTTCCCACATCTTGCTCTGTAAAGGAAGCACACATATGACATTTAAAAAACTGCTACGAAGGTTCAACTCAAGACATTCGAAAAGTTAAGAATATTTTAAATCATTATAAAGCTCTAATTATTTATATTCGTGCTCTAAACGTTGAATTTAGCTTGTCGTCAAATTTGAAAAGGATTTGAATAAAATTAAAGCAGAGTACAAAACAGGCTATGAAATATTGTCAAAACAGCAACATCCTAAAGGGAATGACCCTGTTAAAAGCCACTACATGTTTCTCTCAAATAAACTAACATTAATCATTTTAAACTGTATCCTTAAATTCTATTAGCTTTGAAATAAAACACAATACTTACGGGCTAGTGTGGATGTGCCCAGCAGCAGCAAAAGGCAGAGCTTGATACTCCCCATGTTTGGCTAGTATAAAGCTCCTGTAGAGTCTTCCTCTTTCTGTGAAGACTAATCCTTATGCCTTGGACCCTTGGCTTTTATACTCCTCCAACCTCACTGATGTGACTACCAGGACTTGCGAATGTGTTGCCCTGGTTCCAAAGTTTGAGTAGTCTCTGTGGCAGGCCAAAGGTTAAAACATTTCACAAACTAGTAATGTGAACATATAGTAATGTTCGTCACATATCTTGATTTTGAAAAAGATTTTGCTTGTCTGAAGTGCTCAAAGGGCAGTTCACAAACAAACAAATTTCAGCAAAGCAAGGGGATTACTTATTTAATATTTGTATTTCAGTTGTGTGTGCTATGCTGTTTTTATTTTGTAATGTTCCAAAACCATTATCTTTAAGTCAATTAATTGTTAAAAAATAAGTGAGTACTCTGTAGTTCTTTACTGATTTTTGAAACAAAGGTTACACTATAATGTTCACAAATACATGAAGGCAAGTGAACCTTTGTCCCTTGAGTGCTGAACAACATGATTCATATTCACACAGAATTGAAACCTTAGTCACCTGCTGCTTTTTACAGCACTTGGAGTTTTATCACCACATTAGCGAATGTCTTAAAGCTGAAGCTTTTTTTTTTACCCTATATGATCTTATTCCATGCCATTTCATGCCATACTGAACATCACATTTGAAATATTACAACTGTATCAGATAACATTAAAATGGCTGCATTACATTTCAGTGTCTCAAATGTTTTATTCATACCTAATCATTTCTATATCTAGTTTACTTCTGCAGCATTTTCAGTGACTAACTTTGCAGGAAATAGTAATGTTGTATTTTTATAATGTGGTATAAGTACTTCTGCTAAAACAAAATAGCTTGATACAACCAAAATACATAAGATGTCTATCTATGAGACAGTTGAAGCCTAAGGTCAGAGTAAATGCTGTGTCCAATTGTACAGTGTTCTTCATAACTTTTATTTAATTATAATTTGGCTGAAACTACATTAACTTATTTCTCGGGCTCAGGCTTTGTCATATCTGTTCAAAGGTATGCCTCAAGTATGCTGGGACACTCAGGCACACATTCTTCTGATAAACTTGGCTGATCAAGAGACTGATGTTTTTCCATGTTGGTTAACCTTTAACCTACTAAGAGTGATATGTGACAGCTGCTGGATCAGGATTACAACAGAGGTGAACTAGAGATAAGTTAATCAGGCAGAAGAAGAAAGCCTGACAGTGACATTTCACAAGAGTCACAGCAGCATATAATCACTGTACGTATTTTGTACGTACAGTGATTACAGTACGTACAAAATATCTTATTGGCCTCTAGCAAATGGCCATAAATGGGGCGAAGCCTGCGAGCTAGTTCAGGCAGTCACCTCGAGCACTTATGCTGCATTCATACATAACGCCCTTTGCCACTCTACAGCCAACCAAACAGAGTCTCCTTAATATGCCGCTCTATTTAACCTGCCAGATATCTCAGCATTGCTTGCTGCTGCTATTGCCGCAGCTACCTCTACGTTGCTGCTGCTTGCCTACCCCACCACCACCCCAGCTTCCACCTGTAGGCTCTGGGGGTTAGTTATTTAATCATCACTCATCGTGCTATGTATATCTGTGGAGTGATGAGACCCGAGCCTAGATGCCAAACTCAACTATATGCTGCTTCTAATAAACATGTTAAAGAAACACGTGAGTTGTCTGACTGAACTAATGCAAAGAAAATTTGGGATAATAAAAAAATAATCATAATTCTGGTCTAGAATGATTTTATTTGGGGTTGTTGTTATGTACTACACACATTTTCAACAATAAATTAATCAGAGGTGGTCATACAAATATCCATAGATCATATCTTGTTTACATTTTTTCTTGAATGATAAATTACTAGCTTACATTAACAGTAAAGCAACTACTTTTGAAAAAATAACACAACAATACAATATGGAAGTCAATCCAAAACAATACATCCTATGAGAGAAATCTAAATAGCAGAAATTGTCTTTCTTATCAAATCATGACCCACAAATCGATCAATAAAAACACAAAAATATTGTTTTGCCAGCCCTGTTTAAGATCGACTTCTAAGCTCCGGTCATAGTTCATTCTTTGAAGATGACAATCTGCTGGTCTTCAAGAACTGTGGTCACTCAATTGTGTTATGAAAGAAGTAGATCAGATCAATGTTATTCAATGTGTAACATGTGGTGTTTTTGTATGTCCACAGACCAAACCAATAGTGCTTTATAACATCAAAACCCCAAATCAGTGAATACGATCAGTTAAGACAAGCAAAAAACATGGAGGTACATTAAAAACATCGAAAAAAGTAAGTGAAAAGTGGG
Organism: Gobionotothen gibberifrons; assembly: GCA_943591055.1. Classification (NCBI taxonomy): domain Eukaryota; kingdom Metazoa; phylum Chordata; class Actinopteri; order Perciformes; family Nototheniidae; genus Gobionotothen; species Gobionotothen gibberifrons. Next base: position 325,134 of record CALSBZ010046825.1, on the reverse strand, counting down.
ATTTATGAAAAGGATTTGATTACCCCATAAGGACCCACCGTGACACGGGTGTCACATGAACTTTACATGTTCTGGAAAGTTCCTTATACCGCTTTAGCCTTTATTTGATCTCATAAAGACCCTTACACACTGAACAGTCTGGTGGGTCATGGTCCAGGTCATGTGATTGTGTGTTCCCCTAACAACATGTCCAAGATGTCCATGTGCCAAACTAACACATGTGACCTAACTAGCTGCATTTCAAAAGCTTTTTTGTTTGTTGCTAAAGGTCAAATTCAAGCCATTAAATAATTAAAATGCTTACATAATATGTCCTTTATTACATTTAACCTGTTGTGGAAACATTTATTGATCAAATTGATATGAAACAAATGAGACAAACATCGCTGTAACACTGGTGTCACATTGGGACTTTAACCCTAAACTTTCACAGTAAACCCAAAGTGACATATATTTCTAATCACAATTAAAAATATGATTATGATCTGCTCAGTTAATTTAGCTGATTCAATTAGTTAATATATTCTTTATTCTTCAATTAAAAGAATGTTCAAACTAATTAAAACCAAAAAATCATCCTCATTAAGGAAGTTATATAAGAGTTATTTTACCATTAAAGCCTAATGTGACATATATGTCACTTTTCAGATAGTTGAGGGGGGGGGGGTACTTGTCAGAAATGTGTTCTAGGTGATCTATTTAGTCTAAATTATGTTCCCCTTAATTTCCCCAAAAATAGAAATGGGTCCGGGTTCTTATGTTATTAAGAGCTAATTACATAAATGAGCACTTATATGAACGAGTTTAGGGAGTTCATTTCTACAAGTCAAAGTCATTTACCAAATGTATGCAGTAGCCTAAATCAATAGGGCCTGATTGTGTCTTGCATGTCATCTGGACCTAGGTTAGAGTCAGAGCACTCATTGCTTCAAAACAGCTCAGCAAAATACTCACCTCTTCAACTGGGGTGACACAGTCAGTTGATGTAGTAGTTTCATAACCACTGGACTTGGTACGAATTAGAGATAAGATTATTGAGACTGAAATACAGAGACATGACAAAAAGATACAGAGAAAATTCCTACAAGGAAAGATTTAAAACCACAAATCATATTTTCAAATCACAACCAGATGGAGAGGAAAATGTTCACAAGCATCAACAATAAATACATCATAAATATGTACTGTATGATACCTTAGATTTGCACCTTACAATACATATCAATCTATATATAGCTGCAGAGTACTGTATTGTTGTTTTACGGTGATGATTTGTTTTAACTTTCCATCAACAACTGTACAACAAAGCCTACCTGTCATGGGATTTTTACTTTTCACTTTTTATTCAGAATCATAATATAATTGTTGATATACATGAGGTTGATTAAATAAAAAATAAAAATGTATAATGCAATAATATATAACACTATACAACTGTACATTAGGCTGCAGTATACCCTTCATGTTGGTCTTAATATTTCAGGTATTAATTTAAAAAGTGCAAAATGCACTTTTTGATGTCTTTTATACATAAATATGGGTCCCCGGTGTGTCAGGTAACTCACGCAGCGTCAGAAAATAAAACCCTTTCTCTTTTCCTCCGTACCCAAATCTTTTAAAAACGGGGGTACAACGAACGGATACAGATTTGCTGCCGATATGACGTGAAATCGACGGAGGACCCACAGAAACTTGCTATCAGAAACAATGCAATCAACAACGTAATCTCGTCTTTGTTTACATTAGCAAGCCTCGCTAACACTCAGAGCTAACCTCTACTGTAGAGCACATGTATTTAAAAAGCAGGAAATAAAAAAAGGAACTCACCTTGTGATAAACCCGCAAGAGAAAAAGCATTTGAGCTCCATACTGTTTCAGAAATAATCCTTGATGTGGTTTAGAACAGGATGGCGTTTTATCACAGCAGAACAAGCTAAGGACCCAAAATCCGCGTTTCTCTAACAGGGCTGAAAAAGAGGGGTATGAGCATGGATGTATAAGAAGTGGATACAGCGTGGGAGGCGGGGTCTCGTTAATTCCTATGAGAGTTGCTCATTGGCGCATGAAGACAAAATGGCCCAACTTTTGAGAGAGCGAAACACCACGAAAGTATTCATATAATCATATAATCCGTACTTATTGTGCATCCATGGGTAAAGGTAAAACTCATGTAGAAGGCTACTGAACACGTCACATGAACGTGCTGGGCGGCGCGGTCCCGTGGGTTGGATGCGCATTCATAATGCCAAAGAAAATAACTCTCAGAATAACGTTATTAGCACATTTTACAACTTGAGGACCGAATGTTTTTAATAAAGGCTATACAAATGTTCATACTGGGTAGTTCATTTAGTTTAAAAAAAAGTATCCAATGATTTACAGACGTCTCTTTCCCAATGTTAGTCAATGGGAAAAAGTATTTCCGGGCCCAGCGACTGATACGGAAGTGTAGTACCGCCGTTTGGCTGCAACGAATATTTTCCTCAGAGTCCGGAGCACTTCCTGGGGGCTTGGGTATGAGCAGTATGAGGCATGGCTACAATGGGTGATCTGTTTGGTATTTTAAAGCTACCATGTCATGCTTTTCTGGTTATTACCCGTCCCCTTGTGTGTTATGAAGGTTTTTATGCATGTAAACGTCTGCAGAGTCAAAACCCCTCAAAGTACACCCTGTAGCGAGTACAACTCTAACACAGAAAAGACCTGTCCCAGAACGCCTCGTTGGAGATTTCTCTTTTTCCATTTGTTTCTTCCGGGAACCGCATGACGGAGCTCCTCATACACCAGGATCCCTTGGCGTCACTATCAAACGAAATGGGGGGACCTTTAGCGCAGTGGTTCTCAACTGGTCAGGCCTCGGGACCCACTTTTTACTTGGTCAATAAATCGCGACCCAACATTTTTAAGCACTAAAATCTATTCAACAAAAAATCGTGCTGTAATATACGCTTTTCAGCATACAATATGAATATATCCGTTATATCCCTTCACAGAACTAAAGTATGCTTTTAAAAAAGGTTTATGAGTTGATGGAATCAAAGCTCAACTGTATAAAAAGGCACACATGTTGAAAACCCAACCCCAGAAGGGGTGTCTGGGGGGATTCTCCCCCAGGAGATTTTTAGAAATACTAACATATAAACTACGCATTCTGGTACACTCTGAGAAGAAAATAAATACATTTATTACAACCCGACATATTAATAATATTTTATGCCATTGTTTGTTTTTCACTTTGTTCTGACAGCTGAACTTGCTGATCCACACAGAGAGAAGAGGAGATAGTCTGTGTGAATTACTTAAAATTGTGGATAAGGGTAGATAGCTCCCATTGTTCTGTGACCTGTCAATCATCAAACCGGGGGTCATATTTCATTATGTGTTCATTTTTATCTGAAGTTGTACCCTTGGATGTATGAAGAATAGTTCTACCGCAAAGTTATTCTCCGTGGGGACTTCCGGCAACAATCTTGATTCTGATTGGCCAGAAGACTCAAGAAAACATCAGCAAAGATGTTTTATTGAGAAGATGATCACCACGTGACAGTAGTTTTCAAAACCGTTTATGGTCTCCGGTACTTCCAGTCCAACGTCTACTGCATGCACAGCGTTTTTGTTTTTTCTTTCTTCACTCACACATCCGCGACCCACTTGAAACGGGTCCACGACCCACTTGTGGGTCGCTGTCTCGCTGTATCGCCGACCCGGAAACCACACCAGTAAGCCAGCCCACTGAGCAGCGAGCCTCACAACGTCCCGACCAATCAGAGCACACTGGGCTCACAGGGAGGGGGCAGGAGCTCCAACAAGCCGTTTAGGACAGAGAGTGAATACCTGGTGAATACACATACATTACAGAGATGCTGTATGAGAAACCAATGTGAGTTTGGAAAATTGCACAATATAAATCTATTTTAGTATACCTCAACAATGGAATTATGATCAGTAGAAATGGCCATGACATGGGACCTTTAAGCAAAAAACTTCACAGACAGAACAGACTGTTTTGTATAGGTATGGCCCTACAATATATTTTTCCAATATAGCATAATAGGTCCACTTTAAGGGTTGCCGTTCTTAGACTTAATAAATACATTTAAACTTGATTGAACTCTGGCATTATAAGACTTTCCTAACTTTGAAAGTTAAAGGAGGGGTAGGTAAGTTTGAGAAACCGGCTCGAGATACACTTTTTGTTATATTCCATGGAATGCTCTTAATATCCTGATAGCAATGCATATTCTAAGTGCTTTGAAAAAAAATCTATACAAATATTTCATCTGTGGAAGCCGTAATACTGTAAAAACTACGACCAATTATTTTAGCCGGGCCAGCTAAAATAACTGGTTGGCCGACCTGTCTGTCAGCCTTCAATCTCGTGCACACACACACTCGTGCAGTCATTGCGCGTGCCGTCATTGGGCGTGTTTCCCGTCTCCCAGCAGCACTCGGCAGCAGCACTCGAGCAGCAGCACTCGGTCGCAAAAGAAAAACTGTAATGGAGCAAATTATGAAGAAAAAGAAAGTGGAAACTAGGAGAAGTCAAACCAGAGTCAATATCGGAGTTGCTTTTCAACTATGGCAACTATTTACGGAGCACACCGAGCTGATATGTAACATTACCGGTGCAGCCTGCTCTAGCTGACGTACATTTTTTAATACATTTTCACAAAACAAACATGCTAGCTTCAAAAATATAAGCACTGACAATAACTGTGTTATACATTTGTTTTACATTCATTATCATGATCTTGTGCGCGTTCATGTGTGTTGGAGGAGGTGCTCTGTAGGAAGTCTGAAGGAAGGGGCGGATTCTTTTCGGTTGTGTACTTTGGAATTTTTGTGCACTCGAGCTGGTTTCTCAAACTTACCTACTGCTCCTTTAAGGGATGACTTCTGAGAGCTGCACAGGAAAAACTGCCTTATTGCAAACCAGTAAGGGTGTAATACAGGGATGGGCAACGGTAGGGGTGTAACGGTATCCGTATTCGTCCCGTACCGTCACGGTTCGGCACATGCAGTCACAAGATGAATACGCCGGAAAAAGGTCTCTCATTCAGGGCAGTATCCATTACACTATTTATAATCCAGGGGGCGGTATTGCGCCTAAAAGCTGTTTGCCAGCCGCCCATAAACAACAAATGAAGAACAAGAAGAAAACACAACAAAATTAACAAAATACAAGAAGAAGAAAGTGAAGTATAGAGAGGCGAAGTCCCTCCCCTTCCGAGGGAGCTCATGGGACCCCGGAAGCGGAAAATTATACATTGAAGTCAATGGAGAGAGAAAAGTTATCTTTTGATCCCGTTTGAATTGTGCCACGAATGACACATATGATGTTTGTCAATCTTAAACAATCATTTCCATGTAAAAAAAGTCACAGTTTGTCGTAAAACTGTTGAAATATAAGACTATGAAAAATACGCAACTAGAAAGACTACAAATCCCTGAGTCGCGTAAGTGATGTCATAACTGTTTTCCTCCACTAAGAGATAGCTAAGATCAGCGCCATATAGATATCATCTATCTATATGGCGCTGGCTAAGATAAGATAACTTTAACAAGATGCCTGTGTGCTTAGTACCAGGTTGTTATCATACCAGCAATGGGTCTTGCTCGTTCTTTAGCCTCCCGTCTGATGAAAGGACCAGGAGTGGCTGGATCAAGTTAGCTACCTAGCTAGTAGCTAGCACGTTAGTTAGCATTACAGCCTTGTCATTTTTATTAGCCTTAACATTAAGTAACATCAAGTAACCCAACATGTTAAACAGTAAGAGTAGTAGTCATATTTCGTGAACCCTTTGAAGAGTACTGTCACACCGATGTGATCATTCTATAATACACCATTTAAGCCTGGGGGAGAAATGCTAACGCTAACGCTAGCATCGGCGATTGCCGTTCTTTTCTACTTCATGCTATCTGCACAAATGGTTGACATTAAACATTAAAAAGACCAGGCAGTTTAGAGAAAATCAAAGGCAGGCAGGCAGCTTTGCATGACATTCTTCTGGACGTGTTTCATTGTGGTGATAGTGAGGGTAGTCAATCCTTTTGTTGACAAGAGAGTAGTGACTAGGGATGCACCGAATATTCGGCCACCGAAAATTATCGGCCGAAAATGGTTAAAAAGGCTCTTTTGGCTTTCGGCCGAAAGGGTTTTAGCACCGAAAAAATATCACCGAATGTCAGAGAACAGGGTTACGTTAGTAACCTAACGTGTTGTTGTGATGACGTAATCAAAACGTGGCGACAAGCATGGCGCGCGACCATGCTCGCGGCTGGCTCACAGCCAGCATGTCTGCCTCACAGCCAGCATGTCTGCCGCTTGGAGATATTTCAAAATATCAGAGAAAGAGGCGCGGATTGCGATTTGTAAAACGTGTTCAGCTGACATTTCTCGAGGGGGTGTAACTGCAAAGACTTTCACCACTTCGGGATTACACTATATGCGGAGTATGATCAAATCACTAGCGCACAGAAAAAAAGAAGTCCTTCCCAGCACCCCGACTCCTTCTGTGGCGGACCTTTTTGAAAAGGTTCCTTTTCCTTAATAAGTAGACAAGGCTGGCTTATCATAGGCTTATCATAAGCTTATCTAGTTCTACATGTACTCTATACCCACTTTCCTGAACAATTTTCACATGACAGCAGCACAGTGTTCAATATATTGTACTTTCGGTATCTAAATGATACAATGTTGTTTACATTGCTCATGAAAACAGACCACCTTATTTGCAGATTCTTGAAATTGTATTTAATTTAATTTGTAATTGATTGTGGATTTTGTATCCAGTTTTCACTTTATGTATCTTTATACAATGTTTACTACTTTGCTTATGAGGACAGACAGCATTATTTACAGATTCTTGAAATTCAATTGTAATTTCATTTGTAAATAGTTACATTCATGTGGATTTATCCAGTTTGCACATATGCATAGGTGCATTTGTTGTTGTTGAAGGCCTGGCTGTTACAGTCTTTATTTACACTATTTTTGTTGTAGGCCTACTGGCCTAGATGTTTATGCAGTTTTTTTTGATGAAAAGAAAAAAGTTTTAAAGCACCTTGGCTTTGTTCTGAATGCACTTTAGTTATCCTACAGAGAAAAGAAAATGCACTTGACTTGGAATTAATGTACTGTATGCATTCAAAAGTGCTGAATAAATGTTTTATGGACCCATAATAGTGATTATTATTTAAGTTAAGTTTTGCCATAATCATGTCTTTTTCCATAATCAGGTAGCTGAACAACATTGGTAAACAATGTATACATTATATATATATATATATATATATTTCTATTAATCATTTTCGGCCTTTCGGCATTCGGTTTTCGGCCAACTGTTTCCTATTTTCGGTATCGGTTTCGGCCAAGAATTTCCCATTCGGTGCACCCCTAGTAGTGACGGCCATCTTGGTGACGTGTTGTTCTGCGAGACCAGAGATGTAGTTCATTGAGCGTTTCACACAAACAAATGTGTTACTTCACAGTTTTACGACACTTTTTTTTTTTTTACTTGCAAAATTATCTTTTAAATTGACAAACATCATATGTGTAATTCGTGTGTCGGCGTCGTTTGACAGCGGTGCGGTATGCTAATGGTAACACACGCCAAACATGCTACATCATATCAGAAGGCATCACCCAGATTTGCCAATCACCGGAGCCCAGCAAAAGTCAACAGCAGTTCAACAGTTTATCCCCGCTGTTTTTAAGAAGCCAATAGACATGAAAGCCGTGAGACCAAAATAAATAACGGAAGCCATTGGCATATATATTTCAAAAGGCTATGCGCTCTTGAAACACTTTCTTATTATTTATGGTGTAATATTTTCAAGAAATTCTTATTAGTTTTACAGTTTATTGAACCTTTTTGTTTGACATCAGCCATTATAGATAATCTGGGCATCTGAGTGTGTGTGGTACTGTTTGTGGTTTGTTTTTAACAGTGTAATATAGTTAATTATTCAAAATGTTAGAGTTCCTTATTTTGTTGTACCGAACCCGTACCGAACCGTGACCCCCAAACCGAGGTACGTACCGAACCGTGAATTCTGTGAACCGTTACCCCCCTAATATATAAGTCTGACATCTTCATTGACATTTTACAATCTTTCAGGGAACATCCTCTAATAAGCTCACTAAACAAATATCAGTTCACAGACATTTTATTTAATTTGTACTGTACAAGTGGCATGTTTGTATTGAACAGGTGATTTAACAGTGTGGAATAAAACTATTAAACTATTGGAAAGCACGGAAAATGTGTGTGCATTAAGATTAACCATTAAGATGACATAAACATGAAGTCAACCACTAACCCAGACATTAGTTGTCTAACTTGAACCTAGATAAGACACTTGTAGCCTGTCTCTGCTGACGCACAATAAGGGGAATGTCAGCACAGACACCTGTCTGTCAACCCGCACTTTGCTGTTCCTCAGCGCCGCTCCCCCTCCCTCCCGCTGAAATTATGAATGAAAAGCGTATAGTATAATCATAGATAACACGGCAGGGTCCGTGACAGTGTTTTCATCTGATTTCAAATAAACAAAGTCTTGGTTTTTAGAATATTAAACTTGTTTCGCCAAATTCAGATGATAAATACAACTTTTAAGCTTGTAAAGGCATAATTACAAGCAGCAATTTACCGTCACAGCAGGCATAACAACAGCCGGTGTTTCTTGTGAGTGTTTCCCCGGGAAATAAAACAATACACACAAACCAGAGCTCTGACACAAACGAGTCACAGATTATTTCGCGGTATTTGGCTGCCGAACGAAATCATGTACGCAGCTCGCGACGTAACTAGGAGTCTAGTGGACGGTATCAGTACTACAAGTAAACAAATACAAATAACATTTTATTAATTGTTTTATTTTTTATTAAATACGTTGTTTATAAATTAATCTGAGGGCCGCAAAAAGAGGAGGTGCCCATCCCTGGTGTAATACATGTGGTAGCTTCAACGGCTACTCCCTCAGCTGCATGGTGTAAACCGGAGCAGGTCCTGCTTGAGTCAAAAACAAAGAACCTTGACTTACCCATCTTTACATGTGAGTTGTTTCAACTTTGTGAAATCACGAGCTACAGTAGGCTACTTGTAAGCTAGTTATACAAGCCACTTGTTGTTTAGTATTTCTGGAAGTAACCTGAGTTAGCTACCTTGCTTACACCATGCTAACATAACAAGCTTGTTTGTTGTCATGCTAACGTTAGCTAAACTAAAATACAACGGCTCTACATACTAGCATCTCTCTGCAAGCATATCTCCTGGCTATTTGTTAATTATGACAATGAGAGTAAAAGTGAACTGTGCCTAAATAAATAACTGTTGGTAATGGTGATATTCATAAACAATTTGACATGCTTTTTATTTAGAGACCATGGTGGTGTGATAAACTATTAAGACTATTAAGTGTATTTCAATGCTAAAGTAGCTAATGAGCTAATACTAATTTGAAAATACTAGATGTCGCTAGGTTACCTAAAGACAACGTTACTTGAGGCCCTTTTGCATGAAAGTAATGTAATGTATGATTCAATGCTTACAACCATACCACTTCGATAGTAAAGACAAAAAAGGTAACACCAGAAGGTAATACAAATAATAACAAAAGAGAAAATAGAACCTACATTTTAAAACAGTTTTTTTCAGGGACTTTTATTGCACAATATATTTAATTTGTTAATGTATTGCATAATGGCACATTTATCCTATTACACGTAATTGGTTGATAGTTACATCATCAGTTGTCTCACAGCGAAACAGAAGCTATGTTGCATCTTAACAAGCTATTTCATTTTCCAGGCTGGGGTGTTGCGAAACAGGGGGTCCTACTTTTGTAGGAGTCTAGTTAGTTGTCAAATATGAACAGATGAGTAGTTATTTGAAAAAAATTGAATGCATAAATGTTCCTTTCCATTTACCAACAAGACCTTTAAGGGCTTTAAAATACCAAAACAATGCATTGCACACATGTGAATCACCACTTTGTAGCTTAACAGTAGCATTTTCCTAATAGACGTTAGTCATAGCGGACCATTTGACTTGACATAACAGGAAATGCACAACTTTAATTTATACTAAATGGTCTCTGTGCGTTTCTCAATCAGAAAACTTTATATCGCAGACACTTGTGTGCTTTTTGGGATAAAAATATAATTTAAAAACACACAGTAAAGGATTTTAGGTATCTTGGAAATACAATCTCTGTTATTAAACCACTTGCATCCGTTTACAACAAAGATTTCAAAGATCTGGACATGAAACCACTTAGATTGAATGCAATCTCCTAATAAAGTATACTCTTTCAGTTTAGACAATATCAGTTATTACTCCAAACTCGCACTAGCGTTTAAATGTTTAAGCATTTAAATGTCTCCACCATCTAGCCCCACCTATTTCAACATACTAGACTTCACTATACTTCCACAAACAGTATAAGTATATCAGAAGCAAAACACTTTATTACAATAACAGTGTAGAGAGAGTTCCTTTTCACAAACTGAATGTTTTTTATGTCTTGGTTAATTGCTCTTCTTTTTTATTAATATATGCACACATTTAAAGATTTAAACTGTAAGATATGTTTTATTGAACTATAAATGCTTGTCAGGGGACTGGTTTTACATGTACAGTGAATCGGACACTGCTTACGCAACTGGCACTTTATCTCTGTACTCTTTGCTTGTAATAAAACAAATCAATAATGATGTCTCCTTTCTGTTCCTTCCATCTAGGTGCCAAGCCCAGCCAGTGATCCATCGTGTTCAATGCTAAGCCCCTGAGACAGGTAAATGGAAATCAACCATTCCCTGACATGTCTGAAACATGGCAGCGTCTTCATTAAGAGGGCCTTCGGGCTGTTGCACATCCACCAGGGCAGTGCTTAACAACAGAACAAATATCTAATGTTGTGTCATTGATTTTGCAGAACTGTGTATTGCAAGACTGGTGTTGAGCAGACTGTTGTGACAGTGTTTAGACAGGGCGTCGTCATGTGGTTTTTCCAGATGTTGTGGGTGTGAGTGAGTTCCTCAAGGTGCTAAAAAGCACGATCAACTCATTTATTAAAGAAATGCAAATCTTCACATTCTCTTGGACAACAGTGTGAGGAATGGTCAGGGATTGAGTATTGCTGTTAGTGATAAAGCTGTTGAAAGCATGTCCTAGTGGGACCCATATACTGAAGTGAGCTATGTGTGAAAAATAGGAGGACTTTTAACTTGAACTCATTCCATTTGAACAGCAGATAATCCAGTCTCTGGAGAACATCTTTGCAGTTTCATTGCTTTGGAGAATGTGGTGGCACTCCACACCTCCAACACCAAATCAGTGTGTGCAAGAGGTGGAGTAAAGTAGAGCCTGGTAAACATGTTGTTGAGTTATCTTATTTTGTTTGCCCCATCAGTAAATACATCATTCTAGATATCTATCATGTGTGGAGGTATGTCTGTTGCTAAACAGCAGGCTTTGCAAATTGAATAACTGCTAACAAACCAATATTTGACCTAGCTTTTAGTTCTGAGCTTCAAGAACACATCATACTGGTTTAGGATTTAATTTATTTCACAACATTACATAACAGTTAGCATGCTGTAGGTGTAAGCATGTTTGTTCACAAGTATATCTGTACTTGAAAAGTCTGGGAATGATTTGCATAAACTGTGTGTGGATACTTTATTCAAAGAGCTTGTTTGATTACATTAGCAAAGTGCAGCACCCTAAAAAACATTGTCCTGCTCTGACTGACTGCTATCTTCAAGAACTTGTTGATAACATGTTCCAGTACTGCTAATGAGAGAGAATCATGGATCAAAGGTTACAGTTCCTGAAATTGTCCCTAAAAAGCTCTATCATGAGTTAAGCTGAACTTGTCTAGACTTGTTTTGACTTATTTTATCTGAAAGTATTTGACATATTTAGACTATATTGAACAAAGTAAGATAATACATGTAATACCAGTTGGAACCAAGACTCTAGCTTAGTAAAAAGTAACCTATCACCATAACGGTCACACTTCATGAAATTGCAGTTCAGTTCAAGTTGACAAGCTGTGGCTGCTCCAATTAAGTACACATATTATTATTAAGCTAATATTTTTAGGGTAACATTTTGTAGCTCAAATACATTTGTACACTTGCCTTAGATTGATTTGGAATGCATTTTTCCACTGTAACTGAAAGCAATTTTTAATAACTAAATCCCACTCCATTCCCACACCCCCCCCCTTTCCAGCAGTGTCATCTCAGGCCACCGTTTCCACCGCTAGAAACTTTTCTACCAGCAGTTTTTCTTCACTGATGCCGCTGACACCTGCCATCTCGCTCTCTGGCACCACCCAACGACCAGTGGCTTCTATGCCAGTGCAGCGACCCATTTCTGTTATAACCAACATACACAGAAGGTTGGTGACTCAGGTTAAAAACAGAAAATCCAAAAGTATCTGTTTAAATGTATCAAATGTAACAGTAATTCCACACACTCCACGGTCTATCACAAACAATCAGAGTGATAGTATATCAAACACACTTAAACTGGCTCTATTAAATGTCAGGTCTTTAGCAGGTAAATCATTTTTAATCAATGATTTTATCACCAAGCACAATCTGGATTTTATGTTTTTAACTGAAACTTGGTTAGACCAAAACAACAGCACAGCTGTTCTTATAGAATAAACCCCTCCTAACTTTAGTTTTATGAGTCAGGCAAGACTGCATAAGAAAGGGGGTGGAGTAGCTATTTTATTTAATGATTTATTTCAATGGAAACGTTACTTCTTTTGAATATGTGGCCCTTCAGTTGAAATGCTCCTCTCGAGCTCTTTTTCTAAACATCTACAGACCACTAGGGTTGGGATGAGAACCGATAAGAAAATGCCGGGTACCGGGTACCCATACAAAATACACAATTTCAGTTCTGCTTAACGGTTCCTAAACGTGGTAGACCCTGTATTCCACCGGGTCCGTCTGCGCCGCGGGTCCGTCTGTGCCGCGGTGACCCGGTGGAATACATAGTGGACTGGCCATCTGTGTGTTCTGGAGAATCACTGAATGGCCGGTTGTCAGCGGGCCGTTGACGGCCGGCTCGGTACGCTGACGGCCGGCACCGCCCTTAATTTTTTTAAACGGCATCATGTAAGTTGCGCTGACAGGCGACAGAGGTCCACAGTTGCCCCCCAGCGAGGCTCCCCCCGCCCTCCCGTAGACAGTTCACGAGCTCAGTCACATCATAACACCAAGGATGGGTCGCGCTAAACGCTCTAAAGTGAGGCTCCACTACACTAAAAAAGAAAAAGACAAGGCACAGTGTAATGCCTGTTAATAGCTTGCCATAGGCATAGCTCAGTTAAAATAAAGCACAGCTATTGTGCAATACATTTGTATTGCATGTATATTTTTTTATTTGTAAAAATGTCAGTTAAAGCTTAAAAGAATAAAGATATTTTTGTTATCTAAACGTTTGACCTCTTTCTTTTACAATTTTGGAATCGAAACGGGGAATCGATAAGAACCGGAATCGATAAGCAGAACCGGAATCGGAATCGGTACATTTCAAACGATACCCGTCCCTACAGACCACCCAAATACTTTTCAAGCTTTTTAGATGATTTTACCGAGTTGCTGTCTATAGTGTGTATTGACTTTGACTGTCTAGTCATTGCCCTGGGTGGGAGTTTCAGCAACAGCTCTAAATTGGTTTAGTTCCTACTTAAAGGACAGAAAAAACTTTGTCTCAATAGGCAAGTACACATCAACCTTGACAAATATGTCATGTGGTGTTCCTCAAGGCTCCATCTTAGGACCTTTGCTTTTTAATATCTATATCAGGGGTGCCCAACCAGTCGATCGCGATCGAGGAGATTCCCAGTCGATCGCGAGATGTGTCTAAAAATAGAACAACAATATTCTGTTTTATCGTTAATGTCTTATAACATAATCTTCCTGTGCCAGAATAATGCACTTGAACGCATCAAAGCTTTGTGATTGGCCGGCGTGACCCCATGTGTCGGGGCGTGGCTAGTGGGCAGTGCACTAGTTCGCTGACGTTGTCCGTGTCAACAGGAGTGACAGTCCGCACACACACAAGACCGCAGTTATGGCAGAAGCAAAAAAGCCCAAAAGATATAATTTGCACTCCGAGTGGGAGGATGATTATTTTTGTATCTATTCCAATTCAATGTCCATCTGTCTCATCTGCAATGCGAGCGTGGCTTTATCGAAGAAGGGTAATTTAGGAGCGGCATTTCAAAACAGTGTACAAACGCTACGAGACAGAATTCCCTCCTAATTCTGCCCTCCGCTCCCAAAAGGTGAGGGACCTGAAAGGGCAGCTAAATGCACAGCAGTCCATTTTCACCAGGCCCAACAACAAGAGCAAGGCTGCTACCATAGCATCTTATCGTGTCAGTCACGTTCTTGCAAAACACATGAAGTCTTTCAATGACGGCGAAGTTGTGAAAGAAGCATTCCTGGAGGCTGCCGACGAGCTTTTGGTGGACAGTAAAAATAACAGTAGCATTTCAACAGGTTTTTGATATAATAAAAACTCAAGTTAGATACCGTTATTAATCAGCTGTAAGTTTTTGTTTGTTTGAACTTATTCATTATAATTATTGTACAAAATTGTATAAGAATGCAAACATTAAAATGCGTTCTGTTTAAATTGATTATAGTCTATTATCAATTCAGGTTAAGAAATTAGTGTTGCTTGCATCCTATTTTAAAGGCATTTCTTTTTATACAAAAAAAGGGTTTGATTCTATTAATTCTGTCTTTTTTATTGCACTTTGGCAGCAGATCCCTGTGTAGCTTCAGATCTGAGTTGTCTTATTAGTAAGCCTAATTTATACTTTTGTAGCAACACTATTTTTATATAATGGCAAAGAAAGGGTTCAGAGTCTTTTATTTTTTCCCTGTGTCATATGTGGCAGCACTGTTCAATGTTTCTTGAAAACATTACCCACTGTAGTATGTGACGTGTGAATAAACTCCAACTCTGTATCAACAACATTATTGTGTAACTTCAGTTAAATACTTGTATGTGTGTAGATTAGAAAGAGGTAAGATAAAGGATCTGCAGTATTTTATGAAGTATTAATCGTACAAAGGTCAGTTTTATACAAGTAGAAGTGTGTATTCACCTGGTAGTAGGCTGTCAGTAATGGCTACGCCTCTCTATTTGGACTGGTAGATCTCGGCAGACTGGCAACTTTAAAAGTAGCTCTCGGTTCAAAAAAGGTTGGGCACCCCTGATCTATATGCTGCCACTGGCTCAAAATATTAAAAACAACGATCTAAGCTATCATATCTATGCAGGCGACACCCAGATTTATCTTAAAATTACACCAGGAGACTATTCTCCGATTAGAACACTGAGCAAGTGCATTGAGCACATCAATGACTGGATGACTCAAAACTTTCTCCAATTGAACAAACAAAAAACTGAGATCATTGTTTTTGGAGCAAAGAAGGACCGATTAAAAGTAATCGCAGAGCTTCAGTCAGCAGACTACAAAACAACTAATAAAGCTATAAATCTAGGTGTAGTGATGGAGTCAGATCTGCATTTTAACAGTCACATTACAACAGTTATTAAATCTGCATACTATCACCTGAAGAACATATCTAGGATTAAAAAACTAATGTCACAACAGGACTTAGAAAAGCTTGTCCATGCTTTCATCTTTAGTAGACTCGACTACTGCAATAGTGTATTCACAGGGCTGACAGAAAAATCCATCAGAAAGCTGCAGCTGATACAGAACACTGCTGCCCGAGTCCTCACTAACATTAAAAGAGTGGATCACATCAGTCCGGTTCTGAAATATTTACACTGGCTTCCAGTCGGCCAAATAATTGATTTTAAAGTTCTATTGCTAGTTTTTAAATCACTAAATGGTTTAGGACCAAAGTATATCAACGATCTCCTGCATAATTATGAAGCATCAAGGTGTCTCAGGTCTTCTGGAACGGGTTTGCTCTCGGTTCCGAGAGTAAGAACAAAACATGGAGAAGCGGCGTTTAGCTATTATGCCCCGACAATCTGGAACAAACTGCCCGAATCATGCAAGTCCGCAGAAACTCTTACTATTTTCAAATCGAGACTGAACACATATATTTTTGCCGCTGCTTTTAATTGAACTGCTTTTAATTGAACTGCTCATATTCGCACTGCAGTTTGCTTTTTATTCATGTATTGTATAACTGTTGTGTTTATCTTATTATCTTTGCCTTTCAATGCCTGTTGTAAAATGCCATTATATAATGTGTTTTTACTGTATTTATTCTTAAATGTATTTTATTTTATTTTGTAAAGCACTTTGAATTGTCGCATACTGAAAGGTGCTATATAAATAAACTTGCCTTGCCTTGCCTTGCTGAAACTAGAGGACAGGAAACCACACTGACCACTGGGGCACTGTTATCAACCCCAGCCCCAAAAAGCAAAGGGCTCAAATCCATGTTTTGGTACTGATTAATTTACCAACATGTGGAATCTAATACTCAAATAATAGTAGCAATAGAGTTTATAATGAAAATGTTCCAGTGACCCCCTCTGGTTGCTAACAGACATTACATTTGTAATCTCCTGGCATTGTCATAAATCAGATATCCATTGTGCAGAGGGCAAATTGGCCAACTACAGAGTTTAAAACCAAATGGTCATGCTCTGCCTCCATTGCATTTTGAAATAACTGAAAATACAGTTGCAGAGTGTAATCAAAATATGCATATTAACATGTTATATAAAACGCAATACACATTATTTGATGTCTTTTTAGCTTCTCTATTTTTCAGAGACATTTGTTCACTGTGTCTCCTTCACCCACTTCACTCACCAACATTGTATGTCACCTGGCAGTTATTGAAATTTGACAGATAAAAACCTTTATTGATGAGGTCAGATTACTTGATAAACTCTACTCAACTAACTGCATGATTGGCTTTTGTTTGGCTCAAGACAACTTTGAGATTGCCAAGTGCAGAATTTGAGTCGAGTAAATTGTATTTTTACTTTACTAGAATGAAATATGTTTTTTTTCATTTAAAGAAATTGCAACCATCTTAATGATTTTAACTTGTAGTAATTGTTTATGCATGCATTCTGGTTTATAGGCATAACAAATGGCAATAATGGCAATCAGGAAAATTAAGAATTGCTTCACACATTATAATTTATTTAACATTTTTTTCACATGACTATCAAACACAAATACAGATTGCAGTATGCAGCATTGTTACATGTACTATCAATAATATATGCTCATCCCCATTTTCTGTCCTAAACTAAACATTATTGTTATGCTTTATTTAAAAAAACTGTCAAATTTATGTTTAGGCTTTTTAGCTTAGCTCATTAAACTAATTTTGAAGGTTGAGTCAAAGAATTATCTCAAGTTTTCTACCCTCAACTCTTACGTAAGAGCTGTATTGAGCAGGAGCCTGCTCCAGATAGTCAGTAACGGCAAAGTAATATTGATTCACTACAGTTCTAAACACATCCAGAATGTAATTTATGGTGTTATTCATAGACCAATTGTCTAGTGCTGTGTTTGCAAACTTGGTTATGCTTGTCATCAAGTTTAAGTAACTCTCATAAAAAGCATTAATGTAAAAAGCAATGGCATCAGATTGAGCTTTGTTAATAAATAAGGTATTTTCTAGCTGTGCAACAGTGTTTTTAAAGAGGATGGACACCTCGCTCAGATGTGGGGCATGGTTGTTTGCAATGTTGTGGGCCTCCTCAGTATAGTAAATAATACTATTCTTTAGCT
Organism: Gobionotothen gibberifrons; assembly: GCA_943591055.1. Taxonomy (NCBI): domain Eukaryota; kingdom Metazoa; phylum Chordata; class Actinopteri; order Perciformes; family Nototheniidae; genus Gobionotothen; species Gobionotothen gibberifrons. The sequence continues at coordinate 307,353 of CALSBZ010046825.1, read as the reverse complement.
GAGCAGAATGTTTGAGCAGTTGGTGTTTTTCAGCAAAGCTAGAAAAACAAGAGGCTATGGCAGGAATTCTTTCTTGTAGTCCACTGAGCATGATTTCTGGCGTCTCCATGTTAAAGATCATCTTCACATTCATTTTGTTGGCTTCCTTGGCAGAAGCTCTGATGGTGAAAAAATCGACATCCTTCGCAGGATCAGACTGTTTAACAAAATAAAACATTAGAAAAAATTAGATGTAACACTCTTGATCATTGTAAATTTGCAAATAAAATATCAGTATGAGCTCCTTACAGCATAACGGCCATAAATCCTGGAATTCATCTGAAGTGGGCTCCGGCCATGAAGCTGAAGACCCAGGAAGCCGGTAGATGGGATAGAAATGGTGGCACTAATTCCATCTTTGCGCACAGCGTAACGTAGGTTTACGTCAGTGAAGGCAGGGCTGTTAATGTCCGCATTCAGGGTCAGACGCGAGTCACTGTAGAGACAGACAGGAATGTGTCACTTTTCTGTAGTAAAGAAGGCAACTTTATCCAAGAAATATAACTATGAAATAACTACTATACTAGGAAATAATAACGAGTATAGTTGATGCTATGGTCTCTTCTTGGGATACTGGTCAAAATGTACTTGATTCCAACTTACAACTTTAAATTCCCAAACATATTGCACACAATGTTTATTTAAACTTTTACCTCGATGTATGGGAAATAATTTGTTGAATGTCCATGCTCAGATCTGTGTGGGTGAAAACTGCCTTCCCAGTAAGGCTTACGGCAGCATGTTCCAAGTTGATGGTAATGGAAGCTGTTGAAGCAAATTGTTTTCATAAAAAAATAATCATGATGTTTCTTTTAGGATGTAAAAGTAGAATTTATAAATTACAATAAAACCACAACAACTTACAGTCCAGGTCATACTCCAAGAAGACAACTGGAGAGGTGGCAGAAGACTTAAAGTTGACTTTGAAGACAGGAGCACTGCCCTCTACTTCAGCTGCAACGTTTGTGGTGTACAGCGGGCTGACAAACTTGCCATTGATGAAGATCTTCTGCTTGGCACCTGTCACATCAGTAACAGCCTTCTCAAAGATGGAGAACATCCCCAGGCTACTCGGCTGAGATATTTCAATCTCCATATCAGCAGTCAAGGAAGAGGTTGGTGCAAAGTCAATATTTGCATTGACATCATGCTTCCCGTTGGTGTTGAAATTGAATAAGTGTGCCTCATTGTTGCCACTATACTTCAATACTGCATAAACACGGCTAAGTGATGCCTCAACAGCAAGATTCTCATTTACATCCATGGCAATGACTTTGGTGGTAGCTTGGTTAAGTTTGGCATCAGCAATAATCTTGGAGGTGGAGCGTAAGCCATCATTATTCAAATACAAATTGAAGTCATTATCCAGACCTCCTAAAAATGAATTGTCTTCAAACATTGTACTATCGATGTTGGCCTTGGTTGATGATTCCATGGAAACAAACTCAAAGCTTCCCTCCAGCTTAAGATTTTGGTCTACCTCTGCCTTCCCAACGGCCTTGATCAGAGGGAGGTTGACATCACCTGTCATCCTGAAGGTGGAGACAACATTAGCATTGGTTTTGGTGTCTGCAACCAAATGTTGGTTTGCCTCAAGGTTGAGTATTGGCAGGGCAATCTTTACAACAGTAGACACAGAGACAGCTGTTTCAAAAGTCTCAGTACTCATGCTGATGGTGCTGTCATGGGTGCCTTCAATGTGAGCATTTTCAAGGGACAGGGAATTGGCCAACTTGATTCCTCTCCTGGTAGTCAGACTGGTGGTTCCATCGAGTTTGGCTTTAAGACCCTCAAACACAGAGGCTGTGGTAGCTCCCAGACGGAACACAAGATCTTCTTCCGCATAAAGTCCAGCGTTAACATTCAGATTTAAAATGGCAGACTTGACGGACAGCTCTGTGATCAGGTTACCAACAGAGGGAATCTGGATCAGACCCATCATATCAACAAGGGGGGCAGCCTCACTTTTATGGTAAACAATCTTGGCATCCACATCCACAGTTTGCTCAGTTGTAGTCAAAATGTTGTTCAATCCAGTCTGCTCATACACATTCAGATCAGTGATTTCTGGTGTACGGAAGTCAACGAATGGCAGGTCAAACTCAGGAATGCTGATGGGGGATGACAGGAAGTCAAGATTGGCCTCACTTTCCATGGCAACAAAGATCCCAGCATCATGTGGATTATTGTCAACAGTGTAGTTGTAGGATATTTTGTACTGATTAAGACGAGCCAGAGCTACTGTGTTAATCTTTTGGCTATTAGGTTTTAAGATGGCTGAGTAATCATTCTGCAGATCTATCTTAGCAATCAGACTTTCAAAAATGTTGACCTTGGCATTTCCTTTGTTTTGGAAATCAAAGATGAGCTCAACAGGACGGACTACAATGTTGATTCCATTGGACAGGACTCCACTGATTTCACCATACAGTTCTGTGTCATGGTTTGCTTTCAGCTCAGCCTTCAAATCATAAAGGTTTACATGTCCAGATGCCACCATCAGACTGTTCTTGATGATTGGTGCCTCTGCCTCATTGCGGACATTAAACTTGAAGAAGGAAAGGGTGCCAGATTCAGCAGTAATTTGCTGTTTCATTTTTAAGATGGTAGAGTCTGTGTCACCGGAGAAAGTTAGAGTGACAGTGCTGGGATTGATTGTCAGTTGCAAGTTGCTCTTGTGGGTGAAATCATCAGCATTGCTTTTACCAGTTCCTGAATTGTCTACTGTTAGAGTGAGGGTGTACCCAACTTGGCGGGCAACTGCTTTCTGGGTAACTGTTGCTTCATTCCTGACCCTGATAATTGGGAGGTCCACAACATGATTGTAAGTTGTATCCACAGAGGCAGACATTCCTTCTTCCATAGAAATAAAGGCTGTGTTCATAAAGTCAGCTGTGTAAGGTGTAGTGATAACCTTAATTGTGGTTTTGCCCTGGACCTGGGCTGATTGGCCATAGAGAGTTACAGATGCCTGATGTTCAACTCCAAGATTAACATGGCTGAACTTAAGTGTCTCTGCAAGGACAACACGACTCATTTCTGGGATTTCCAAACGAGCAGTGGAGTCTAGTTTGTAATTAAGAATGTCAAAACTTGGAGATGTGGCAAGGGAAGTAAGGAATCCAGTGAATTGAGGTGTCATTTCACTCTCAGTGGAGTTCTGGAACTCAGCAGAAGTCTTGACGGTGTAGATGGGAGTTTCGAATTTGATCTCACCATAGAGTTTACCGAAGCATGGGACCATAATCTGAGTTGGAATGGTTGGTAATGTGATTTCAGGAACCTGGAGAGACTTAATAAGCTTTTCTACAGGAACCTGTGGAATGGTAGGGAATGAGATCTCAGGAAGGCTGATTTCCGGGAAGGACATCTCAGGCATGGAAGGAAGGTAGTTCATGGTCAGGTCTCCAAAGAAAGCATCCACATCAATCATGTTGATCTCAAAGTTTTCAATGAATTCAATAAGTTCAATGATTCTCTGCTTGATGTCCTCAAAGGAAATAGCGGTTGCTTGTACGGTATAAAGTCCCAGGATAGTGAATTCCGGGATGTCAAGCTGTGTTGGGATTTCAAACTGTCCAAGTTCATCCATGCTGAGCATTACAGAGGGCACAACAAGATCAGTGAGAGGAAGGGTGAAGGATGGAATATTCAACTCAGCTTTCTTAAGTTCAACAATGAGGCCCTCAATGATCTGCTGAATCTCATTGATGATTTGTTGTTCAGGTGCCATGTTCTTAATCATCTCAACCAAACTGGTCAACAACTCAGTGACCTTGGTGGTGGCCCTAGTGTAGTATTTGCTCACAAAGTCCAGATAAGTGGTGATCGCAGCATTGACATTCAGATTTGTAATTTCTTCTTTAATGAACTCAGCCAAGGGCTTAACTATGTCCAGCACAACCTGATCAATTACATCTTTAATGGATTTAATCATTTCTGCAACTTTGATCTCTCTCAGGCTTGCCACAAGTCCTCTGAATGATGAAAGAACAAGGTTGACAAAGTCTTGTGTTGCTTCAAGTTTCTGGGGGATTTCAAGAGTCCCGATCAGCTCATTGATGTAAACAGTGTACTCAGCAATAACTTGATTGGCATGATCCACAAAGTCATTATACTCCAATGACCTGAGCTTTTGCACAATAGTTTCAATATGTATATTCAGCTGTTGAATGATATCCTCAATCTGAGTTGTTTTCAAGTAGTTGATGGCATCCTGGAAGACTTGCACAAGTTTGGTAGGAATGTCTGCGTCCTTCACCTTGTTGACTACAGCACTGATTGTTTCCTCAATTTTCAACTGATGGATGAACTCAACAGCCTTTTCCAAGACAGCCTGGACCTTTTTGTCAACCTCAAACTTTACAATCAGCTCCCTCATCTTGGCATAGAAATTGTTGATCTTTCCTAGGATATCAAGATCCTGAATAATTTCCTTAACGGAAAATACAATTTCATTGAAAATCTCAGTAGGAATCCGACTCACAAGTGCATCAATGTAAGCTTTGAATTCGATTGATGAAATGTAATCCTTCAGCTCAACAACACTTTTTTGCATGTCGAAGGTCTCAATAATTTGTTTCACATCACTAATGATAGTCTGTAGTTTAGCCTTGACTTCATATTTGGATTCCAAATCCTGCAGGAATGAGATGCTACTGCCCGTGAGTTTTTCCAAGTCGATCTTCTGGATCAGCTCCCTCATGGTATCAATCATATGCAAAACCATTGCCTGGATGTCATACTCTTCATTAATGGCATTCAGCTGTTCCTGGATCTTCTGGATGAGGGTCTCGGGCAGATTGCCACTAACAATAATGTCTTTCAAGATACCAGCAAAGTGGTGGATGTAAACTGACAGATCAGCCAGAAGATGCTCAACAGTAACCTTCAGGTTTGTCAAAGAGGCTTCCACATCCTCCATAGAGATGACATATTCTTGGGTTAAATCATCAAAATACTGCTTCATCTGAGTGACCTTGCCTTCTACATTTAGTTGAGAAACAAAGTCACTTACATACTGGGGAAGAGCCTCAAGTTTAGCCTTTATCTCCTCATTGTTGATGTACTCTTGCAGTGCCTCTGCCACATGCACAACAACAACCTTGACACTTTCCAAGAATGCGGGGAGGTTTTCAATGAAAGGAAACAGAATTATTTGACATTCTGTGGTCTTGTCATACTTGAGGAAGGAAGAGATGGTGAAGTCCTGGTTCTCTGTGGACTCTGCATTGAACATGTTTGTGAGGAAAGTGCCAGAAACCTCAATTCCAGTTCTCTCAGCAGTGTTGTAAACACTCATGTCCTGGTTAAAAGCGTGTTCATTAAATTTAGACTTCATTCTAAAACTGGTCTTCTGCTCTTGGGGTGACAGAACGGTATCAATCTTGTTTTCTAATGTGGTCTCAAAAGCAAATCCATTATCTAGCTGCTGGTTTACTGATGCTCTGCATTCATGTGAGCTAGCAACAGCCAGGGGTTGTGCTTTAAGGAGGAACTTGCCATAGAGCTGGGCACTATGCTTTCCATACATGGTCATGTCTCCATCAGCATTGAAGATTGCATCAAGGTTGAAATCAAAAGGAACAATGCTGCAACGGATGGTGTGATCAAAGCGGAATGGCTGTGAGTTGAAGCGAGCTTCGTTGGTAATCCTTGCAGCAAGACCGACAACCTCAAGCTCGGTGTTGTGGCTCATGTGAGTTCCAAAAAGTTTTCCAATGGTGCTGCACTTTGCATTAGCTGTCATATCAGCATAGTTGACCTGATAGGTGTGCTTGATCTCTTCCTCACCATAGATGGCTTTCAGGTTTCCAGTCAGATCCATCTTGTAAAGCTCTGCCTGCAGCTGGGCTTCATTAATGAAGTTGGCAGCCAGAACGTTCAGGTTGTTATGAACATTTGCAGAGGCAGTGTATGGTTTCAGGTTGATGGTGATATCATGAGTGTAAGATGCATACTCACTGGCAGTAGCTTCAGCCTTTGAGTTGAAGTCAAGGCTAGAAAGAGTAATGGTCAAAGTGTTGGCATTATCAACCTTGATGTCACGTATGGCAGCCTTGTTGGCGATGGATAGAGTAGCCGTTGAAGCATCAAGCCCAGCATTGAAGGTGTTTTCCAGGGACAGGGGGCTCTGGAGGGTATTTGTTCCACTTGTGGTCAAACCATCCTTGTTCATTTTAAGAGTAGCCTTATGGGTAGCCTCATTCTCAAGGAGCTTTATGGTGGCATCGCTATTCACAGCCAGACCATTGACATCAAGGGAGGCAGTCAGCAGGGAGTAAACACGGTTTTCAGTGTGGTCAGCATTTGTCTCCATTCTCATTACAACTTCACCAGCACCAGCAGAGGCTTCAGCTTGGTTGTGGATCTTCATGCCAAGAACAACAGCATTTGCATCACATTTCAGTGACAGCTTGCTGTCTTTGAAGGAAAGCTCAGCAACATGGGTCAAGTGGTCTTCAAAGGCATTGGTGTTAGACACAACTGAGAGTTCACCATTGGCAAGCGTTGCTGCAATTGTATTCTGGGCCTTGACAAGTGTGGAGTCAAGCTGAACCGTAGAATCGATCTTTGCTTCTTGCCTGAATGGGAAGATGGCAAATGACTGGGTTGAAATGGTCTTGCCATACACTGGTCCAGCAGTGAAGTCTCCCTTGAAGTCGCTATGGGCAGAGATTTCTTCAGCGTTCATTTCTGTTGTGCCATCGTGGCCTAGGATGAAATGAACACCAAGTGGGCTTTTGGCTTCAATCTTGCTGCTTGATTTCAGGTTAAGTTTGTCTGTGAAGGTTGCTTCTTCAGTGATAACAACAGTGGCTTCAAGGAATTTATGAGCCAAAGAGCTTTCCAAATGGACCTTGGTGGAATCAGTAGTGGCCAACACTCCAGAGCCTAAATAAAACACAAATGGAAAAATGATGATTTAAAGATGAATAGCTATTGATTATTTAATTAGGGAACATTGTAACTGAAATCTAGAACTTTTGTCTTTGTATACATCATTGGAAGTTGAAGACTAACTGAACACTCCTCAAGCAAGAGTAAACAGCACTTAATGATAATGTCAAGTTAATGATAGCCATATATCAAATGAAAAATCATGAGTGACATTCACTTTAAATTACCTGTCATCGTAATTGAGAGGATGTCAACTGGGGAGGTTCCTCTCACATCAAACTTAGCAGAGTAGCTTGGTGTATCAACAATATCTTTGCCGGCAGCCATTGAGGCCTCCATTTCATATAGGTTGCTTTTCATCAAAGTTGAAATCTCAGCTTTGCCAAAAAGAGGAATGGACAGAGTAAGGCTCTCAGGAACAACAAGCTCTGGGATGGGAATTTCCATGGACACAATCTCCAGTCCAAACTGGGGTAGTGACACGCTCGGTGTGGTCAAGGCTGGTGGGAAGTGAAGTTCTTCTGTTGACTTTCCTCCAAGAGGGAGAGGGATAGCAATGCTGAAGTGCTCATTGTTGAAGTGGTAGACAGCCTTTCCCTCGCTGTTATAAAGAAAAACGTAAAGTGCATAAATGTTTTGGGAAAAAACGATAATTTAAACATTTACCTTGTAGTTTTTCACACTTACGTCTTGAGGAACAGTGTCTCTGGCAGGGAAATCTCAGGCATATCAGGCACTCTGAAGTCCTTAATGTAATGGAATTCATCACCATGCTTTTCCATGTAGTTGTTTGTTTCCTAAAAAAGTGACAATCAGTCTTTTATTCATGACCAACCATTTAACAAATAACAATGTAAATAAGTGTTAAATCCGAGATTCATACCTCTGCAAATTTATTGAAGATCTGATGGACTTTCATTTCAGTCTGCCCCACCTGTATGTCAAGAAGTTGGTTGCCATACATATCTACCATATCAGCAATTGGCAAGCTGGTTGTCTCAGTGTTCACATCGGACTTGAAGTCAACCTCAAACTTGCTGGCATCTGTAAAAATAGAGACCAATATATTAAATCCAGAGAAATTATGAAATATTTCTCTAATCCTAAAATTTGGATCATTCTGGGAGTAAAAGTATGCTAGCAAACAAACCAACACTTTGTTCACGTTTACTAACAATTCTGACACTGTCAGATGTAGCTACATTTAGGATGTGAAACTGGTTTATATGCTACTGTCTAAGAAGTAAATCACTTTTAACATGTCATAGTCTGAAAAAAGGGCCCTTTGAAAGTAACATTACCATATTTAATTACGATGTTCTGCTCAGATGTGGCAGCCATAACCTTGATTTCACTTTTAAGTTCCAACTCCAATTCCTCATCACGTTTCATGTTAGCTGTGAAAGTGGCATCAGCATTGATTGAGGGGACAAGAAGTTGGACTTGCAGCATAGCCTCCTTCATCTCTTTCAAACTGAAAGAAAGGACACAGAGTTAGCTTAATCTCAAGGATGAGGGTGAAATATATGTTATTTTATGAGCATTTATGTTGTTTTTCTTACTTGGCATGGCCAACCAGAGAGAGCTGGGGGATGTTCTTGTTTATGAGGTCAAGAGAAATGGAGTGAGTTCCTTTGCCCTTGGTGTTTCCATCGACAACACCCAGCCTGAGTCCAGCCTCCACATCGTAGTCTGGGATCTGGATGTCAGCTGTGATGACATTCTTTCTCCTGTTATATTTCATGATCGCTCTGGCCTCAGTGGGCTCTGCACCTGTTGTTGAAAAACCAAAAGGTTAATATAACTTAACTGCACTTAATGTGGGCTTTTTCAAATTGAGCTATTGATAAGCCCTAAAGATCCTTCAATATTTGCCCCTACCTTCAGCCCTCAGAACAAACTTCACAGAGTCGACCTTCTGCCGTCCCTCTTCTCCCTCTCTCAGAAGCTCGTAGGCAATGGTGGCTGTGTACTCAGTGACTTCACCAGTGGGGTGGAGCTCCACAGCAAATCTGTTTAGATCATTCAGTTAATTAATCAATATTGTTAGGTAACTTAAACAAAAGACAATTATGTGCCGGTGGTTTAGAAAGTCTTGCTTACTTGCTGTCTCCTGTGATGGGGAAGAAGGGGGCTGTCTCGTGAGAGAAAGCATCGGTGTACTGAAGATCAGTGCAGTATTTCATTCCAGCAAAGAAGGGAGTGCACTCGCTAACATCAACCTTGTCCATCACCATAGGGGGGATGGTCTTCACCTCTGATCCAGTCACTGCCACCAAGGTGTTTCTATATGTTAAGGGTAGATAAGTTAGAATAAAACTTAGAAACAAATTAATTGAAGATCCCTCTCATTATTCTAATGCAGCCATTATTACAGACACAAAAAAAGAGTTGCACTTAAGCTACAAATACAGCTGCTTTCCACCTTGTTAAACAACATTGTCCCCTTTATAATTGTGTACGTACAGGTCTACATATTGTTGCTGCTTTCCAAGCAGAGTTGCAAGGCATTTTTTTCCTGTTACTTACGTCATTTTGATGAGCTTTGTAGGGCGTGTTGGAGCAGGGATGGTCAGCTTCACATTGTCACTTTCCATGGAGATCTTGGCACTAAGCCCACTTTCGTGGAAAATGTTGGTATGCATCTCTAAACCAGAGTTGATATATTCAGGGATGTGGGAGCCAATCTCTGATACAAACTCAATGCCGGCGGAGGGCATAAAGGTCACTTCGCTCTATGTGGGCAAATAGGAGAAAGGAGAAGACCTTTGGTGATCGGGTTTATCATAAAAATATATACTTGTGTCATTATAACACATTTATGAATAATTACCATGTCACGGGCAATCTGAAGACCACCCTTGATACCAGGAGTGAAAGTTCCAGACATTGTAATCCTCAGGGGCACACCAGTGGCAGTCGGCAGGAAGAATTCATTATCCATGAAGATGTAGTGGGCAAAGATTGTGTTGTCAGCCTTGGTCATCAGTGCCTTCATGATCTGTGGCAAATACAAATACACATTAGACATTTGAATAATTGACAAGGAACTTACAATCAATGCATTGTTTCTACTATGCTCTTTAAAGAAATGTCCTTACATCAGTTGGGAACATTTTGAACATGCTGTCAACCATCATGGCAGCAGAGTAGGCCAGCTCCTCCATTTCATTGGTCTTCAGATATCCCAGCTCATTACCCAACAGCCTCAGGTAAACCATCGCCTCGGGAGACTGTGCTGTCTTCATTTCATTTACGAGTTTGTTGAGGTTGCGTCCAATCTCCCTCATCAGATTCTGTGATGCCTAAACAGAAAAGTCCATACTATATTACTTAATTCATTGCAGTTTGTATAAATCCAAAGAAATTATCACTAATAACATCATTTATACTTTTGATATAAAAACTATTTTTCTAAATACCTGTCTCTTCTTCCTGTCCTTCTTCAGAGCAGGGAGCATGTTCTGCAAAATCTCATTGACTCTGAGTGGCATGTTTTCAGAGACAAAGTACATTGTCTCCAGGGCAGTGTCGGGGAAGAATCCATTCTTTCCAAACAGGGCTTCCACAGTTGGCTCAAATCCATTGCCCTCCATACCAACCTGTTAGGGTGAAGGACATTATGACATGACACACTTACAGACCCCAGAATAATTTGTTCCTAGTTTATGGAAAAACACAGCTCAAAAGGTTTACCTCCATCATGTCGATGTCATAGCCGAATGCCTTCAGAGTCATTTCAAGCATGACCTCCTTGGGCAAGTAGCTGCTACCCTCAAAGAACATGTTGCCTTCCACAGATCCAATCTTGTAGTTGCGAGAGAACTTGATGGGGTCCTTAGGTGCCCCGACCTCATTGCCCTGAAGTGCATCAAGGATCTTCTGTCTCAGTCTGAAGGACAGAAAACAAATATTACAGTTAAATATCTGATAATGATAAAATGTGGAAATATACTAACCATATTGTACAACAAATGTATGACATTTGAATATAAATCTGAAACTGCTTTTCACTTACTCTTGGGTTGCTGGCTCAGTTGAGGACAAAATGTTGGTAACGTGGGAGATCACAAAGCTCTTGACTTGTTGGTCCTGCTCAATGGGCAGGGCATCAGCCAGCTGGGCCAGTTCAGTGGGCTGGGGGTCTTTCATGAGTACCAGATATGCAGCAATACGCTTTTGCATTGGGCTTGCGCCGTCCAAAAGCACTTGCATGAGAATCTCTCTGCCCTGTGAAAGATAGACATCAATATAATTAGTAAAAGGTAGAAATAATTATTTAGACGTTTTGTCAAACCTTTGAATGAATTTGACTTGCCTCCTCTGGGACGGGAGTCAGTCTGAAGGCCTGGATGGCAGCCTGCTGCACAGCCAGGGAAGCATCAGGTTGGTTCACACACTGGATCACAGCAGATCTGAGTGCAGGACCAGCAGCTCCCATAGCTGCTGCCATGTTTCCAATAACCTGAAATCAAAGGGCATATTAGTTTTGTGCTCATTGGTGTTTTATGTTATTTTACTTTACAGCAAATGTTACCCACTCTCAATGTCAGGAAAGTCTTGTCCTTGTCACCAGAACAGTCACCCAACTGGGAACCCATGAACTCAGCAACAGCGAAAATCTCAGGGATCAGTTTGCCTTCAGCTTTGTAAAACCTGGTCAAAAACAAAATACATAATATTATAATTCAAAGCTTGCTTCTCCTAATAATCATAAGAGGGAAAACGTTTGCTGAAACATTATTCAGTGATTGATTGAATACAGAATAAAGGAGGGTTAACTTCACTCACCTCTTTACAACATTGCTCAGGGCGTACATGATGGGCTTGCTGGGCTTGTATTTGGCCATCTCGAGCATGTCATTGATCAGGAGGGCAGAGGGATTGGACACCAGTCCCATAGCAAAAACACCGGCATCAACCTCGAGTGAGGAAGTGTCAAAGGTCCTGAAGATCTGCATGATGGCACTGCTGCACTCAGGGGTTCCACACTGGGCCAAAACCTGGTAGGTCAGGGCACTGGACACTTCAAGAGCTTCTGGAATGGCGGGACTCAGGGTCTCGGTCTTCATTCCATGGACCATTTTGACAAGCACGTGGAAGAGGTGGGCCCTCTTTTCACCATCAGTCTCGGGCAGAGAGGCCAGTTCTCTCAGGAGGTTCAGAGCTGCATCTTTATCCTGGATAGCACTCTTGTCCTCAACAGCGTCCATGTGAAGACCCTTCACAATACCACCTGAGAAACAAAAGCAACATAATTATAATGTTACCGTACGTTTTTTTAATCAATCAAATGTGTTTGGAAAGAATACACATTAAACAAAGGACTTACTGTGGTCAAAGACTATTTCATTGCTAGGAGAGACCTGAACCAGAGTCAGTTCTTGCTTTCCAACGTTGGTAATTCCATGTTCTCCACTGGTGAAAGAAAAACACATGCTTAACAATACTGTTGACCAAGTTGTACAAGACATATCAGTATGTCACGTATATGACAAAACACTTTTAAGAGTCTAATAGGAGGTTAAACTTACTTGTGAGAGAAGGGAATGAGGATGTGTTTTTCAATGCATGAGCCAGAGGTCATGTGTTTGTTCTCATTGTCAAACTTGTAGTTGCAGGCCTGTGAGCTTCTGACCAGCTGGGCAAGAGGATAGTGCTGAAAAAAAGATCATATTAATGCAGTGAATTAATCAAAGTTAAGTTGAATAGTATCCTCCCACATACCACTTCAATTAAATATACCTAATTCATGAATATAATTGATTATCTGAAAGGTTCACGTTGCTACCTCAGCTAATTGGATATCTTACCATGCCAGAGATAAGTGCCAGTGGGCTGGTGTGGTCTCTCAGTGGGACAAATTTGTCACATCTTGACAGGTCCCTGTTGAGGCTGATGTCAGTTGCGATGTCCTCTCTTGCGTTGACTGTGGATTGGGTCTTGCACTTGCCATGGATGGTAGGCTGAAATAGATGATTAGAGAAAAAAAAATTGAATGTACTACATGCAGTTTTTATTTAATCCTAAATACAAACATGATATACTTCGAAGGTACTCCTAAAATATGCAGATTTCAAAGCATTCTCTAATGAATGTACCATGTTCTTGTTCTTGTCTTCTTCTAGCAGAGGCACAGCCAGGGCAGAAATGATTCCTCTCTTGATGTTCAGGATGGTTGTTGTCTCACCGTCCTCGGGGTACAGTTTGACATCGTAAACTCCCTCAACCACAACCTTCAGAGGATATCTACAGAAAATGTGTGAGACTTTCACTATTAAGTCTCATGGCAAATGTGGTTCATTTCATTAGGTATTTATATGCCACTGGATTCACTGGAAACGTTTATATGTAACTCACCTCTCCATTTCAGCAGCAAAGGCATCAGAGCTGGCTGCAGGAGCGAACACAGGATTGCCCTCTGTGTCCATATCGACCACCTCACTCAGGCTACAGCCAGTGGTGCGGACGATGAAACTACAAGTCTGAGGTACTTCAATCGAAACCTGTTTTAAAAGATAATTTTAGCCTCTATATATAGTGTATACAGAAAATGATCTACATTAAATAGACCTAAGATAAATGATGATAAAGTGTAGCTGCTAAAGCACTGTATCATGTACCTTGCAAGTTGCTTTGGGTCCATTCCTGAGATGTGAAGCACCATTGATAGCGTTCAAGGACTCGGCTTCGTAAATGTATTCATACTTGTGGGAGGTTTTGTACCTTTGGTTTACTGAGTAAAAAATAATTATTTCATTATTACATTTCAGTACTTTACAGACAAAAAGCAGTTTGCCTTAGCAAATCAGCCATAGTTTAAAAAAGTCCTGTATGGAAAAGACATTATCAAGGGTTTTAATCGCCAAATATATCTATATGCATGTGCTAGCATCAAAGTTCAGTTTACTGCTGACGATGTATAGTCAGACAGCTGCAGTGCAATTGACATTTACATTATGTTCAGGTTGTGTAATTAAAATATGAAAACAATGAAACTTACTCAGGCAGTTTTCCTGTTCCTCATGGGCATCTGTAAAAACAACAAGAGGAACATTTGATAAAATGTTTGTTTCCTCCTTGAAGAAAACATCTTTACTTTAAAAAGAGATCAGAGTTTCCACTTAGGTGGCTTAGCTTTTAAACTATTATATGAATAGTATCCCTCATTCAAAACAACACAAAGTTATTTAAAAATACTTACAAGACAAAGTAATTGTGATTAGTAGAAGGAAAAGACAGAGCTTTGAGTTCTCCATCATGGGCTCTCTGCAACTCTCCTTTAGACTCCTTGCGTGAGTACTCAGACGAGACTAAAGGCTCAACCTCCTCATCTGCCTTTTGTACCAAAGCTGTTCCGTATTGGGGGGCATGTTGTAATTCTATACAGTACTGTTTAAGCTCCAAAGTCCACTCTATACGTATGTGTGGAGGGACAAAGGCAACTAGTTCCATCAGGATTTCCAATTAAATAATGAATTAAGGTACATTATCAGATTGTAAAACAACATTCATATCAGCTTATTGCTCTTAGGTTAAATGTAAATGTGAAGAGGTGTGTTTTTCTAATTCTTCACAGTTTTATAAAAGTCTCATTACAGTGAATGCTAAAGAGATACCTTTTTATAGGTTTATTTCAAAACTGAAACTACATCAGCAGAATTCAATTGACTATGAAGTTCATCTTTTTGCGATACTCAGTCTCATAATGTGGAGGCTTCTATTAATCATTTGTAAAAACCCAATCTTTGTGATTAACAGACAATATCAAAGTTTAAAACTATACATTGCATAATCCTAAAGTAAACATGCTTATTCTAAAACATCACCCAGAAACTGTGGAGTTTTGCCCTGTAGCCACTGATAAGGATAACACAGAACAGGTTGTTCTCAAGCATCTTGTAAAGGGGCAGTGGACTACAGTCTCTGACCGCTGTGTAGACATGATGTTGCACACTCATTTAGGGCCTTAAATTCTCTGAACTGATTATGTCTTTTGGATAAAAACACCCTTATCATAGGCAATATCATATGCAATATGATGAATACCAAATGATTTGAAAAACCCAGTATTTTGAAAAAGGATTTACATTCCATATTAGTTTATCATATGATACTTTAATAGATAGGGTCCCTTTGCCAAAGTAAGGACAGTTGTCGATATTGTGCAAGAGCAAAATACTGATTTAGTTTTTTCTTTTGTCTGCGCTTTTGTGCAACAATTAAACTCTTGCAAAACTGAATTTAATAAGTGCTGACAGTTGTTGTTTTGTTTGTGCTCATGTTGCCAGGCAACTTCTCAGTCACATAACACCCAAAGATAGGCAGACAAGTTAAACTCTTAATAAATAATAATATTTTTCCCAAACTTTGACTTTGATTGATTCTGATTTAGTTGTGGATGAAAATAATTACTTACATAATCTGTGTTCAAACACTAGTAATAAACCTAAAGACAGGACTCAAATATCTGATTTGACGGCTGCTCAAAGAAAAACCTTGTTTTTTTAGTAACCCAGTTATTGTGAACACCCTCAATATGTAATCCTAGAAGGTTCACCATGTCAAACTGCATTAGTTTAGATATGGGCCCATATAATGTATAATGTCACTTTAGTTTGAAAATATCAGTAGACACCACTAGATGGCAGTAGAAATAAGGATCAGTGATCTGTCTGTTCTTTCTCTGTCCTGGAAGGGCAACAGACTGCTTTAAGAGGCCCTGTAGATTTTCCTTGTAAACAAACCAAAAAAAACATTTACATTCAGTGTTACACACCAATACTCATTGTGTGTATCCTTCATGTCAAACAAAACATGTCAAAGTTCTTTTGGTTTTGGATCATTTTTACTTTAATAAGATTAAATACAAAGCCAACAGTGTATCCTGCAAGTCCCTCTTTCTCAATACATGTAAAATCTCACAGGATCTCCAATACCTTCAGCTATTCTCTGATCTGCTTAAGAAATGGTTAAGTTACATTAAGATCCTCTGAAGTTTCTACCCTGAAGGGTTATTTAGGAAGTGTCTTTGGTGCTAAGAGTGTGGTTGTCAGCTGCTTCTGTGTGTGCCAGTACCTGGACAGTGGGTGGTGGTCTATTTAGCTCCTATATTCAACCCAACATTAAATAGTGAGTATCAGTAAAAGTAAGTTGTTGTATGAGCTAGGAAATATTACAAGTAACATCATTAATTAGCTGTTGACAGATACATTGCTTATGTGAAGTTTCGGTAACACTTTATATTAAGGTACACAAATTCACCATCAACTAGTTGTTCATTTACATGCATATTAGCATTATATTGGCTCTTTATTAGTCATTATAAAACACATATTAATGCCTTATTCTACATCACCATATTCTACAAGTAATAAGCCATTAGATGAGAGTTTTTCCTCAACAGCCCTCTAATTAGTGCTTATTTATTGCAAGTAAGTAAGTTGTTGTACATGGGTTTTGGTCTTAATATGCTCTGCTCAATATGGGCCTAATAAGGCAGTAGTACCACAAGAATAGTAAGTCTCCCATAATAACACTTAACAATTATGATCTATTCTTATGTAACAAGACATGAAACTATAAGCGTTAATTGTGTCTAAAATAACTCTATTGCTGGTGAAGCTGTATCACCAGCAAGACAATGCTGGTAGACCAGCATGGTGAAGCTGGTGTACCAGCAAGGTCTCATTATGTTAGTTGGTGAAGTTGGATTACCATTTTAGCTAAATAAATAGAGAGAGAGAGACCAGTGGCGTCGCCCCCGAATATTTTTTCTGTAGCCCCGGACAATTCTCCCTCAATAATATAATACATTAACTGTGCTTTACCTGAAACTCATCATGGCACTAGAGAGGACGGCAGTATTGTAATTTCCCGTGTTCAGTGAATGCAACAGAGGCAAGACACCAGACCTACAGTGGGGCAAAAAAGTATTTAGTCAGCCACCAATTGTGCAAGTTCTCCCACTTAAAAAGATGAGAGAGGCCTGTAATTTTCATCCTAGCTATACCTCAACTATGAGAGACAAAATGAGAAGAAAAAAATCCAGAAAATCACATTGTCTGATTCTTAAAGAATGTATTTGCAAATTATGCTGGAAAATAAGTATTTGGTCAATAACAAAAGTTAATCTCAATACTTT
>CALSBZ010046825.1:252603-285270 GCA_943591055.1 Gobionotothen gibberifrons | reverse complement strand
ACCAACGCAACTCCGGTTCAAGCTCCGTGTTAGAGCTTTTCAGGTTCAGAACCGGTTCTTCGGTTTAGCTCTAGCTCTTTTCACACAGCCCAGAGTCCACTGGTAATGCGTCATTGCATCATCGTTTGCGTCATGACGTTACCATTTGCGTGCCTGCTTCATAAAGCCAAACCGCGCGGATGAAATCAGTTGCATTCATTTCTTATGGCTCTATCTGCAGCTTTTGCGGAGTCATTTCTGTGGTTTACTATATTCTTATAAAAAAGTGTACTCGTGTCAATAAAGGTTTTTTTAAAACACAACTGCTTCCGAGATCGGTCTTATTTCTTAAGGTGGACTAAACCATGAGTGTGGAGTAACGTTGTATCTTTCATTTAAATGAACTGTAACCTTCACCCAAGTATGTAATAGCTGTTCTCAAATAAACACGTGAAGTAAAGTTTAATATTTAATATATATATAATAGTTATAATGAGAGGTGATGAACGTGAATGCTCAGGTTCCACCTTAACACGCAGACACGTTGCTTCACCATGAGCAGAAACCTTACAGTCTATGGCAGAAACACTGAAACTCTGAAACTCTTGTTAAGTTTCTCCATCGTTGTGTACAAACTGGATAAAACGCGGACTTTCTGTTGTTGTTCAGGAGTAGATCCTGTCTCTGCCCCCGCCTCGACGTAAGCGTGACGTATGTGGTGCTTTTGCTCTGGCCGGACAATTTTTTGGTGCTCGAAATGAACCGGATTCCGGAGCTAAGAGGCTGCTCAGCTGCGGTATGAAAAGGAAAACCCAGTGCTTTTCAAGCTCTAGCTCCGGGCCGGCCCTGAAACACCGTTGGTGTGAATGAGGTATAACTGACAACTTTTGCATGCTGTTAAAATCGTGATTTATTAAAAATAGATCAATAAAAAAAAAAACTTATGGCACATTTCACAATACAAATGCAACCTCTATCATATACCCACTAACAGGTGCTAAAAGCATTTCGTAAGCTCTTTAAGAAAAAAATGTTGTAATTTCTTTGTTGCATTTATTATCATACATATTGTTACTGTTTTTGTTCCCGTTTAAATATTTAATACTATTTATTATTTACATTTTAAATCAAATGCACCTGTTTTAGATAACATATTTATTTTGCTGTAGGTTAATTTGTAGGTTGGTTTATTTTTTGTATAATTACTGCATTGTTACTGTATATTTTATTATATTAACTAGCTATTTATTGCTATGTATTACATTAAAATACTGTTATGAACACTATACAATGTATTTATTGTGGTAGTTACCAGAATACATGATGACACAGTGAATCTCTGGTTTAAATAATCATACTAGTATTTATACAATGTATGCTGATCACCTGGAATCCTGGTAAGCTTCCAGCATGGTATATTTAATACTAGTATTAAACATAAGCTGGTGATAGGTGGATGCTGATGACCAGCATAGTATGCTTAATATTTGCAATTTATTAGTATTTGCACATTTATATTTTTGTAAAATTTGTACTGAACATTTATTGACAGTTTTCAAATGTATACATTTTTTTATTTAATCGTTTATTTGGCAGGGACAATGCACAATAATGAACACTTTAAACATTAAAATGTGTCAAGCATAACAGTGCCAGATTTAGCTTTGAGCTCATTTCCATCCGCAGTCCCTCACATAAAACATTTAAGAACATTTTATTTTACAAACATAGCAAAAACAAAATACCTGATATGCAAAAAGTGCAAAAGAGCAAGAGCAGCATACACAAGTATTTATGACATGGTAATACAATATCACAGCAACGACATATAAAGTGCAAGAGAAGATACAAGAGCTACCTAAAGTGCAACTAGGCCTGTCACAATAATTAATTTTGTTGGACGATCCATTTTCCCGGAAATTATTGCGATAAGCGATAATATTGTCGGCACCGTTGTAAGGCTTTAGACCGATAGTTACGGCTGTAACTACGGTTCTATGAGTCCCGGATGACCGCCAGAGGCGGTGCTTTAGCACTGGATATGTCCATCATGCGCAGCTCGAGTACCAATAACAACAAAGTCACCTGTGACCCACGTGACACCGGCTATAGCAGCCGGTGTCGTCAGAGGATCTGTTCCCAGAATCTTCTCGCGAGCACACAATAATTGTGACAGGAAACTCTGGCAGTCATCCGGGACTCATAGAACCGTAGTTACAGCCGTAACTATCGTTCTAATTCGTCCCTACTGACCGCCAGAGGCGGTGCTTTAGCACTGGATGACCTATACCAACCATGTCATGAAGAATCCAAGCCCTTGCTCACTACTGGAAGCAGCGGAGCTCGGCATAAGGACCACGCCCAAAGAATGGGGAGTGGCGCCATTAACCTGATAACAACTGGAGAATGTGCCAGAAGACACCCATGACGCCGCGGCGCAGATGGTCTCCAGGGGCACCACTCTCAGGGCAGCCCAAGATGTTGCTCCTTGTAGAGTGGCATCTCAGCCCTGATGGCAGGGGGCGACCACTGGCCCCGTAGGCCTGAGATGGTATCAACAACCCAGTGGGGCAGCCACTGGTTACAGGGCATAACCTCCTTTAGTGCCGCCATGGCAAAATCAAGAGTTGCTCCTACTGCCGTATACAGGCAGTAGCCTCGATATACGCCCTTTGGGCACCCACAGGGCACAGCAACTTCGACGTGCCGTACTCCTGAATGTCAAAGCGTGCCAGCTGGGCAGGCTGATTGAAGTGGGTTTGTGGAAGGACCCTGGGCAGGAATGCCACATTTGCCCAAAGGGCAACACCTGAGAGTCCCACCTCGGGCATGTATCGTTTATAGAGAGGACATGCAACTCCCCAACTAGCTTCCCTGAGGCTATGGCAAGCAGAAATGCTGCCTTCGTGGGCAGCCACCTAAGCCCCACCTGGGCCAGGGGCTCAAAGGGAGGAGATGATAGGGCATCCGGCAGCAGGGGCAGGTCCCAAGCCGGAGCCCTCGGGGTGCTAGGGGGACGCTGCCGTAAAGCCCCTCTCATAAAGAGGGACACCGATCTGTGGCACCCCGCCGTGGCGCCGTCGACCCGTCGTATATATATATATATATATATAATATATGATACATTATGATGTGATATCCCTCGGACTGTACTGTTACTTTGATCCGGTTACTTATGTTGTGGCAGATATTTAATTAAGCTTTCTTAACGCTAATGTTATAATAGTCAGATTGCGCTGAAGATGGGAGGTGATATTCTATTCAATTTCACGTTCACACAGTCTGTGATTTTTGCCGGCCGTCTTTCCTGCAACGGCAGTTTTTCTGTATTTCCTTTCTCCTGTAATGTGACTTGATCGCTTTAAACTCCGCACACGGAGCTCTGACTGGTCAGCAGGGGGTGCTTTCACTGAGTTGATCTCTTAGCCTGCAACCTAACCTCCTCCCTTACCATGGAGATCTAGCCTGCTAAAAAGAAAACCAGCTTCGTAAGACCGGAAAGCCGGAGTTTTCCCTGAAGTTAGCCGGCTAAGCGAAAATCCTGCTTCGTAGTATACCCCCCTGGCTGTGTGTGAGCCCCGCCCCTCACAGCGCGCCTGGCCGGCAGCCACAGCACACCTGGCTAAAATGCTGGTAACTTCCTTATATAAACAAACACGCATGTAAGCGGCAATTTATCGAGGTCAGAAAAGTTCATTTTTATTTATCGTACAATAAGTCAATGAATTGCTTATCGTGACAGGCCTAGGTACAACTACTGCCTTATTAGGCCCATATTGAGCAGATCATATTAAGACCAAAACTCATGTACAACAACTTCCTTACTTGCAATAAATAAGCACTAATTAGCCTGTTCCACCCTGAGCCTGTTTTTCAGGTCTCAGGCTCAAAAATGACATTCCCAGAACAAATGACCATATCATACATTAATAATCTTTGTTCTCAAAGTAATGATAAACCTGTGAGTTGGATGTAGAAAAGTCAGAATCAATATAGATGTTTTTTATTTTAAAGAAAATTCATATTGAACATAGTAAAAAACTGTAAATTATAGTGTCGGTCCAAACATTATTTTTCACTTATAGTGAAAACTACCCTTGGGTGATGGGTTAGTAGACTAAAAGCTTTAGGAATCCAAAGTAAAACATATAATAAGTACCCTGTATCAAGATTGATGCAAAACCAGTGAAATGTGACCTTTTTAGAGAGATTTAGCACAAAAAAACACTTCTGGGGTCATTTGGGTGGATTTTCCATATCTCTGGCCCCCCTTGGTCGATTTTGACGAATGAAATCTCTTTATAACCGCTAGAGCCAATGGAATCAAGGGAAAGTTCTACACACACAAACACGTTACCAAATAAGGAGTGAGAGTAAGCCAAAAACCGGAAGCTGCACACACTCTGGTGGCTACCATTAGAAGCTAACTTTTTTTCTCCGATTTATAAATAATTTTTTCAAAGCGGCAGACACATTATTAACCTATGGATTAACCGATTCAGCCGCGTTTTTCCTCGTTTTAATGCCATTGAACACGTCTTTTGATCAGATTGACAGCTACGGTTAGACGACCTCCCGTAAAAGCTCCGTAAAGGTACGTGTTGTAATGTCTGTGTTTGCTTCCCCTGTCGCGAGTTCGGATCGCTCGGTGATGATACTATACCTATATAATCTGTGGAGTCTCAGCTTTAATCGGATATATTGTATGTGCAGTTACGATAAGTAATAAGGGTATCTTTATCTTGAGTTCTGTGCCAAAGTCAGTTTGCATTTTTTCGCTCAGGGGTCATTTAGACGCTTCTTATGAGACTTGTGTTTTGTTTTGCTAAAAATGGTTCATATCTTCAGTTAGCTGAGATTATTCCCGTTAATCTGGTGCTACACATTAATAGTTTCATAAATGTTAAGAAGCCCTGAGACACAGTCTCGAAAAAAACGTTGGGGGGCTTAACAGGTTTAAAGGGTTATTGAGGAAAAACTCTCAACTAATGGCCTATTGATGTTTTTACATTGTTTTACATTGCGTTTACATTGTCAATTGTGTTTGTTGATTTCAGTGATGCAAATTTGTCGCTTTTCGGCGCCTCCCACTTTTTTAACGCTGATTTGGGTGACTTGTGTAATTCGTGGAGAACCGAAGAGTTTTCGCTTTTGGGGGGGTACTGACGGACAACTTCTCACTTCAAGACATAGACTTTACTTGGGCGGGCCGCCCACGTATAGTCTATTAACGGCCGCCAAAGTTTATTTTTGTATCCATCCACGAGCACAACTAGTGGACAATGATCCCTCGCTCTACGCCTCCTGTACCTGTTCGCTCTGCTATCGCGTGAAGGGTCTGCTAACAAGCGACCAACAGAAGACAAACAGAGGAGTCACATGTTGTTGCACATCAGTCATGCGCAAATGCAGCGCACTTCTGCGCTGTAGCCCCGCTGCGAGGCCCTGCGTTGGTTCCAGGGCTCCGGTTCGGAGCTAGAGCCTGCCTGATAAGCACCGGTGACGTCATGACGCAGCAGCAGCACCAATCGGTTGCGTAAAGCAGTAAAGCAGTTAGTAAAGCAGTAGAAACACTTTCGCAAGCAAAGAAGAAGAAGAAAAACTGAAGCCCTTAAAGTCAAAAGTGTATAATATCTACCTGTAAATAATAATAAAAACCCTTGATTTATAACTTAACATCTCTGTCTCCTCTAGATCTGAGTATATTATAAAGAACAGCGAGTTAATTGAAGCATTATACAGTTCTGTTTTATATGAGTGTTGAGAGCTGTATCCATAAATCTCTTAATGTTGCCCTCAAAGTGCACCAGATTGATGCATTTAATTTCAATTTAAAGAAAAAAAATCTTCCCGGACCCCCCTAGAGGAAGTGAGGTCCCCCAACAATTAAACAGGTTCATATGGACAGGATACTAGTTAAGTTTGCACACTCATTATATATAATGATAATATATATGTTTCATTGCGGGGGACCCCCTGTTTTGTGTGTCCCCCACTTCTTAAACCAAAGTTACACCCTTGATAATATCTACCTGTAAATAATAATAATAATAAAAACCCTTGATTTATAACTTAACATCTCCGTCTCCTATTGATCTGAGTATATTATAAAGAATAGACAGTTAATTGAAGCATTATAGCCAGGGGTGCACATAACTTTTTTGCCCTGGTTCGCAAAGGAGCACCTGGAGATGTTGCTTGGTGCACATCCTTAAAATTAAATAAACCGGACCTTTTGAGGGGTACTTGACCTTATGAATGCCTCGCAGCGGGGTTACTGTGCGGAGCACATAAAGCAGACCCTTCACGCGATAGCGAGGGGTAGAGCGAGGGATCGCAGATGCCGTCGTGCTCGCGGACGGATTAAAACAAATTAAACCTAAATGGCTTGCGAATTATACTTTGGCGGCCGTTAATATACCTGGGCGGCCCGCCCAAGTAAAGTCTATGTGTGGGAAACCCTGCTATCTTACCACTTGTTAGGAAACTCGCAAATATCTTATCTCCTTTCTATCTCTCTCTTCTCTCTCTCTCTTCTCTCATCTCTCTTTTTTCTCTCTCTCTCTCTCTCTCTCTCTCTCTCAATTTTGGTGCGCAAATGCTCTTTTTTCAAATGATCCGGTGCTCCTTCTTTGGCGGGGGGTGCGCATGCGCACCTGCGCACCAGCGCACCAGTTATGTGGAGCCCTGATTATAGCACAGGCCTTTGTCAGATGGTATATTACGCAGTTTTTTTTCTGCTTCGAATAGTTCTCTCTTTTTTCACCATACCTGTGTTTGCATCACTGTGATTTGTGAGGCCCTCTGAGACAAATATGATTTGTGATATTGGGCTATATAAATAAACTTGAATTGAATTGAATTGAATTGAATTACTTGTAGAATATTGTCAAGTAGAATAAAGCATTAATAAGTGTTTTATAATGACTAATAAAGAGCCAATATACTGCTAATATGCATGTTGATTAACAACTAGTTGATGGTGAATTTGTGTACCTTAAAAGTGTTACTGAAGTTTATTTTTAGTGTCAGAAAACATTTAAACATTATGGGTTATAGTTGTTTCTATACAATTTGTGATGTAGCTTTGTTTTTGTTATTTGATATTTTGGTCTGTTTTGATTTGGCTGGTGTTGTGTTGCAGAGGATTTCTGGTGCCTGTTAGGTTGTCCAGACAGAGTTTCATGACCAGCTGGCTGAGGATACATTTCTCGGGATTTAGCTTGAAGCACATTATGTCTGCCTGATAGTATGGGGGTTATTGTATTTCGTGCTTTTGTATTTTAAATAAGAGGTGAAATTGGTAGGATATATACTGTATTGGGTAAAATGTTGGTAATAATTGGCAAATAATTGTGATCTTTGATAAATCTAAAGTATTTTATTCTTAGTATTGCAAAACGTTTCCCCCAGGTTTCTATTTTTTTTACAGATACCACTGTAATTATTTAGGTTGTTTATGAGTACAGTTGTATTAATAAGTTCAGTTATATGTAATGTTTGAGTGTAGGTAGGTCAGAACTTTTGATCATGTAATTTAAGATGCTGTCAAATTTAAACTTTCAGGAATTGGATGTTGTTCATTAGCTTTTCACTCCTTGCTCTGTCATTGACATATCTTATTATTTATTACTCATACTAATTATGATATGATTATTGTGCAATCCTAGACGTTTTGATGTATTGTTCTTTGGAATATTGTTTTATAATTCAATAAGATAATAATTCGAAATGCTGCTGTTTTAAAACAATGGTCCAATAGACCTTGCTCTTGTTTAGTTTTGATTACTAAACTTTTGCCAGAAATGGTTTGACTTAAAAGATGATTTATTTTAAAGACTTTGTTCCCAGTGTCTTGTTATTGTGTTTTAGTAATGGTTATTTCGGTCTCAATGTTTCTCATTTGATAAACTTCTTTGAGTATTTCTTGTATTGTTGTAATAATTGTCAAACTATTGTTACTATCTAATTCTAATCAGCTTGTGCTTGCAGAAACTCATTTTTCAGTCAAAACTAAAAATCAAGTCAAGAATCATGATGCTAAAATATTCAGTGAGATTCCTTTCAATTCACAAAACAAGCAATCAGACATTTACAGATTGGATTAATGTTTTTTATTGATGTTTTTCACTCTTTGCAGGAAGGCAAATTTCAGTAAAATGTTACATTTTCAATGTTTGTACACAACAAACCATCCAATTTAAAATGAAAATCAGGTGTTACTGTTGAACTCATTGTTATAAATATGGTTAACGAGTAAATTGTATATACTCCTTCTGGAACATGTTTTGAACAGATGATAGTGTTTCATATGGACTTAAGACTCAGTATGTGAGGTTTCCTCAATGCTTAAAGGAAAATGGAAGGTCAACCTCAAGCCTTCCTTCACTAACTTTTATGTATGCTTGAGCGTCCGCTGAAGCTTGCTGCAGGAAACCATTAACAGTGTTATTGATCTGGTCCACTACATGAACAAACATGTCGATAATGTACTCAACTGAGTGGTTGAGCTGCTCAATATTTAAGGCAGAGATGTGGTCAACAACATTCTTTAAGGCTGTGACAAAGTTGACATAAGGGACATTGATGTAGATGAATACTGCATCTAAATAGTCAGACTTGACAGAGTCAACAAACTCCTGAGATTTCTCAACAATAGCCTTAAGGGTCTCACCAATCTTCTCTAGCATTGTGTCAACACTCTCCATATGTTTCACAAAGTCCACCAGTTCGTCAAAGATGGTCTTGAAAGTAGTTTTAACCTGATCCAGGATCTGGCCTCCAGTGATTACATCACCAACTGGCATGCGCATTTTCACACTGCTGATCTGCTCAACAAAGGTGTTAAAGGAGACCTCAATGTTTTCATAGATAATCTGGAGGGTAGAATCTAGCATAGTAGCAATGCTGCTGGTCAGCTTCTTGAGGACTTCAGGGAGGGTGGTCATCTCATCAGACCCAGGCAGTTGGAACTGCGTTTCCCTCAAGACCTTGACGACAGCATCAATAAATACCTGGACAGTCTTCTGGTACTGGACAACGATGTTCCTAAAGAAGATTGACAGCTGGCTCATTTGTGAGTCATAGTTGATTGCAGCTTCATAGGCCTCACTGATGCGGGTAACAACAGAGTTCCTTAACTCTTCCATGTAGCTTGTGACCTGGTACTTGTCAGCAAACATAGTGAATGCAGAGATGATGGAAGGGATTCTGGTCTTGAGTTCAGAGAGTACGACTTTGGGTGCCTCCATGTTGTAGGCGATCTGCAGGCTCATCTTATCAGCGTCCATTGAGGATGATTTGATAACTAGGACTTCGACATCATCCTCCGGGGCAGACTGTTTAATGGAAGGAAATTACATATTTTAGCTATGTTTTAAATGTTGGCATTAATTTTCCATGTCAAAAAGGTAATGTTAATGATACTTACAGGATAACGACCATAGACTCTTGCACTCATCTGAGATGGGCCATTGAACTGAATGCCCATGAACCCGGTTGAAGGGGTAGATACCGATGCACTGATGCCATCTTTGCCAGCAGCGTAACGAAGGTTAGCATCAGTGAATGTAGGACTGGTGATGTCCATGTTCAGGGTGTGGTGAGAGTCACTGAAAGATAGATACAGCATTTCAAATAAAAAGCCACCATTTATTTTTGACCTGGTATCATGAAAACAATCAATCTGATTCATAGACATTGGAAAGAAGAAGAAAAAACCTATAGACTGAATATTTAAATGCTTTAAACCTTGAATATCAGAAGTAGTTATTCCAAATATGTCGTGAAACAAAGACAACATTTTACCTCAAGGCTTGGGTAATGGCATGATTTACATCCATTTTCATGTCAGCGTGTGTCAGGACAACTTTGCTGACCATGTTCAGAGCTTCATTTTCAAAGTTGACAGTAATAGAACCTAGTGAAATAAATATTTTGTTATTTGGAGCTCAACAATGTTTGCAACACAAAACAGATACAATTAATGAGGAATTAAAATCAACTCACCATCCATGTCATAGTCCAACAGCACAATGACAGAGGTAGCAGAGGACTTTAGGGTGGCTTTGAAGACATGACCATCACCCTCTACTTCAGCTGCCACGTTTGTGGTGTACAGTGGGCTCACAAATTTGCCATTGGAAGAGATCTTCTGCTTGGCGGCTGTCACCTCAGCAACAGTTTTCCCAAAGATGGTGAGGTCCCCCAGGGTGTTTGGCTGAGACATATCAATCTCAATATCAGCAGTCAAGGAAGAAGCTGGGGCAAGATCAATGGTAGCCTGGACCACATGCTTCCCATTGGTGCTAAAACTGAGCAGGTTTGCCTCGTTGTTGCCAGTATACTTCAGCACTGCATAGACACGACTCAGGGAGGCTTCAACAGCAAGATTCTCATTTACATCCATTGCAATGACTTTGTTGGTACCTTGGTTGAGTTTAGCATCAGCAATCATCTTGGAGGTGGAGCGTACACCATCATTATTCAGATACAAATTGAAGTCATTATCCAGGACTCCCAAAAGGAGATAGTCCTCAAGCACTGTGCCATCCATGTTGGCCTTGTTTGTTGACTCCATGGAAACCTCCAAAAAGCTTCCCTCCAGCTTCAGACTATGGTCTACCTCTGCCTTTCCAACAGCCTTGATCAGAGGGAGGTTGATATCACCTGTCATCCTGAAGGTGGACACAGCATTGGTTTTGGTGTCTGCAACCAAATTTTGGTTTGCCTCAAGGTTGAGTATTGGCAGGGCAATCTTTACAACAGTAGACACAGAGACAGCTGTTTCAAAAGTCTCAGTACTCATGCTGATGGTGCTGTCATGGGTGCCTTCAATGTGAGAATTTTCAAGGGACAGGGAATTGGCCAACTTGATTCCTCTCCTGGTAGTCAGACTGGTGGTTCCATCAAGTTTGGCTTTAAGACCCTCAAACACAGAGGCTGTGGTAGCTCCCAGACGGAACACAAGATCTTCTTCAGCATAAAGTCCAGCATTAACATTCAGATTTAAAATGGCAGACTTGACGGACAGCTCTGTGATCAGGTTACCAACAGAGGGAATCTGGATCAGACCCATCATATCAACAAGGGGGGCAGCCTCGCTTTTATGGTAAACAATCTTGGCATCCACATCCACAGTTTGCTCAGTTGTAGTCAAAATGTTGTTCAATCCAGTCTGCTCATACACATTCAGATCAGTGATTTCTGGTGTACGGAAGTCAACGAATGGCAGGTCAAACTCAGGAATGCTGATGGGGGATGACAGGAAGTCGAGATTGGCCTCACTTTCGATGGCAACAAAGATCCCAGCATCATGTGGATTATTGTCAACAGTGTAGTTGTAGGATATTTTGTACTGATTAAGACGAGCCAGAGCTACTGTGTTAATCTTTTGGCTGTTAGGTTTTAAGGTGGCTGAGTAATCATTCTGCAGATCTATCTTAGCAATCAGACTTTCAAAAATGTTGACCTTGGCATTTCCTTTGTTTTGGAAATCAAAGATGAGCTCAACAGGACGGACTACAATGTTGATTCCATTGGACAGGACTCCACTGATTTCACCATACAGCTCTGTGTCATGGTTTGCTTTCAGCTCAGCCTTCAAATCATAAAGGTTTACATGTCCAGATGCCACCATCAGACTGTTCTTGATGATTGGTGCCTCTGCCTCATTGCGGACATTAAACTTGAAGAAGGAAAGGGTGCCAGATTCAGCAGTCATTTGCTGTTTCATTTTTAAGATGGTAGAGTCTGTGTCACCGGAGAAAGCTAGAGTGACAGTGCTGGGATTGATTGTCAGTTGCAAGTTGCTCTTGTGGGTGCCTTCATTGGTATTGATTTTACCAGTTCCTGAATTGTCCACTGTTAGAGTGAGGGTGTAGCCATCTTGGCGGGCAACTGCTTTCTGGGTAACTGTTGCTTCACTCCTGACCCTGACAATTGGGAGGTCCACAACATGATTGTAAGTTGTATCAAGAGATGCAGACATTCCTTCTTCCATAGCAATAAAGGCTGTGTTCATAAAGTCAGCTGTGTAAGGTGTAGTGATAACCTTAATTGTGGTTTTGCCCTGGGCCTGGGCTGATTGGCCATAGAGAGTTACAGATGCCTGATGTTCAACTCCAAGATTAACATGGCTGAACTTAAGTGTCTCTGCAAGGACAACACGACTCATTTTTGGGAGTGCCAAACGAGCAGTGGAGTCTAGTTTGTAATTAAGAATCTCAAAACTTGGAGATGTGGCAAGGGAAGTAAGGAATCCAGTGAATTGAGGTGTCATTTCACTCTCAGTGGAGTTCTGGAACTCAGCAGAAGTCTTGACGGTGTAGATGGGAGTTTGGAATTTGATCTCACCATAGAGTTTACCGAAGCATGGGACCATAATCTGAGTTGGAATGGTTGGCAATGTGATCTCAGGAACCTGGAGAGACTTAACAAGCTTTTCTACTGGAACCTGTGGAATGGTAGGGAATGAGATCTCAGGAAGGCTGATTTCCGGGAAGGACATCTCAGGCATGGAAGGAAGGTAGTTCATGGTCAGGTCTCCAAAGAAAGCATCCACATCAATCATGTTGATCTCAAAGTTTCCGATGAATTCAATAAGTTCAATGATTCTCTGCTTGATGTCCTCAAAGGAAATAGTGGTTGCGTGTACGGTATAAAGTCCCAGGATAGTGAATTCCGGGATGTCAAACTGTGTTGGGACTTCAAACTGTCCAAGTTTATCCATGCTGAGCATTACAGAGGGCACAACAAGATCAGTGAGAGGAAGGGTGAAGGTTGGAATATTCAACTCAGCTTTCTTAAGTTCAACAATGAGGCCCTCAACAATCTGCTGAATCTCATTGATGATTTGTTGTTCAGGTGCCATGTTCTTAATCATCTCAACCATACTGGTTAACAACTCAGTGACCTTGGTGATGGCCCTAGTGTAGTATTTGCTCACAAAGTCCAGATAAGTGGTAATCGCAGCATTGACATTCAGATTTGTAATTTCTTCTTTAATGAACTCAGCCAAGGGCTTAATGATGTCCAGCACAAACTTATCAATTACATCTTTAACAGATGTAATCATTTCTGCAACTTTGATCTCTCTCAGGCTTTCCACGAATCCTCTGAATGATGAAAGAACAAGGTTGACAAAGTCTCTTGTTGCTTCAAGTTTCTGGGGGATTTCAAGAGCCCCGATCAGCTCATTGATGTAAACAGTGTACTCAGCAATAACTTGATTGGCATGATCCACAAAGTCATTATACTCCAATGACCTGAGCTTTTGCACAATAGTTTCAATATGCATATTCAGCTGTTGAATGATATCCTCAACATGAGTTGTTTTCAAGTAGTTGATGGCATCCTGGAAGACTTGCACAAGTTTGGTAGGAATGTCTGCGTCCTTCACCTTGTTGACTACAGCACTGATTGTTTCCTCAATTTTCAACTGATGGATGAACTCAACAGCCTTTTCCAAGACAGCCTGGACCTTTTTGTCAACCTCAAACTTTACAATCAGCTCCCTCATCTTGGCATAGAAATTGTTGATCTTTCCTAGGATGTCAAGATCCTGAATAATTTCCTTAACGGAAAATACAATTTCATTGAAAATCTCAGTAGGAATCCGACTCACAAGTTCATCAATGTAAGCTTTGAATTCGATTGATGAAATGTAATCCTTCAGCTCAACAACACATTTGTGCATGTCGAAGGTCTCAATCATTTGTTTCACATCACTCATGATTGTCTGTAGTTTAGCCTTGACTTCATATTTGGAATCCAAATCCTGCAGGAATGAGATGCTACTGCCCGTGAGTTTTTCCAAGTCGATCTGCTGGATCAGCTCCCTCATGATATCAATCACATGCAAAACCATTGCCTGGATGTCATACTCCTCATTAATGGCATGCAGCTGTTCCTGGATCTTCTGGATGAGGGTCTCAGGCAGATTGCCACTAACAATAATGTCTTTCAACATACCAGCAAAGTGGTGGATGTAAACTGACAGATCAGCCAGAAGATGCTCAACAGTAACCTTCAGGTTTGTCAAAGAGGCTTCCACATCCTCCATAGAGATGACATATTCTTGGGTTAAATCATCAAAATACTGCTTCATCTGAGTGACCTTGCCTTCTACATTTAGTTGAGAAACAAAGTCACTTACATACTGGGGAAGAGCCTCAAGTTTAGCCTTTATCTCCTCATTGTTGATGTAGTTTTGCAGTGCCTCTGCCACACGCACAACAACAACCTTGACACTTTCCAAGAATGCAGGGAGAGTTTCAATTAAAGGAAACAGAATTATTTGACATTCTGTGGTCTTGTCATACTTGAGGAAGGAAGAGATGGTGAAGTCCTGGTTCTCTGTGGACTCTGCATTGAACATGTTTGTGAGGAAAGTGCCAGAAACCTCAATTCCAGTTCTCTCAGCAGTGTTGTAAACACTCATGTCCTGGTTAAAAGCGTGTTCATTCAATTTAGACTTCATTCTAAAACTGGTCTTCTGCTCTTGGGGTGACAGAACGGTATCCATCTTGTTGTCTAATGTGGTCTCAAGAGCAAAACCGTTATCTAGCTGCTGGTTTACTGATGCTCTGCATTCATGTGAGCTAGCAAAAGCCAGGGGTTGTGCTTTAAGGAGGAACTTGCCATAGAGCTGGGCACTATGCTTTCCATACATGGTCATGTCTCCATCAGCATTGAAGATTGCATCAAGGTTGAAATCAAAAGGAACAATGCTGCAACGGATGGTGTGATCAAAGCGGATTGGCTGTGAGTTGAAGCGAGCATCGTTGGTAATCCTTGCAGCAAGACCGACAACCTCAAGCTCGGTGTTGTGGCTCATGTGAGTTCCAAAAAGTTTTCCAATGGTGCTGCACTTTGCATTAGCTGTCATATCAGCATAGTTGACCTGATAGGTGTGCTTGATCTCTTCCTCACCATAGATGGCTTTCAGGTTTCCAGTCAGATCCATCTTGTAAAGCTCTGCCTGCAGCTGGGCTTCATTAATGAAGTTGGCAGCCAGAATGTTCAGGTTGTTATGAACATTTGCAGAGGCAGTGTATGGTTTCAGGTTGATGGTGATATCATGAGTGTAAGATGCATACTCACTGGCAGTAGCTTCAGCCTTTGAGTTGAAGTCAAGGCTAGAAAGAGTAATGGTCAAAGTGTTGGCATTATCAACCTTGATGTCACGTATGGCAGCCTTGTTGGCGATGGATAGAGTAGCCGTTGAAGCATCAAGCCCAGCATTGAAGGTGTTTTCCAGGGACAGGGGGCTGTGGAGGTTATTTGTTCCACTTGTGGTCAAACCATCCTTGTTCATTTTAAGAGTAGCCTTATGGGTAGCCTCATTCTCAAGGAGCTTTATGGTGGCATCGCTATTCACAGCCAGACCATTTACATCAAGGGAGGCAGTCAGCAGGGAGTAAACACGGTTTTCAGTGTGGTCAGCATTTGTCTCCATTCTCATTACAACTTCACCAGCTCCAGCAGAGGCTTCAGCTTGGTTGTGGATCTTCATGCCAAGAACAACAGCATTTGCATCACATTTCAGTGACAGCTTGCTGTCTTTGAAGGAAAGCTCAGCAACATGGGTCAAGTGGTCTTCAAAGGCATTGGTGTTAGACACAACTGAGAGTTCACCATTGGCAAGCGTTGCTGCAATTGTATTCTGGGCCTTGACAAGTGTGGAGTCAAGCTGAACCGTAGAATCGATCTTTGCTTCTTGCCTGAATGGGAAGATGGCAAATGACTGGGTTGAAATGGTCTTGCCATACACTGGTCCAGCAGTGAAGTCTCCCTTAAAGTCGCTATGGGCAGAGATTTCTTCAGCGTTCATTTCTGTTGTGCCATCGTGGCCTAGGATGAAATGAACACCAAGTGGGCTTTTGGCTTCAATCTTGCTGCTTGATTTCAGGTTAAGTTTATCTGTGAAGGTTGCTTCTTCAGTGATAACAACAGTGGCTTCAAGGAATTTATGAGCCAAAGAGCTTTCCAAATGGACCTTGGTGGAATCAGTAGTGGCCAACACTCCAGAGCCTAAATAAAACACAAAAGGAAAAATTATGATTTAAAGATGAATAGCTATTGATTATTTCATTAGGGAACATTGTAACTGAAATCTAGAACTTTTTTCTTTGTATACATCATTGGAAGTTGAAGACTAACTGAACACTCCTCAAGCAAGAGTAAACATCACTAAATTGTAATGCCAAGTTAATGATAGCCATATATCAAATAAAAAATCATGAGTGACATTCAATTTGAATTACCTGTCATCGTAATTGAGAGGATGTCAACTGGGGAGGTTCCTCTCACATCAAACTTAGCAGAGTAGCTTGGTGTATCAACAATATCTTTGCCGGCAGCCATTGAGGCCTCCATTTCATATAGGTTGCTTTTCATCAAAGTTGAAATCTCAGCTTTGCCAAAAAGAGGAATGGACAGAGTAAGGCTCTCAGGAACAACAAGCTCTGGGATGGGAATTTCCATGGACACAATCTCCAGTCCAAACTGGGGTAGTGACACGCTCGGTGTGGTCAAGGCTGGTGGGAAGTGAAGTTCTTCTGTTGACTTTCCTCCAAGAGGGAGAGGGATAGCAATGCTGAAGTGCTCATTGTTGAAGTGGTAGACAGCCTTTCCCTCGCTGTTATAAAGAAAAACGTAAAGTGCATAAATGTTTTGGGAAAAAACGATAATTTAAACATTTACATTGTAGTTTTTCACACTTACGTCTTGAGGAACAGTGTCTCTGGCAGGGAAATCTCAGGCATATCAGGCACTCTGAAGTCCTTAATGTAATGGAATTCATCACCATGCTTTTCCATGTAGTTGTTTGTTTCCTAAAAAAGTGACAATCAGTCTTTTATTCATGACCAACCATTTAACAAATAACAATGTAAATAAGTGTTAAATCCGAGATTCATACCTCTGCAAATTTATTGAAGATCTGACGGACTTTCATTTCAGTCTGCCCCACCTGTATGTCAAGAAGTTGGTTGCCATACATATCTACCATATCAGCAATTGGCAAGCTGGTTGTCTCAGTTTTCACATCGGACTTGAAGTCAACCTCAAACTTGCTGGCATCTGTAAAAATAGAGACCAATATATTAAATCCAGAGAAATTAGGAAATATTTCTCTAATCCTAAAATTTGGATCATTCTGGGAGTAAAAGTATGCTAGCAAACAAACCAACACTTTGTTCACGTTTACTAACAATTCTGACACTGTCAGATGTAGCTACATTTAGGATGTGAAACTGGTTTATATGCTACTGTCTAAGAAGTAAATCACTTTTAACATGTCATAGTCTGAAAAAAGGGCCCTTTGAAAGTAACATTACCATATTTAATTACGATGTTCTGCTCAGATGTGGCAGCCATAACCTTGATTTCACTTTTAAGTTCCAACTCCAATTCCTCATCACGTTTCATGTTAGCTGTGAAAGTGGCATCAGCATTGATTGAGGGGACAAGAAGTTGGACTTGCAGCATAGCCTCCTTCATCTCTTTCAAACTGAAAGAAAGGACACAGAGTTAGCTTAATCTCAAGGATGAGGGTGAAATATATGTTATTTTATGAGCATTTATGTTGTTTTTCTTACTTGGCATGGCCAACCAGAGAGAGCTGGGGGATGTTCTTGTTTATGAGGTCAAGAGAAATGGAGTGAGTTCCTTTGCCCTTGGTGTTTCCATCGACAACACCCAGCCTGAGTCCAGCCTCCACATCGTAGTCTGGGATCTGGATGTCAGCTGTGATGACATTCTTTCTCCTGTTATATTTCATGATCGCTCTGGCCTCAGTGGGCTCTGCACCTGTTGTTGAAAAACCAAAAGGTTAATATAACTTAACTGCACTTAATGTGGGCTTTTTCAAATTGAGCTATTGATAAGCCCTAAAGATCCTTCAATATTTGCCCCTACCTTCAGCCCTCAGAACAAACTTCACAGAGTCGACCTTCTGCCGTCCCTCTTCTCCCTCTCTCAGAAGCTCGTAGGCAATGGTGGCTGTGTACTCAGTGACTTCACCAGTGGGGTGGAGCTCCACAGCAAATCTGTTTAGATAATTCAGTTAATTAATCAATATAGTTAGGTAACTTAAACAAAAGACAATTATGTGGCGGTGGTTTAGAAAGTCTTGCTTACTTGCTGTCTCCTGTGATGGGGAAGAAGGGGGCTGTCTCGTGAGAGAAAGCATCGGTGTACTGAAGATCAGTGCAGTATTTCATTCCAGCAAAGAAGGGAGTGCACTCGCTAACATCAACCTTGTCCATCACCATAGGGGGGATGGTCTTCACCTCTGATCCAGTCACTGCCACCAAGGTGTTTCTATATGTTAAGGGTAGATAAGTTAGAATAAAACTTAGAATTTCTTTTATTTAAGATCCCTCTCATTATTCTAATGCAGCCATTATTACAGACACAAGTTGCACTTAAGCTACAAATACAGCTGCTTTCCACCTTGTTAAACAACATTGTCCCCTTTATAATGTTGTACATACAGGTATACATATTGTTGCTGCTTTCCAAGCAGAGTTGCAAGGCATTTTTTTCCTGTTACTTACGTCATTTTGATGAGCTTTGTAGGACGTGTTGGAGCAGGGATGGTCAGCTTCACATTGTCACTTTCCATGGAGATCTTTGCACTAAGCCCACTTTCGTGGAAAATGTTGGTATGCATCTCTAAACCAGAGTTGATATATTCAGGGATGTGGGAGCCAATCTCTGATACAAACTCAATGCCGGCGGAGGGCATAAAGGTCACTTCGCTCTATGTGGGCAAATAGGAGAAAGGAGAAGACCTTTGGTGATCGTGTTTATCATAAAAATATATACTTGTGTCATTATAACACATTTATGAATAATTACCATGTCACGGGCAATCTGAAGACCACCCTTGATGCCAGGGGTGAAGGTTCCAGACATTGTAATCCTCAGGGGCACACCAGTGGCAGTCGGCAGGAAGAATTCATTATCCATGAAGATGTAGTGGGCAAAGATTGTGTTGTCAGCCTTGGTCATCAGTGCCTTCATGATCTGTGGCAAATACAAATACACATTAGACATTTGAATAATTGACAAGGAACTTACAATCAATGCATTGTTTCTACTATGCTCTTTAAAGAAATGTCCTTACATCAGTTGGGAACATTTTGAACATGCTGTCAACCATCATGGCAGCAGAGTAGGCCAGCTCCTCCATTTCATTGGTCTTCAGATATCCCAGCTCATTACCCAACAGCCTCAGGTAAACCATCGCCTCGGGAGACTGTGCTGTCTTCATTTCATTTACGAGTTTGTTGAGGTTGCGTCCAATCTCCCTCATCAGGTTCTGTGATGCCTAAACAGAAAAGTCCATACTATATTACTTAATTCATTGCTGTTGGTATAAATCCAAAGAAATTATCACTAATAACATCATTTATACTTTTGATATAAAAACTATTTTTCTAAATACCTGTCTCTTCTTCCTGTCCTTCTTCAGAGCAGGGAGCATGTTCTGCAAAATCTCATTGAGTCTGAGTGGCATGTTTTCAGAGACAAAGTACATTGTCTCCAGGGCAGTGTCGGGGAAGAATCCATTCTTTCCAAACAGGGCTTCCACAGTTGGCTCAAATCCATTGCCCTCCATACCAACCTGTTAGGGTGAAGGACATTATGCAATGACACACTTACAGACCCCAGAATATTTTGTTCCTAGTTTATGTAAAAACACAGCTCAAAAGGTTTACCTCCATCATGTCGATGTCATAGCCGAATGCCTTCAGAGTCATTTCAAGCATGACCTCCTTGGGCAAGTAGCTGCTACCCTCAAAGAACATGTTGCCTTCCACAGATCCAATCTTGTAGTTGCGAGAGAACTTGATGGGGTCCATAGGTGCCCCGACCTCATTGCCCTGAAGTGCATCAAGGATCTTCTGTCTCAGTCTGAAGGACAGAAAACAAATATTACAGTTAAATATCTGATAATGATAAAATGTGGAAATATACTAACCATATTGTACAACAAATGTATGACATTTGAATATAAATCTGAAACTGCTTTTCACTTACTCTTGGGTTGCTGGCTCAGTTGAGGACAAAATGTTGGTAATGTGGGAGATCACAAAGCTCTTGACTTGTTGGTCCTGCTCAATGGGCAGGGCATCAGCCAGCTGGGCCAGTTCAGTGGGCTGGGGGTCTTTCATGAGTACCAGATATGCAGCAATACGCTTTTGCATTGGGCTTGCGCCGTCCAAAAGCACTTGCATGAGAATCTCTCTGCCCTGTGAAAGATAGACATCAATATAATTAGTAAAAGGTAGAAATAATTATTTAGACGTTTTGTCAAACCTTTGAATGAATTTGACTTGCCTCCTCTGGGACGGGAGTCAGTCTGAAGGCCTGGATGGCAGCCTGCTGCACAGCCAGGGAAGCATCAGGTTGGTTCACACACTGGATCACAGCAGATCTGAGTGCAGGACCAGCAGCTCCCATAGCTGCTGCCATGTTTCCAATAACCTGAAATCAAAGGGCATATTAGTTTTGTGCTCATTGGTGTTTTATGTTATTTTACTTTACAGCAAATGTTACCCACTCTCAATGTCAGGAAAGTCTTGTCCTTGTCACCAGAACAGTCACCCAACTGGGAACCCATGAACTCAGCAACAGCGAAAATCTCAGGGATCAGTTTGCCTTCAGCTTTGTAAAACCTGGTCAAAAACAAAATACATAATA
Organism: Gobionotothen gibberifrons; assembly: GCA_943591055.1. Lineage (NCBI taxonomy): Eukaryota > Metazoa > Chordata > Actinopteri > Perciformes > Nototheniidae > Gobionotothen > Gobionotothen gibberifrons. Next base: position 264,579 of record CALSBZ010046825.1, on the reverse strand, counting down.
TTATAATTCAAAGCTTGCTTCTCCTAATAATCATAAGAGGGAAAACGTTTGCTGACACATTATTCAGTGATTGAATACAGAATAAAGGAGGGTTAACTTCACTCACCTCTTTACAACATTGCTCAGGGCGTACATGATGGGCTTGCTGGGCTTGTATTTGGCCATCTCGAGCATGTCATTGATCAGGAGGGCAGAGGGATTGGACACCAGTCCCATAGCAAAAACACCAGCATCAACCTCGAGTGAGGAAGTGTCAAAGGTCCTGAAGATCTGCATGATGGCACTGCTGCACTCAGGGGTTCCACACTGGGCCAAAACCTGGTAGGTCAGGGCACTGGACACTTCAAGAGCTTCTGGAATGGCGGGACTCAGGGTCTCGGTCTTCATTCCATGGACCATTTTGACAAGCACGTGGAAGAGGTGGGCCCTCTTTTCACCATCAGTCTCGGGCAGAGAGGCCAGTTCTCTCAGGAGGTTGAGAGCTGCATCTTTATCCTGGATAGCACTCTTGTCCTCGACAGCGTCCATGTGAAGACCCTTCACAATACCACCTGTGAAACAATAGCAACATAGTTATAATGTTACTGTTAGCTTCTTTGAAAGCTTTTTTGAATCAATCAAATGTATTTGGAAAGAATACACATTAAACAAAGGACTTACTGTGGTCAAAGACTCTTTCATTGCTAGGAGAGACCTGAACCAGAGTCAGTTCTTGTTTTCCAACGTTGGTAATTCCATGTTCTCCACTGGTGAAAAGAAATCACATGCTTAACAATACTGTTGACCTCTTGTACAAGACATATCAGTATGTCACGTATATGACAAAACACTTTTAAGAGTCTAATTTGAGGTTAAACTTACTTGTGAGAGAAGGGAATGAGGATGTGGTTTTCAATGCATGAGCCGGAGGTCATGTGTTTGTCCGCATTGTCAAACTTGTAGTTGCAGGCCTGTGAGCTTCTGACCAGCTGGGCAAGAGGATAGTGCTGAAAAAAAGATCATATTAATGCAGTGAATTAGTCAAAGTTAAGTTGAATAGTATCCTCCCACATACCACTTCAATTAAATATACTTCATTCATGAATGTAATTGATTATCTCAAAGGTTTGTGTTGCTACCTCAGCTAATTGGATATCTTACCATGCCAGAGATAAGTGCCAGTGGGCTGGTGTGGTCTCTCAGTGGGACAAATTTGTCACATCTGGACAGGTCCCTGTTGAGGCTGATGTCAGTTGCGATGTCCTCTCTTGCGTTGACTGTGGATTGGGTCTTGCACTTGCCATGGATGGTGGGCTGAAATAGATGATTAGAGATTTTTTGTATGTACTACAGGCAGTTTTTATTTAATCCTAAATAAAGAATTATACGACGAAATATAAACATGACATACTTTTGAAGGTGCTACTAAATATCCAAATTTCAAAGCATTCTTTCATGAATTTACCATGATCTTGTTCTTGTCTTCTTCCAGCAGAGGCACAGCCAGGGCGGAAATGATTCCCCTTTTGATGTTCAGGATGGTAATTGTCTCACCTTCCTCGGGGTACAGTTTGACATCGTAAACTCCCTCAACCACGACCTTCAGAGGATACCTAAAACAAAATACATGACAAGATTAATAACCCATGAATAAGCTGAATTCTGATTAATGTTTGAAAGAAAATAATCTTTGATAGGGATTTTCATGAAGTGACATACTTCTCCATTTCAGCAGCAAAGGCATCAGAAGTGGCTGCAGGAGCGAACACAGGGTTGCCCTCTGTGTCCATATCGACCACCTCACTCAGGCTACAGCCAGTGGTGCGGACGATGTAACTGCAAGACTGGGGTACTTCAACTGAAACCTGTGAACAATTGTATACGTTTATTTTTATCTCACCCTCTGAGAAATGTATAGAAAGAAAATAATCGGATGACTAAACAGATGATTGTGAAAAGATGTTTCTCGTACCGTGCATGAGCCCTTAGGTCCATTCCTGAGCTGTGAGGCTCCGTTGATGGCATTCAAAGATTCAGCTTCATATAGGTATTCATACGTGTGGAGGGTCTTGTACCTTTGGGCCACTACAAGAGGAGACAATATTAAGAATGGATTTTGTAAGCAAAAGCCATCTTATTACTTCAATAAAACTACTATTAATTTGTAGACTGGATGTATTCGAGTCAAGGAAACGTCTGGTGTAACTTACATAGGCAGGTAGGATGCTCTTCATCTTGGGCAACTATTAAGAAAAAAGTCAGATTGTTTATACTTTAGAAATTCAAATGCAATTACAAATAATCAGATTGATTTGAACATAAAAACATTACATAGTAGAAACTACATAAATCCATAGTTAGTCTTCCATACTTATAACAGTGTTCACTTTTTTAAAGATAATCATTTTTAAAGTGTATTATAACGTGCTTTAAACGATTCCAGTGGTGAAATAATTCATCACATTACACATTACAAGTTCCGCTCAGACTGAAAGAAAAATATTCTTCCTCCTCTCCCAAGATTGGCAGAGGTCAGAGGTCAGAGGTAGAGGTAATTTTCCTAAAAGTAACCCCCTTTACAAGAGAGTTAAACAGTAGACCTAATACTCTAACTCGCCCAACAACAATATGTTTTTAGTAAAAGACACTTTCAGAAGTCTATTCCAAAACCAAAGCATTTAACATTTATACTGTTGGAGATTTATACTGATTAGCATATAACATTACATGTCACTTGTTAGACGCTTTTATCCAAAGCGACTTACATACTCAATAGTGTGGGCAATCCCCACAGGATTAATTTGAGGTGAAGTGTCTTGCCCAGGGACACAACGACATGCTGATTGCAGTGGGGTTTGAACCTGTGACCACCTGATCCGAAAACCAACACCCAACGCACTGCACCACACGCCTCCCTTATAATCATATTTTTATAATATTATTATATAAAAGCACAATTGACAGTTAAAAGCTACAAGATTCTCTACAGTGATTTTTCTCTAAAATGTACTGCTTTATTTGCCCGTGATTTACTACTAATCTCCATTTCCAGCAACTTAAGCAATAATTGTTCAGCATAATCTGCAGAACTGTACTGTTCAGTAAATCAACTACACATTAAACAGCCTTGGCGACAGTAACCATTTTTTCAGGTTGCAATAATCTATTAAGATTTTGACCTATTTTATAGAAAATGTGTTTACAAAAATGTATTACCATTATTCACCAGGGATAACTGAAGTGAAGTTATCACATTTGTGTGTGCTTAAAGGCATTCTACTTTTGAGCATGCCGCTTTTGCATCTATCGAAAGCTGTATTTTCACATAGTTTTAACAGTGCTGTCTCAATTATTTCTGTTTATTATTCTGGATTATTATCTACATGAATTGATACTAAGTAATTTTCAAAGATATATACAAAGTTTGAGTGTTTTCCAATAAGTACTTACAAGCCAAGGCAGCTGTGCTGAGGACCAGCAATAGGCAGAGCTTTGTATCCCCCATGATGGGTTCGGTGAAGCTCTCTCCCTTAGTTAGAGTGAGTACTCGGTCGAGACTGATTCTTCTGCTAGAGCTTGGGACTTTTATACCTCAGCTGGGCTCTGTCAGGAGACTGGGAGGCACAGATAGTGCTTTGAACGCTCAAAGTCCACCCAACCCTCCTGTGTGGAGGGACAAAGGCAAAAGTTGAAAAGATACCCATGGCTCAAAGCACTCGATTTAGTTTAATCTTAAAAACTTGCTCTTGTAAGAGCATTAAAAAAGCATTTTTCAGATATATTAAAATGCGCAAAGGACTAGATGAAATATTTGTATTGATAAAGCACATTAAGCGTAGCCTTAAAAAAAATACTAATGAATTAAAAAAAACTTCACTATATGAAATGTAAATGAGCTATCCATGAAAATTAGTCTCTAGGCCCATTTCCTTGTCCACTTGTCGATAAAAGCAAGACTTGCAGTAGGTTTAGTTATTATACGCATTATTTTAATTGTATTATGTACTGTTATTCATTGTGCAGATTCTAATGGCAAAGGGTTAGATTTAAGGATTGTGTCTTAACTTTAAAATCTGGGTCAAATATTTTTGTATTTTGGAGTCGTAGTTAGAATTTAGGCTTCAAAGATTTCTCATCAGGCCGAAGTTGATATTCTTGCACTTCTGCTGCAAAAATACAAAGGCACTCATTGAAGATAACTAGCACCTCCAGTGTTAATTAGATCACTGATAAACAGTTATTGGTGAGCACTGAGTGATCAAGGCGTGCTGCAAAAAACAAAGTCCCACTTGATCTGGAAGAGAGGATTAACTTGTCAGTTGATTTGATGATGTTAGTAAAATATATTACCTTAAATCTGCATTTTCTATGTTATGCAAATGTTCAATAACTCCTTTAATGTTGGTTTTATAATTGTATTTACTGGTTTATTAAACAGTGCACAATAATACGCTTTACTATTTATGCACCAGAGTTATGCTACATTTTTATAAAATACTACACTTTAGGACTATACTTAATGTTTTAAATTAGATTGTGGCTAAACTTCACATTTAAATATAATGATAATGATCACATACTTACAGTAATATACCTTGTAAAAGAGTTAGATGCTTGTTGTTCTGCTTCCACTGCCACAAGCCAAAATGAAAACAGTGAAAACATTTGCCAAACTAATATGGGTAAGATAATGAACTTTGATCTACAAATATTCAAAGGTTTGTGCAGAGTTTTATTTGTTGTTTATGAGGGACTGCAGTCTAGTTCATGGCAGGTAAAGCACTGACCAGCAATAACCTTGGGTTTGCTAAAGTCTTTTATTTGTGTTATTTAAATGTAAGTATTTGTCATTCTTGTGTGTTCATATGCAAAAGAGATAATGTAGTTTATATATATTTATTTTACTTTTGCACATCAATCATATGACTGCACATGAATGTTGTGCAAGGGTCTGTTGCAATACATCCCCATCAGGAACTTTTTGAAGTTTGTCAGATACTGACACTGTTTGCACTGATAGACATGTACACAGATAGAGTCCAAAGGGGCCTTAGCCTCTTTGGACACTTTGCTGAAGCTTTAATTCATCATGTCAGATTATGGTATTAATGTACATTTATATTATATTTTAAAACATTTTATTCTTCTGAAAGACAATTTCAGAAGTTTGAAATGAATGCCGCCTCACCTCAGTTGAGTAACACGTCTCCGAGATCTCAGAGGGTCTGATGTTAGAGGACAGTTTGAGGAAAGGCTAAAACTATAAATATACACTTGTATTTGAATCATAAAACACATGCTGTATAAAAGAAGTTATGATGTGTGAAATATTTTATTAGAAAATCAGTGTTCATCCCTTACAACCTAAGTTCACTAAGCGTGCAATATCAGGTTTTACAAAGAAAAGGATATATTGTGCAACCTTTTGCAGCCATCAACCTATTAAGTCAGACAATGGCTGCAGATGAAAATAAAAAATGTAAGAAAAGTTAAAAATAGGCACATAACCCTGTTGTCCTCCTGATGAGGCCCATGGAGGTGATTATAAACTCTGCAACCCTTGTCACAGGAGACAGAAATGTTCTGTCCCCCAGCATGGCAACTGTAGGCACTCTTACCTAATCAATCGTTGGGCATAAAGGTCGACTGTTTGATCGCCTGATTATATGTTCTGAGCTTTGTTCGACTTTATCATTTATTTAGTTCCCGTTTCGGCTGAAAAGGTCCAGATAGCTTCCTGATTATAAATGATCAGTATAACTTCAAAACATGACAATTTGAAAGAGACACAGCAATGCAGATATGATCAGCTATATGCTTTGCTTTGTGTTATCAGTGGTTATCTATAGTCTTCTTAATCACATTTCCCAACCCCTCACTATGGATCGCTGTGCTGATTAAAATGCAAAATCTGCAAACACCATATTCATCATAACATAGGCTTTGAGTGCCAATTCTTTTAAAAACAAGATTGTAAAAAGGTCACACATTCACTACTTAATTTTGCAAACTTAAAAATAGTAAAATGTTGTAAAATGTATGGGAGCAACCATCGCCATGGTGACAATGATGTAAACAGGTAATCCATGAGGTATGTGTTTAAATATTTCACTGAAAAAGTAAAGAGGATAGACAAACATTCACTACAGTCTGAAGGGTACATCCTCTGGGGACCTTGAATTTGTGTTTCATGGTAATCCATCCATTAGTTAGTGGAATGTAACTAAGTACATTTACCCAAGTACTCTACTTAAATATAGTTTGGGGGACTTGTACTTTACATGAGTATTTCCATATGCTTCTTTATACTTCTATTCCACTACATCTCCAAGGGAAATATCGTAAAGAGTTACTAGGTACTTTTTACATATATAACAACTTGTGTTTATGTGATATATATGTTACTAATCTACTCAGTAGAATACAATGTATCCACCGTTTGCCCAAAATAACAACTTACAGCATTATAAAACTCTAATATGTATTTTCTAATAATAAAACATAATAATAACATATTCTAAAATGATACAAAACCTTTAGAAAAGCCATCCTGCACAATTTGTACTTGAGTACACTTAGAACTTATGTAGTTTTACTCTCATTTGAAATGTAGGAAACTAATTGTTACAAAATAACTCCTGCAGCAGGAACTGTGTAATACAGTTTGCAATATATTCAACTACAGTGTAATGACCTAATGTATTAGTCAATCAGTTTGATCAACAGTGGCTGAAAGTCCAGACACAATGAAGTCATGCACAGGGTATCGCTGTGTCATAAACCACCATGCTCGCTCAAAGTGACATTGTTCTTCAGCTTTATCTGGAGCTGACAGATAGCATGTTAGACCAAACCTGATAAAACTTCACTGATAGAAACATTATATGAAGAGAGATCAAAGCTTAGCACATAACAATCAGCATATACATGCATGCACACATACAGGACAGTCACATGTGCATAAGTCCCTAAAGCTTTGCATTATTTGCATAACATCTATTTATTATAAGAGTCTCAGGACCAAAGAATCAGAGAAAGACTGCTTTATCTTTTCCAATTTGATTGACATTGAACCCCTCCATCTTTGTTAAAAGTATTTTGAGATGCAACCCTCAGTCATTTTTGGAGCAGGAGTATTATTTGGAGAGTTAGTGCATAAGAGTACTTTGTGCTGCCCATGTCATTCACTTCATCCCTTGTATTGAACATGATATCTGTAAGGTAATTAAAATACAAAGCACTGAGATACAATTATTTTTTCAGAAGAACTTAGAAGTGTTTCTTGCATCACAGAATCTAACTATGTGAGCATAGACACAGGATTACACACATAAACACACTTATTATTATTATCCTGGTTGAAAGTCCCTTCCCTATCATATGTGGGACACACGCATTACTTCACGAGTACAGAACATGCCGTATACTGCCTAAAGAGAACATCATATACATATTTGGCTCTATTCCAATAGACGTAAACACACACAGAACCACACATTGTCATTGGACTTTGATTGGAAACATTGTGTTGGATTTAACCTTTGATCTACATGTACAGATCTGACTGATTGTATGCTGCTACAGTAACCATGTAATGTACATATGAAAGGATAAAAGCATTGCTGATGGAATATACTGTACAGTACATCAGGCAGATTTATGGGTGTAATTGTTTGGTATGGTATTACGTTTTAGTAATGCTTGTGTAACACAGATAGACACAAACACTGGCCTTTCTACACACAAAACCTATAGCTTGTTCAGGAAGAGTAAACTATCACTGCAAAAAAAAAGAAACCTCACAGAAATGGGGTTTCATACATCCTCCAACCACTAAATAATAAAACGAACATGCTAAAAGGTAAAAATCCAGCAGATAAAAGGTTCATCTTGGTTTGTGCAAGCATGCTTATACTTGCTAACGATCACTTTCCACGGGCCTGCATTGATTATTGACTTGCTAGTTGTTATTACGCTTAAATACAGCCTATAAAACATGCATTATAGTGAAGGGGCATCTTCGTGATCGCTATATTCCAATATTTCCATACAAGAACAATTCCCTTTATAATGTCAGTGTGTTCAAGTCATGCAGTCGTTCAGTTATGTCTACATCTACTTCTAAGAAAGTCTACTCAGCATGTCACTATCAACACAGCTCAATAAAAAGTAATGCAAATACGATAAGCAAGCTGCAGGTTTACAGCACATTTAGCTTATCAGTATATCAGCATGTCTGCAGTCTTTATCATGTCCTCTGCTTTGTAGCACGTCCAAAAAACTTGCATATGTATAGAAGTTTAAAATAAAGGCTTTTCAGATGAAGCTGCTGGAATAGAGTTGGATTATTCAAACATATTCATTTAAATGACTTGACTTTTAAGAAACATATTAAGAAAGTGTAAAATACTATTAAATTCAACTTGCAACATTTTAAACAAATTAGACCCTTCTTAACTGTCAATGCTGCTAAGTCATACCTCCACTGTATGATTCTATCCCACATTGAATACTGTTTAACAAACTGGTCGTTTGCTTGTGCCACAAACCTTAAACCCATAGAACAGCTGTACAAGAGGGCTATCAAGGTGTTTGACAGAAAGCCAAATTCATACCACCACTGTACCATCCTTGAAAAACAGAATTTCTTGAGTTTTGACTATTTTAAGTCTTTTAAAAGTATGTGCTTTATTTATAAATGTTTACATGGACTGGCCCCCCCTCCCTTAGGGGAATTCATCCACAAAAAAGACACTGGACGCTCACTAGGTCAGAAACCAGAGGAGACTGTGAAGTCCACCGCAGACGGACCACTTTTGGACAAAATGTACTTTAAATTAAGGGCAGCTCATTGTGGAATAGCCTCCCAACTGAGATACGGGATTGTCCCACTCTCAATAGTTTTAAAGGTCAACTCAAACAATGGTTGAGAAACAAACAGACGTGCAATCACCGCTAAATGCACTTTAATACAGGGGTACCACCTCTTGCACTTTAGGTAGCTCTTGTATCTCCTCTTGCACTTTATGTAGCTCTTGTATCTTCTCTTGCACTTTATGTATCGTTATCTGTTATATTGTATTGCCATGTCATAAATACTTGTGTATGCTGCTCTTGCTCTTTTGCACTTTTTGCATTTCTTGTATTTGTTTTTGCTATGTGTGTAAATGTCATTTTCTTAAATGTTTTATGTGAGGGACTGCGGATGGAAAGTAGCTCAAAGCTAAATCCGGCATATTTACGCTTGGTACATTTATTGTGTTAAGTGTTCATTAATGATGTGCATTGTCCCGACCAAATAAATAGATTCATTTATTATGTATTGGTATTCTCTCAATGATCAACTTATTATTTATTGTCATTTTGCAACACAGGGTTGTGCAAGAAAGCACAATTATTGTCCCATTTTGCTACTTTAAAAAAAAGGTCAGGAATCTAATGGCGCTTTCACACTGCAGGCTTGGTTTGGTTTGGTTTGGTTTGGCTTGGTTTGGTTAGGCCTTATTAGGCCTGGCTCACTTTAATGCTGCGCTCACATTACAGTTTAGGAGCTGGGGCAGTTACTATAGTAACGCAGTGTAGGCGGAGCCGTGACGTCAACTTCAACAGCACCCCTAGAAAAACAACATCAGCTGTTAGCTGTTAGCTGTTAGCACTCAAGCTCACAGCTCCTCATATCTGTTAAGAAACTAGACAAAATTTATAAACAAGTACAAACCACAGACTGTCTGTGTCATGGTGAATACAGTCGCTGGCTTATTTATTTAGGCCGTTGTTGTGAGTGTGGACGCTTGGAGCATATATTGCGTTAGCTTAGCCGATCTCCCGATTTTCTCAGAAAAACTTCCTGAGAAAACCCCACAGTTTAAAGGGGAAAATGGGAGAACACCTCAGGGAGAGCAACAGAGGAGGGATCCCTCTCCCAGGACGGACAGACGTGCAATAGATGCCGTGTGTAAATCGAAGAGATAATATATTTTACAGCGTAGGTAGACCGAATGTTTGGAAATGCATGTGTCTGTAATAAGAAGATGCATCACGCATTTTAAAAGGTTCTTCGCCTCCCGTCTGTCTGCAGACTTGTCATTAAAACGCTTTTTGATTAGATTTCTAGCGAGAAGTGTATATTGTACTTTTAGAATCCACGTCCAGTCGATATGTAGGATCTATAGTTTGATAGATATTACGAAGATGATTTGAGGTATGTAGCAGCCTCCATGTAAAGTTACGGGTTGAAAACAGTATTTCCGGTCTCAACGTTTTCATAATAAAACGAAACCAATGATCAAAATGATTTAACAGTGATATCTGCAGTACTCATCAACTAAAAAACATCAGTTTATCCTTGTTAATCATACGACATGTATTGGTTTAAATTGTGTACAATGCTTTTGTGTTTTTCCCATAGGTTTTTCTCTTTCGATTCTGAGACACACCTTTCTTTTTTCAGAGGTTTTGATAGGCTAAAACATTGCCGCAATGCATGTCAGGATATATGGTGTTTATCCGATATGAAATCGGAAAAACTTTTTTTTCAAATAAAATAATACTTTATTCCGAGTGTTCTTGCTTTTCTCTTTCTCATCACATAACGGCATTGTAATACACGGTTCGGCTGCATTAAATATTACATATCTGCCGTAGATATTTATTTATAGAGCCCTGATCAGAAGACCTTTTGACAAACTGTAAGAAATGCCGCCAAAACTGAATACGTGACGTAGATCATAAATATATTAGCAATTAAACAACAACATCTTCCATTTATTTTCACACAATAAGTCTCCTTACAGTATCAACACTAATTCGGATGACTTGTATATTTGATCCAATTGGTATATAGGTTATATTTACACAATAATGGTGCACAGCTGATAGAAAGGGATTTTTTAAAGATTTTTAAAGGGTTTTTAAAGATATTATTTACTATCTTTCCAACTCCTCACGCAGTTGACTGTTACAGGTCTATACAGGTTCATGGTACAATGCATACGCTTCAAATCGAGAGACTGAAACTGTATTTTCCTTTACCGTTCTGTTTTAATTTCACAATAAAGTTAATAGTCATATTATGTTTGATATTATTATGTTTTATTAACTACTGTACACCACTGTTTTTTTAACCCGCGCCGCCTAGTGGTTAAAGCACGTTATTGAATTTTGTTGTTGAATACGTTTTATTTGATGAAAACATTTAAATATTAAGAGTAGCCTACATACAAAATTGAAAATATCAAGAAGATACTGTAGTGATCTCTACAATAAAACAGTTTAGTGCAGGACGTCCAAAGATATTAACAGGAGGATGTGCAAAACAGACAAATTAACAAGGCTTTATTTAAACATTAAAGATTACTTTAAGTTAAGGTCTTCTTTTGAATAAGAAAAAAACGTTGGGGTTATCCACAGATAAATATGAAGTCTGACAAATTACTTAAAGGAGCAGTAGGTACGTTTGAGAAACAGCCTCGAGTGCACAAAAATTCCAAAGTACACAACCGAAAATAATCCGCCCCTTCCTTCAGACTTCATACAGCGCACCTCCTCCAACACACATGAACGCGCACAAGATCATGATAGTGAATGTAAAACAAATGTATAACACAGTTATTGTCAGTGCTTATATTTTTGAAGCTAGCATGTTTGTTTTGTGAAAATGTATTACAAATGTTACGTCTAGCTGACCAGGCTGCACCGGTAACGTTACATATCAGCTCGGTGTGCTCCGTAAATAGTCGCCATAGTTGAAAAGCAACTCCGATATTGACTCTGGTTTGACTTCTCCTAGTTTCCACTTTCTTTTTCTTCATAATTTGCTCCATTACAGTTTTTCTTTTGCGACCGGTAGACGATGTTGAAGCAAACTCTGCCTGGTGAACGTGTCCTCAGCTCCGCTGCAGGAGGACACGTTCACCATGGGGAAACACGCCCAATGACGGCACGCGCATGACTGAGTGTGTGTGTGTGTGTGTGTGTGTGTGTGTGTGTGTGTGTGTG